>OZ010738.1:84938918-85491418 GCA_963932295.1 Tipula lateralis | reverse complement strand
CTATGAATGTACCGTGTACCAATAGAAATATTCAAAATACCGAATAAGGTTGATATTCTATTACAGCATATGCGTAAAATCGAGCTTATAGTAAAGAGTCTTGCTGTATTTACAACTATGGATGCCAAATCTCATTTACTGAAAGCCGGTCTTTCTAACATTTTATTATCTAACACAATCAAATGATATTTCTCGTTGACACAATTTTTTACGTATGTATTTCAGATTTGCATTTGTTTCAGATTTGAATATTCCTTCTCTATATTCTCTTATTTTTGTTTTTGTTAGTGTCTGTACTACATCAAAATGAAATAATTCATTCACACATACATTGACGTGTACTCTTATAAATATAACTCATATTACGCAATTTTATTTTATTGTGAATGGAACAACGTTGTCATGTTTTTCTTTGCATTTAAAAATTAACCGAGGAATATATAAAATATTTGGTTATTGCAACGTCGGAAATTTATATTAAATTTTGCGTATACGATTTTTCTTAGTTTTTGGGTTTCTTTTCGATTTTTTTTCTTAGTTTTCCTTGATGTCCCTATAATTCCCAAAACAATACCATCTAATGCCTGGGAGAATATTAATTTCGTGATGTCATAACATTGAATGTTATATGATCAAAATGGATTTTGTCATCCGTAACTCAGGCTTAATTGGCCCATTGTGAGACATCCCTTTGACGTGCGGCTATAGGTCCGATCTACGTAGAACACATTGCATGCCAGCCTGTAGTACTGACATGGAAGATGAGTCGGTCCATATGACTTCTAAACTACAATAGGAGTTCATAGATGTGTTGATTCACCACCACCGAAAGTAATCAGATGGTAAATGTTCCTTTTACATTCTACCCCTATCGGAATTCGAACCCGGTACCTACCGCTCCAACTGCCGCAGCTTGAACCAGTGGGCCATTGGGGCGGAAATGAGCACCATAATTATATATTGATTTTAGATTTGTGTATTATTTAATATAAATAAAATATTTAAAGTAATTAAAATAACTTATCTGTCGTCTTTTTTTCAGTTTTAATTTCGTTTGTTTAATCCCTGGATTGATGATCTTCACCCGGAAAAAAACCTTAACTGTTTAAAATATTAACAGAAAATTTCCTATCGTCGAACCTGTGTACATTAAGGATCAGTCGAACATTTTAATGCTTGTAAAACATCTCAAACTTTGATTGATATCGAAGGGTCTACTAATTTAAAAAGAGCGGATTCGAGTCAAGATGTAAGATAATACATACAACCAAAGCTTAATGATCATGAACCAGGTACAAAAATATTTTAAAATCATTAAACAATAGAAATGTGTCAAAAATATTCCGGAAAAATTAAAAATAATAAAAGACTAGGTTGCCCGTGCCACTTGCCATTTAAATTTGTAGTTTTTGGTCGTGTATCATCGATAATTTTTTTTGTTTGTTTCTTTTGCGTTCGACCTTAAAATTTCAAAAAATTGTTTTTGTTTTTTTTTTCATACAATATTATCATATGAGAAATGCAAATGTATTGTTTTGTCGTACATGTCCATGCAACAATTTAAACTAACGAACACATCGAAAGGTTTGAATGAGATTTTACAGCAACAACAAATGATTAGTAGAAAAATACGTAGACGGTTTTGTATAATATTCGCGTATAATATTACGTGTATAATATTCGCGCATAACGCAATTTATATTATTGTGGATAGTACAACGTTGTCATGTTGTTTTGCAACTAAAATTTAACGAACGGATATATAAAATATTTAGCTATTGCAAGATACATGCAACTTCGGAAATGTTTAGACTTTACGCAAATAGTTTTCGGTGTGGTTTGATTTTTTTTTTCAATTTGTTTTTAACATTGGTTTGTATTGATTACTTTGGTATTTAATGAGCTATGAAGTGGGAAGAAATAATGACTCGAATTTGTTATTCGAGTCATTATTTCTTCCCACTTCATCCTGCAATACATTTTTTGATAATGTAATTATCAATGTTATTAATTAAATATAGATCATATTCAAAATTATTATTTAATTATTTATTTATGTTTTAGAAAATTGTTGCTTGACAGTTTTCTACACTAAGATTTGTCACAATTTTTACCTCCTTTGATAACGTGAATTTGTGAATAATAAATTTTATTTTAAATTTATATGATGTAGTTTTAAGGATCTGTAAATATCTCATACGAAACATGATGGTCACTCTAGATACTATACATTCTACAGAGTTAGTAAATGCAGCGAGTCCCAAATGACATTGAAATATTGTCATAGCTTCAGTAGCGGTCCGTGGGTTTCAAACATGGGTGGGCAAAATTATATAAAATTTCATGAAAAATTAAATTAATAATGAAGTGTTATCGATGCAGAACTCTGCCATTAAAATTGTCTATTTCATTGATCAGGGTTCTTTAATTGAATATACTGCTAATTTCTTCAATTGTTCGTCGCTCATTGTGCTTCTTTAATAAGATTTTACAGTTTTCAGCGTTTAAAAAACATCGTTTTGATACTGCGGTCGACATCGGTATGGTTATTATTATTATCGAAAGGCAAATAACTTCTTCGAGTATTTTTTCTAAATTGTTATTATAAATAGTTTTGACTAGCTCACAAATAGTTTTGCGGGCTGAAAAATCATTGTTTGCTAATAAACTACCTGTAGTTTAGATTTCAAGAGTGCTTTATCTAAAAATGGACATAAATTGGCTATTGTATTTAGCAGCTGGTAAGAATAGTTTAAAGCATAAAGCTTAATCTTTGTGCAATCTTAAAGTACTGGTTACTAAATATTCGTTAACAAGCTCTCGTATTACGCCATACGCTTCTTTTAAAATAAATTTAAATGTTTAATGAGAAAACAAAACCTTTCAAACGTAATAAACTTTAAATCGTTTAATAATAAAATAAAACCACACGCTTCGCGAATCGTTCTTGCATCCGAAGTTGTGCCGTTCTGAACGGTTGCCATGCAATTTTTTTATCTCTTTCACTTTTTCATATACACTACGTTAATTGTACGACTGGAAACTTCATCTCGGGAATTTCCAGTCGTAGAATTTGGTCGTGGTACCTTTTTGTCACAGATTTGCAATAACTTACTTATTTTTTAAGAAATACAGATAAAAATGATGATAATTGGCAAAAAATGCGCAGTTCTGATATTTGTTTGGCACACACGACCTGAAGAACTAAATTTGAAACATAACAGTAGACAAAATATGCGTCAGGAAAATCCTGTTTTAATATGATTTGCACTTTATTTCCACTCATAACTGTAACACCGTCGTAAGTTTGAGCAGTATTTTCGTCACTGGTAATATTATATTTGTACACCTTATCCATTAGCTGAACGATCTTGGATTTCTACAAAAGAAATAAATCTTTCGACGGACTCTCCTGTTTAAATACGTTCTTTAGAATCTAATCAAAATATTAACACAAACTAACTTTTGTTTGAGACATTAGTAGTTTCTGCTTGAATGTAAATGTAAAGAATATCTTGAATTTCTGCATAAACGAAGTCGTTATATACGGTATTGATACATTTGAGAACATCATTTTGAATGTGCTTCAAAGTTCCGTTAAAAATTAGAGTAGTAGCATAATATGCTATTAAAGTAACCTAATTTCTGCAAAATGATTCGAATATGGCTCTGAACACTCCCGGTCGATCTGAATCAGTTTTTTCATTAAGGCCACATAAGGTCAATACGCAACTGCCACAAATTTTAACTTCTAACCGATATCATATTGAGAATTATTATATAAAATCACGTAAGTTGAGAGAATCTAGTATTATTTAAAAACAGCAAAAGTCAACACATAAACCAAATCAAAACACATTTTTTCTATGTTAATTAATTGAAATGTTAATTAAAAAATTAATTCCTATGTTAAAAAGGAGAGAGATAAAATTATACCAGCAAGTGATTTACGTCATTTGCCCACTATTCTTGTTTAAAACCAAACTGAGAGACGATATTACCATGGTATTTGGTTTAATAAAATCGTAAAGTTGAGAGAAAAATAATGCATTTAAAACTCAAATATGTAGCACTTTGCGATTTGCCTAATGAGAGTTTATAGACAAAATCAAAATATAAAATGCAAATAGAAGAGGAAATGCATACGTATGTATATTTTTGAGAGAAATAGAGATGAAATGAACCATTTTTTGCATTTTACTTTATGTACTCGTATATGTGTGTATTAGATATATATGCATGTATTACGAATATTTTACTTTAAAACGTTTTACTTTAGAAACATAGCCTATTATTTAAGATCGTAATGATATGTATCATTAAGTTCTATAATCGTCGGCTATGATAATGTTTCATCATATGATAATCCTTAATTTTACAACAAACCTACTAAACGATCAATTTAGAGAATTTTTGCTCTATGTACACTATAGATTATATGGGATTACACATACCATACATATTTATATAGGGTGTAACTGAGTTAGACAGTAAAATATGATGGCATCGTTGACCCTTTGAGTGCCCCAAAATTCATTAATTTATCTAAGTTTAGCCCCACATTCAATGTGGCTGTCTACTTCGGAATCTATATGACGGTCATTAGGAATACACTCATCTCTATGTTGAATAATAATCATCATAGAATGTAAGTTACTCTAACTCCATCATTGCCCCATCGTCAGCTATGCAATTTCATTTGTAAATCGACTTTATGCTGAACTGAATCGAAAGTGTTCTCCTTTGAGACTTTAAGTGCAATAAATATAATATAATATGTCTAGCATCACACCAAATCAAACAAAACACATGCATCGTTGCACTTTACAAAAATCTTTTAAGTGCGACCTGGAGTTGTAAAAACTTCCAACAGATTTAGGCAAGATTATGATAATACGCAATCGGGTTAAAATCTGATAAATACAAAATTCAAAACAACACAGCTGACGCAAAATGCTATTACCTGTCTTCAATTAAATCTGAACGATAATAACGATTGTTAATCCTCCTGTCGAAATTGTTCAAGAATTTTTGTCTGTTGGCACACAATGGAACTGAAGCGATACCGATGAAACGGTTTTTTTTTAAGAATTATCAAATTTAGTGAAAACTGCATAAATTATTACAAAAACCAATTAACCAATTAATCTTTGATCAACTCTATAGTAATTAAAGTTGTTGTTTGAGTAAAGTGCTTTCTACAATAAACATGAGAAAATGTTTACTTAATATTTGTATTATAAGCCATCATCAATTTTAAAAGTATTTAAGAAATGTTTTGAAACTAAAATTATCAGATGTTTCGTCAATATATAAGTGGTCTTCCACTTCAATGTATGAAGTTCTAATAACTCGTATTTTTAAAGCTTCGGGGAAGTCGCAATAAAACAGCACTTATAATATTATTATGGACGGAGTCGAAAGGTTCTACAACGATGAAGGAATGAGCTCACTTCCCCAGCTCTATTTTCATACTACGATCGTAGGAATCTATATGTAGGCTATCAAAAGGATTTATTATGTATCATGCTACATATGAGATATTTAAAATTACATAATTCAATAGCTATGACACAAACAGATATTGCAGTGTTTGTTATTCGAGTTTCATGTTCTTCTAAGTTAATAACTAATCAAATACCAACATTTCAATTGTCAATACAAACCAATTCAAAAGTTAATTATGAAAGAAAACCAAAAACCGAGGAAGATCGTATACGCAAAATTTAATATAAATTTCCGATGTTGCAATAACCAAATATTTTATATATTCCTTGGTTAATTTTTAGATGCAAAAAAACGTGACAACGTTGTTCTTTTCACAATAAAATAAAATTGCGAAGTACGAGTACTGTACGAGTATGTGTAAAGTATTTATTTTATTTTAATGTAGTAAATACCAAGTCGTCGAAGTGTGTGTTTGTAACCACATACACTTGAGATGGCTTTGATTAAGTATAACAAAGATCGAACATACATAGTTATATGTCTGAAAACAAGGAAGGCAATAAAAAATATTAAACCGAGTCAAGAGCGAGGAATGTTTGTGTAAAATACAAATTTTTCTAACTAACCAAAGCATATTCGAGAATAAAATGCAAATCTGAAATACGTAAAAAAATGATGTCAACGAGCAAAATTATTTGATTGTGTTGCAACAAACATCATAAAATATCTGTCAAAACTATAATGACATTTGAAATTTAAAATGATGGACCGGCTTTTAGTACAGAAGATTTCGCATACATCGCAGTTCAATCCACAGCAGTCATTACTAATAAATAATCATATAATCTTATTAAATATCATTTTTACATTAATTGGAGATTGTTAGATATTGTTATTATTGTTTGTTGGGTAGATTAGGATCATTCTAGTTCATCAAATTCATATCATCTCAATAGTTAAAACTGGTATTCTTAAAAACATCTTTGGGGTATCTCATCATATGCTGTATTTAAAGATGTGTCTCTATAATTCCCAATCCATTTAACGCGTGGGAAAATACAAATTTTGCAATGATGATATAATTCAATATTTATACGATTATTAAGGAAACTATTTATATTAATAAATAGTTTCACAGTTAAATTTAGCTAATCTAACCATCCTAGCATTAAGTCCGTTTGTAGATTTTAGAACAAATATCCACACTACACACAAAAGTCGATTTCTTATAATACACACTGCAATATTTTTCAGAAAGTTTTAAAGTTTTTAAAAGAATTATGTATATAGCAAAGTAGTTGATATTGACATTATTTACTGTACAAATCAGTTTCGTTAAAATCACAATCAATATATGTAGTTATAAAAAATTAGCAATATAATGAATTCTACAACACACTAATCCAAACAGCACTCGCCACAGAGAACTTCCGTCCCTCCAAACACAACCAAATAAATATTACTGGAGACGGCAATACATCCGCCAAAACACACCTAACTATATAGGAAAAACAAAAATTTTACTATAAGGAACACTATCCGAACCAATACACTTTATGAACATTATACTTTATGAAATTTATTGAAGTCTGCTATTTTTCACTTTTGTTTATTTGAAGAACAAGTACATAATGGGATGTGCTAGTCAAACGAAACACACATCATTCAAACACTCATATGTATGTCATATATAATAGAGAAACAAGAACCAAATTGTATATACATAAATAAAAATATATTATTATATTAAAACGGTACTCATCGGTAATTGTTGAGTTTAAATTACACACACACACACCCGTACACCAAAACGCATTATTTTTAGTTTGATTAGCATACACCGGAGCGGAATAAACACGTCCGCGCAGTGTGACGATTAACACTGAACTAGCATAGTAATGCAACATACTGTACATACAATACCTTTACATAGTATGTACTACTATAAGAATATAGTATGTACTACTACAAATTACAACAACATTTGTTTAAATGAAAAGCAACACTTATTGTATGGAAGGTTTATGATAGACTAGGATGCAATTATTTATAGAAAAAAGTTAGAGTAGTCTAACAATTTTTTAATTTTTTGTTATTTTATAATACATCATCACTAGTTCAAATTATATTATCTGATTCGATTTACAATATTTTTGTTTTGATATTATATATGTAGGAATTGAATTTATACACACGAACACAACACTTATCAGACATGAGGTAGTATTGGCGACGTGAGGTAGTATTGGCGTATGTATGGTGTATTGAAAAATATATTTTTATGAACTTTAAACAATTTAAGCTAATTTGTGACGAGCCAACTGGTTCACAATCAATGAGATTTGATTCTATTATATATGACATCTTGCTCTGAGTTCACTCTTCAGAAATCAGCATGACACATATAGTTTTTTAAGTAACTGCACGTTTTTCGTTGTGATCCTTAATCTCGTGTACATGAATAAACGAGGGTTCGACAGTTACTATTTGTTTGGAGGTGATAGATGTGTATATCGCCACCACCATTCGTAATCAGATGAAGAAAAATATCTTTTTGCTTCCTGCCCTAATTGGGATTCTAACCCGGTACATCCCGCTCCAAATGCCGCAGGATTATGGACTGCACCATTTGGTCGTTCTAACATTTTTCTTCTTTCATTTATATGATACTAATTTTTAATTGATCAATACATGAGAAGGGACTATTGGGTCGTGTTGATTTGACAATTATAATTCAAGTGATCAATCCGGAAGCGTAGAGCTAGAACATTTCATATTTAGTCCAATTATCATTTCATTTTACCAAACAAAGAAATGAAAATTAAAACAGAAAAGCCTTGAATTGAAAACTAAGATAAATTCATAGTTTGCTCGACGAAAAATATATATGTGTTTTATGTATAAACAATTATCAACAACACTGTATATAATAGCTATTTAAAATAATGAAACTGACAACACCGTGCATTAATTCATTTTACGTTTCCTTTTATTTTGTTCCTTCTATCGTCACATTTCGTATTATATTCATTCGCGATATGCTTTTCATGAATCATGATTGAAACAAATTATTGCTACATATGAAGCATGAGATAGAAAGAGAATAAGATATTCAAAACGGAGAAATTTATCTATATTTTTCGCTTTTGCGTTTAGATCGAAATTACAATCCAAAACAAACTCGATTTAACTTTAGTCTTTACTCTTTATGTGCCTGTCATAGAAATAACTTCTTTGTTAGGATTTTTCTTAATGGTTATACATTAAAGGGTTTTCTAGACACAAGGTAGTATTGGCACAACAAAATATATTGACGTAAATTCTATCTAAAGACTTTAAAAACTAACATACGCAAATCTGAAATACGCAAAAAATTCAACGAGAAAAATCATTTGATTGTGTGTTGTACTGTTGTAAAAAAAAATGCAAATCTACAAACGAAACTGAATTATAAACTGTTTGACCGGTTTTAGTATAGGACATAATTTTAATACAATCTATTTTATATTTAACAAAAACTAAATTCGGGAGAGTATTGGTTTTTGGCTGTATGAATTTCATATGAATACAATTTTGCATTGATCATAAAAAATGGTGAATTGCGAGATCAAAACAAACAATATTAAGTTGTTGTATATTATCAATACCACTAAAGATTGATATTATGTATATTATGTGTATGAGACATGAGCATGAGCAAAATCTCCTATATAACAAGTCGTCAGAGATTAATACATTAAAAGGTTTCTGCCAGACACGAGGTAGTATTGGCGTTTATATATACGCCAAAATAAAATGATGTAATTTTGTATAGTATAAAAAACTGTGTAAAAACTAACCAACACAAATGAAAGTTTAGCAGGGGAAATAATATAAAACGTACAAAAACTAACCAGCACAAATAAAAGTATGGCAGGAGAAATAGAATAAAATGTACGATGCAAATCCGAATACGTACATTTTTTGTCTGATTTGCACGATGCAATGAAAAACAAAAAATAAAAACAACAACTACAATCGAAGATTTGAAGAGGAATGACATTACAATAGCAAAAATATAAAATATTCAACGGTTTTGACTTATGCCGGTGAGGTTTAGGTTAGGTGTTATGTCCGAGATAATAATTTAATATCCGAAAAATGATAATTAAAATATTTTTTATACACACATTATAAAGGTACATTATTTGTATTATAATTATTGTCAAATTATAAATTCAGATTAATACAAATCTCGTTACCTTTAATTAATGCGATATTCTTTGGACAAAAAAAAGACTTTGCTCTGACAGCTAAAAAGTGCTCTTTTTGCTTGAAACACGTGCGTTTTTGACATTACACATTCTTTGGAAATGATCTCGAGCACTTTTTTTTTGATCTCGAGCACTTTTGAAAAATCGAGATTTTTTCACAGATTTACCCACACATATAAATTTTTAAATGCCAAAACAATATAAACAAAAACAAAACACCATTTTTTATTTCATTTGTGAACTATATTTTGTCGTAAATGTGTGAAATTATCAAAATTAAATAAAAAGTTAATAACAATAATAATAAAGGATTATAATAAAATAAATCTATATGTTTTAAAAGACAATACTGTGAAATTTATGTTTGTGTAAATTGTGTAGCATCATAATTTGTATTTTATTTTCAACAATCCATCGACAAAAAGAGCAATTTTTTTTTTCGTATTCTTTGATGAAAGAAAGTGCTCTTTTCTCTCATTTTGCAAAGAACATCACATAAAAGATTGCATATTCAAAATACGTGTTCCCGCGTTTACCTACTATAAATAACTAAATGTAAATAAACAAAACAAAGTATGTAGAACCAGTAGAACAACCATTTATTAGTATGTGTTTCGTGATTTGAAATTGATTTTGACGAAAGCAAACGAACAAAACCATTTTTTCTTAAATTTACATTGCATTGTTGCTGTAACTAACATTATGAAATGTCTGGCAAATCTATTATGGTATTTGTGATTTAAAAAGTTTGGGCGGCCTTTAGTGAAGGGGGTTTTGGCATGAGCAAAAAGAAGTAATGATTAAACCAATGCGTATATGTATACGGCCGTTTCCCATCGAAAAACATGGCCGATCCTATGTATGTGTAATGGGTTAGAAAGTGGTAAATACATCAACAATCGTATGAAAAAGCTGATTTCAGTATGATTCAGTATTATGAGTTGTCAGTATGATTTTGTTTTTACGTAATATTTTTAGATTACATAAAATTTTATGCGTTTTAATTTTGTTTTAGGCTTACAGAATTTTTATTTAGGATTATTAAAACAGTTTGAATTGTATGACTTAAATTATTTTTATTCTTTATAAAAATTATAAAATTGATATTTTGGTCAATTACGTTTGTTGTGCTTTGTTGTCTTTTAGTGCATTCGTTTCGTTTTTGATTTAGTTTTGAATTTGTTGCTTTGTTTTAGTTTGCTACGAGCAGTTGCGACGGGAGGATGTATTTGTTTTATGATAAATTTTATGTTTTCGTAATTTATTTACAATATACATAAAATTTTACCTGTTCGAATTTCTTTTGTACGTATATAGATATTTGTCAATTGTATTAGGATTTTGATAATATCTATCTCAATTTTGACTAGGAAATAAATTTAACAAAACGTTAATTTTATTATTTCCAAAAATAATTAAATTGATGTTTCGTTTAATTTTTCGAAATAGAATTAACGAATTAACAATTATACAAATTTTGTCAACCGATATAGTCAATAAAATTATGAATTGAATAATATAAAATTTATTTATATTTATATGTTTATTAAAATTTATATTTTCGAATATATATTTTAAATTTTAAAGTCATACTGACAAGTAAACATACAATACATTACAATAACAGTACCAGACAATGTACCATCAAAAACAAAAAGAAACAAAAAAATCAACGTAAACAAAACAAAAAAAATAATTTTTGTGACTTTGTGTATTCTTTGTGTGCTAGAGTGTTTTTCCTATACAAAATTCAAATGCAAAAGAGGAGTTACGTTATATAATCACTGTTTATACATTTTCTCGAATCACATTGAACCATTTTGATCATGTGATCATATTCGATAAACGAAATATTATCGAACTAACATATTAGCCGAAAATAAAAATAAAAATCAGGAAAATTTCTTATGAATGAAAAATTTTAGCATGTATCAATAAATGGGAAATTTATTGTACAGCAGTCTTGATAAATAATCATATTTAGATGCCTCATATACAAAAATTGATGTTAAGGCCTGTATTGTAAAATACAACAAAGCAAAGTCAAAAAATTGCGAGAAATCGACAGTTTACGAACGAATTGAACAAATTTTGTTGTTTTCTAACCCTTTACTCATACTAACTCATAAAAGAGAATAATCGGCCTGATCTTTAGTGGTTTTGATTAAACTCAATATTTTTTATTGTCTTCATTGTTTTTCAGGTGCATACAAATGTTCGATCTTTGTTATACTTACTACATCCAAATAAAATAATCCGTTCACACATATACATTGGTGTATAATACTCGCATAACGCAATATTATTTCATTGTGAATAGAACAACGTTGTCATGTTTTTTTGTAACTAAAAAGAAACAAAGATAAATAAAATACTTTTTTATTCCTTAGATACATGGAACGTCGGAAATGTATATTACATTGGTTTACTTTCCAAATTTGGTTTTGATTTGTGTTTGTATTGAATATTGAACTATTGGGATTTAGTAGGCTATATATAAACTGAGAAATACACTTTTGATTGCTATTGAATTATGTATTTTTATATAGATCGTGGTATTCAAAATTATTATTATTTTAATTTATGTTTTAGAAAACTTTTGCTAAGCAATTTTGTATTAAGATTTTACAGTCTATATCTTCTTTCAAAACTGACTATCTAGAATTTATGAATAATAAATTTTTATCAAAACTGGTTCCAGTCATGTTATTTCGTAAATATTTCATAACAAACACGACGGTCATTGCCATATATAGTGGGTTGTTTGTATGTTACACAATGAAACCGTGTCATAGCCCACATATAGATTGCACTTTATCAGAGATTATTTTATATAAGATAGTACTAAGCTATGTAAGTTTTTAAATTATGACATTGTTATTGTTAGTTGTTTAGTATTCTGACCTTGGAAATTTGAAAAAAAATCAAGTCAGTGGAGTATGAGACAAACTTTCTGGAAGACAAAATATCTGTGCCTTGAGAAGTTATTTTTTTTTTGTATGTTAGCCATGGGTATATTATGAATTCTTATAAAGGTTGAGGTCAGAAAACATTGGTTGTCAAAACCATATTAAATAATTGCCTTAGAAACGCCCCTAAAGGACAAGGTTATCACTGAAATGCGAAAAGCTTTTTCATTTTTATTTGTTGTTGCTTGTATGTTGTAATTCGCCAGACCGGTTTCGATCTGAAAATGACTTCATTGAATGGCCATTAAATCAAAAAGATCAAACCCATTTCATCAGGCATATCATACTACCGTACTTATTAAAAAAGTTTGTCATTGACCTATTGTTTGTTCTGTATATAATGTATATCGGTTGTGAAACTGGATTTGCACAATTGAAAGATGATGTTTCTTGTTGCGAATAATACAAAAATTAATATAGTTTTTCATTTTTATACTAACATGAAAAAATTTAAAATGGGTTATTTTCAAAGGTGACTAATTCAAACCGAAATTTAGAAAACTAATTTTGGGATCAATTCAAGTGTCAAAAAATTGTAAAATTTGAAATAACTTAAAGGATAAAAAGCAAACTAATCATAAATTTACAGTTAAAAGTTTTTTTTTTTATTTATATTATACAAATTTTTGATTGATCAATACATCAGAAGTGACTTTTGGGTCGTGTCGATTTCACAATCATAATTCGAGTGATCATCCAAAAGCTTGATATTGTCAGAACATTTCAAATGTTGTCCCATTTAAATTCCCATTATCATTCGAATTTTATAAGATATTGGTTGTGAGCTCCGAACCTTAACCAAAAATCATTTTCAAATTTCAGTTAACCAAACAAATTAAAGTATAAACAATTAAGGCAGGAAATATGAAATATAAGTTTGCTCGACGTAAAAATGCATGTATTTTATTGTATAAAAAATTATCAACAACACTGTATATAATAGCTATTTAAAATACTGATACTGACAACACCGTTCATTAATAAATTTTACGTTTCCTTTTATTTTGTTCTTCTATCGTCAAATATCGTATTACTTTTGTTCGCGATAAGTTTTTTTATGAATAAACCAAATTATTGCTATATATGAAACCATTACGTATATGTATTCGGCTGTTTCCCATCTAAAAACATGGCCAGTCCTATATATATGGAATAGAATGTGGTCAATACATAAACAGTCATATGAAAAAGTTGATTTTTCGAAATTTTTTTACTTTTAACTTCTTATCACTTGGTAGGCAGGCCCCAAAACCAATTATTCAATTGCCAGAATTTGAAAAATGATTATTTATCAACAATCCTGGTTTAATAATTTTCATTTAAACCAATATTTTAATTCATGTTTTTGAAGATTTCAGAATCTAGATTTTTATATTTTCGATCGTGAATAGAAAAATAAAAGGAAATGAATTTGTTATATCGGTTTTAAATGCAAGAATTGCAAATTGTATGTCAGATTGTGTTTTGTTTCCCGCCAGACATACAAGTACTATTATGATTTTATTTTGCAGCCCGCTCTTTTTTTTGATTTTTACTTCGTTTCAATTTTTTAAAAAAAAGGCAAACAGTTTTGCTCTTCGTTGTCTTTTAGGGCATTTCGTTTCATTTTGAGTTTATGTTTGATTTTGTTTCTTTGTTTTAGTTTACCACCAGCGTTTGAGGCGAAAGCACGTGTTGGTTGTCTGCATGATTTTATTTGTCGTCATTTTTTTAGGTCACGTAAAATTGTATGAGTTTTTTTTAGGCTATCAGTATTTTATCAATGCTATCTATGATCCTTGTATGATACAATTAAATTACTTTTAAATTAATTATAGAATTGTTATTTTGATCAATTTCCTTAATATGTGCTTCGTTGTCTTGTTTGTGCTTTCCGCATTCGTTTTATTTTAAATTTTATTTTGTTGCTTTGTTTTAGTTAACTCTCAACAGTTGCGATGCGACGGGAGGATGTATTTGGTTTTATGTTTTTACAATTCATTTTAGATTTACGTAGTTTTATTTTTAGTTTTTTTTTAAGTTTTTAGATATTTATCAATGTTGTTAGGATTTGGATAGTTCTTTGCTCAATTTATTTAGGAATTTAAATTAGGAAATAAATTAAACTATCAAATTTATTGATAAAGATCATAAATTTTATTATCTATAAAAATATTAAAATTCATGTTTTGTTTAAAAATAATTAATAAAATATCATAAAAATTTTGTCCCAGGAATTTTCAATAAGATTATGGATCAAATAATAATATAAAGTTTATTGATATTTAGATGTTGAAATTTATATTTCAAAAAAATATATTCGGTTTTATTATTTGAATGTTTGAATTCGCCAAATATATATTAAGTCTTAGCATACTTACAACAAAACAGCAATAATAACACGCAATGTACCATCAAGCAGAAAAAAACAAAAAATCAATGTCAACAAAACAAAAAAAATATTTTTGTGACTTTGTATATTCATTGTGTGCTAGAGTATTTTTCCTATACAAGAATCAAATGCAAAAGAGGAGTTACGTTATATAATCACTCTTTATATATTTGATCAAATCACATTGAACCATTTTAATCATGTGATCATATTCGATAAACGAAATATTATCGAACTTACATATAAGCCGAAAATAAAAATTAAAATCAGGAAAATTAATTATGAATGAAAATTTTGAGTATGTATCAATAAATGGGATAATTATTTTACGACAGTCTTGATAAATAATCATATTTAGATGCCTTTTATTCAAAAATTGATGTTAAGGCCTGTATTGTAAGATATAACAAAGCAAAGTCAAACAATTCCGTGAAATTTCTGCCTTAGTTTTTAGGATTGGACCAATATACATTTTTATTTCTCTGTTGTATAAACCATTTCAATAATGATTCTTCAATGTCGCAATTTTTCAGTCAGTAGTTCAGTAATAATCGAAAAATATTTACAACTGTAGTGTAATATAGGTCGTTATATCCAAATTGTCGCAATACCCGAAGTCGTTTGAAAAAGAAAACTGAACAAATCAATCATTATTTTGAATTTCCGACGTTATACGCCGATATGTCGTTATAACCAAAGTCGTTATAAGCGAAAACTACTGTATTTCGTATGTGATATTTACGAAATCAAAAGGCTTAATCTTTTATCGATATAATTTTAACATTTTATTTTTATTTAAAGGAGATATAGATTGTGTCAAATTTTACGACAAAATTGCCAAGCTAAGGTTTTGTTAAACATATATTATGATCTTTATGAAAATTGAAAATCCAATAGCTATCAAAATTTCAATAGTCAATACGAATACAATTGAAAAAAAATGTTTCTCCAGGATTTGATGTTCTAGTCATTAATCGAGACAGCTCAAAATCCAACTTGAAAAGTAAACCAAAAATACACAGAAAAACTTTTGCGAAAAGTCGACATTTCCGACGTTATATGTAGCTTGGAAAACAAAATATTTGAGTATCCAATCGTTGCAAAAAGAAAAACATGACAACATTGATCTTTAAAATAAAATACACATAAATGTGTGTGCGAACGAATTATTAGTTCTTATTTTGTTTTAAAATCGCATTCGAATCATTGAATGTGTGTTAGTTTAAATTGTTGAACGGACATTGTACGAAAAAATAAATTTGGATTTCTCATTTGTTTCTTGATCATATTGTATGAAAAAAACTGAAAAATTTCTATCGATGATATGTGACCAATTTAAATTGCAAGTGGTTTTATAATATATTGGTAGTGTTGATATTGGTCGATTTGTTGTTGACAATTTAAGCCAATTTGTGACCAGCCAAAAAAATCGAAATTTCCAGTAAAGTATCTAAAAATTCACTAACATTAAACACAACATATCGCATAGTTTAAAAAACTAATCTGGTAGCATATGCGGATGAGAAGAGTTTGATCGTTATGATCAAGTCAAGATAAAACTGATAAAGATTTCTCGCGTGACATTGTTATGACCCTTATGACCGTGTTGTTATCAGGTCGGGTGACCCCCCACACCAGACCTGATCCCCACAACCTCTCAAAAATTCCATACTACTTTACACACCCATGCTTACCTTACATTGTAGTAAGCAATGGGTAAGTTATATTATAGGGGGAGGGAGGTACTCATTTCATGAAATGTCTATTGTCCCACTGTCTTTTTTTATATCTATATGTTTTCAAATTTCTAGGATTAAAATACATAAACAACACTGTCATAATAGAAAAACTTACTAACTTATTACATATTTAATATAATAAAATCTTTAAAAAGGTGCAACTATATAAAGGCTATGACAAGGTTATGTGTCACATACGACCAGCGATCTTCTTATGAGATATTAACGAAACAACAGGACTGAATACATTTTTGATATAAATCAAAAATTCAAAATATTCTGTATTGGAAGCATATCACAGTCTATGTGTCAAATCATAATACAAAATTGCCAAGAAAAGTTTTTTAAAACATAAATAACTGAACATAATAAAAACTTTGAATATCACGGCCTATATAAAAATTACATAATTCAATAGCAATAAAAATCTATTTCTCAGTTTATAATTTATTAAATATCAAAATTTCAATCGTCAATCCAAATCCAATTCAAAATCAAATTTGAAAAAAAACACAAAAAATCATATGATATGTCGTTAATATTTGGTTACGAAAAAACGTTGTTCTATTCACAATAAAATAAAATTGCGTTATGCGCAAGTATTATAAACGTCAATGTATGTGTGAAGGAATTATTTTATTTGCATGAAGTAAGTATAACAAAGATCGAACATAGTTATATATCTGAGAAACAAGGAAAGCAATAAAAATATTAAGTTGAATCAAAACGTACATTTGCTCATACTCACACACATTAAATATACAGCAACAAAATATTCTTACGCAAAATAAATGCACAATATTGCATTGCACAACATTGCGGTGGAGTTAAAATCATTATATTTCCACACTATGACGTATTTAAATGAACAAAACTGCATTCATATATAAAATAAAACTGCGCGAACAGAAGTCGTAAGATTATATGGAGAATATTTTAACTTTATTTGTGTTTTGTTAGCGCAATTCCACTTTTGTTATGAGCAATGCAAAATTTTGTTCATATGAAATCCGTTGTATAGGAGTAAGTGATAATACAGACAAAATACTCGGCCGAATATATTTTTGTTATTGCCTTAAATTAAATATGTAATATATTGAGTCGAAACGACATTGTTAAAAATTCTAACAAAGAAGTTAGATTTATGACAGACATAAGTGAAGTGTGTGCATTATAACATGATAATGACCTAGATTTGGGTCACTATGCATGAAATCAATTACAATACCAAAGCCATCGATAATAATGATGACTTACTTTTCAAAAAGGTGTTGCCAAATCCACCCTCTTTGGAGGTTGGCCCAAATAATTCTAGGGTGGACCAATCATTGTTAAACCCATTTGGACGAAGTTCCAAACTGCAGAGATCACCAAAATCTTCAACTGAAAATATATTTCAGTACGAAAAAGAAAACGCCGAGCTCAGCGAACAACTGATAGAAATAGAGCAATTCACTGCTAAATTGAAAGAAGAATTTACAATCTTAAAGAAAGAAAATGAAGAATTTCAGAAAACTGTAAAAACACCAGCAGTAGTTGAGACGACACCCAAACCTATAATCGAGGATGTCAGTGATTCATTCCATACGGATGAAGAAGAACTTGAAAGAGAATCTAATTGGGTCTTACATCAAATTAGAAGACCAAGCAAGAAAAGGAAAGCTCAACGCTCTCCGAAAATGGCAGGAAATTTACCTTCAACTTCAAAAGATGTTTCTAGAAGTCAGATAACATTTAAAAAAAAACAACTGATTTCTGAAGAACAGCCATCTAAACCAAAAGAGAAAGTACCTCCACCAATTAGCATCGTTGGGATATCTAATTATTCCACTTTACAATCGATTATGAAATCGGTTACGACAGCTGAGTATAAACTTGTATCTCTAAGCAATTGGGTCTGGAAAATTAATGTGATGGATTCTAATACCTATAGAGCTTTAGCTACGAAGCTAAATTCCGAGGGATATCAGTGGTTTACCAATGAGGACAAGAATAATCGTCCAATAAAAGTTATGGCTAAGGGTCTTCATCCAACCTGCGCAACAGAGGAAATTATTGAAGATCTCAAGCAAAAGGGTCATCAAATAGAAAATGCCGTAAACATCATAAAGAAAGAAAAAATCGAAACCGAACAAGGAGTTCAAATAAAGAAAAGAGGGCTTCCACTATTTATGCTCAATTTAATAATAAAGAAAAAGTAGAAGATGTTTATAATATCAAGGCAACACTTAACATGAGAGTAAGAATAGAGCCATTGAAAAAAAATAGTGGTCGCATACCGCAGTGCAAAAAATGTCAAGGTTTTAACCATACTCAGAAATATTGCCAAAGAGATGCTAAATGCGTTAGGTGTGCTGGTAAACATCATGCTCAGGTATGCCCGGTTGGTAAAGATGTTCCTGCAAAATGTATTAATTGCTTACAGCCACATCCGGCAAATTATAGGGGATGTGAATAGCTAAGGAGCTACAGAGATTATACCGGAGAAAACTAATCAACCTTTCACCAAAGTGGAACCAAATGAAATGGGAGAACGGAAACTTTACTCGCAAGTGGTAATGCCGAAATCTATTATTTCAAGGAGCACTACTGAGGATACAACCGTGCTTCAAAAGATACTAATAAGCATAGAAGCACTTAACATTAGACTAGCTAAACAAGAGAAATGTCTTGAATCCCTAAGACATAGGCTAGACAAGCAAACCTCTCTAGATGAAATGGCATCCATTCTCTATTAAAATGTCTCAAACAGCAATAAATAAAACATTAAGAATAGTAATCTGGAATGCAAACGGGCTAATGCAACATCTTCCAGAACTAGAAATTTTTCTAAATTCCGAGACAATAAATATATGCCTAATATCTGAAACCCATTTTACTACAACTTCATATGTCAAATTATATGGATACAGCTGTTACCATGCCATTCATCCAGCAGGAAGAGCAAGAGGAGGATCATCAGTGGTAATTAAAGAAAACATCAAACATTATATAGATCTTAAAATTGAAGAAGAATTGATGCAAGTAGTCACAATAAAAGTATATATAAATAACAACAAAGAATATAGCGTATCGTCAATATATAGCCCTCCAAGATTTAATCTACTAAAGGAAGACTATTGCACATTATTTAAATCACTTGAATCTTGTTTCATAATAGGAGGTGATTTTAACGCAAAGAACACATTCTGGAGATCAAGAGTAACCTCTAAAAAAGGAAGAGAGTTGCTTGCAGCAGGACAACAATGCAGCTGCGATTTTCACTCCGGAGTTCAACCAGCATATTGGCCTACGGATAGAAACAAATTACCCGATCTTAAAGACTTCTTTGTCACCAAAGGTAAAGACGATAATTACATATACCTAGAAAGCAGCGACGGGATTATGTCAGATCACACACCTGTTATTATGACGATCAGTGCAACGATTGTTAAGAAAACAAGTCCACCACGGCTAACAAACAACAAAACCTGCTGGGAAATATTTCAGAAACTAATTGAGGCAAATATTAATCCCCAAGTGACAATTACAAATCCGATACAGCTAGAAGATGAACTAGAACAATTTAACAGCGTCATACAACAAGCGGCATGGAGTAGTATACACCATCAAATACAACAAAAACACGCAAGAATGTTATTTATCGCTTGGAAGTTAGGGAATTAGTAGCAGCAAAACGAAAAGCAAGAAAAAGTTGGCAATGGAACCGAGCGCCTGAATTTAAACCTACTCTAGGCTTTTTGTCCAACAAACTAAAGCTTATAATAAAGAAATCCAAAATGAATCCATTAATAAATACCTAAGTAGCATGTCTGGGGAAAAAGATACCGAGTACTCCCTTTGGAAAGCAGCAAAAATGTTAAAACTACCAAAACTTCAAATGCCTCCAGTTAGAAACGACGATGGAACTTGGGCCATAAGCGCAAATCAGAAAGTAACATTGTTTGAGACTTATCTTGAAAACACGTTCCAGGCTCTACCTAGACAAACAGTAGGTGAAAACATACCATCAGTACATAAAGTGGACAACTATAATATAGCTGCTGTCACAGTGCAAGAATGAAAAGATGAAATCAAAACTAACCTAAACGCAAAAGAATCTCCAGGATATGACTTAATTACAGGACAAATAATAAAAGCCCAACCTGAAAAAGGAATACGCAAGCTACTTCAAATAATTAATGAAGTATTCAGACTTAAACACGTTCCAAATAAATGGAAAGTCGCTGAAGTAATCATGTTACCCAAACCAAACAAACCATTAAATGACAAAAATTCGTATAGACCGATTTCCTTACTTCCAATAATTTCAAAAATATTCGAGAAATTACTGCTTAATCGACTCAAACCAATAATTGAAGAAAGAAATCTTATTCCACCTCATCAATTTGGCTTTAGAGAAAATTATTCAACAATCGAGCAAGTGCATCGGATTACAAACATAATTGAAGATGTACTTGAAAAAAAGAAAGTTTGTTCTAGTATTTTTTTGGATGTAGCACAAGCTTTCGATAAAACTTGGCATAAAGGCTTGGAATACAAATTAAAACGAGATTTACCAAAGCAATTCTATGAAATACTTAAATCTTACATAGCTAACCGGCATTTTCGTGTTAAACTAGATGGTGAATACTCGGAAATGAAGAAAATATCAGCAGGAGTACCACAAGGTAGCGTTCTGGGACCAACTTTATATGTACTATATACCTCTGATCTGCCAACGATAGAAGAGACAACTATAGCAACGTTTGCAGATGACACAGCCATATTAGCAGTTGCTGATAACATAGAAGAATCCACAAGCAAATTGCAAAGAGCGACTAATATGGTTAACACTTGGATGAAAAGGTGGCGTATAAAACTGAATGAAGCAAAATCTGTTCATGTAAATTTCACCAATAAAAAGGTTGATTGGATACTAGTAGAACTAAACTCCCAGCAAATTCCATTTGCAAACACAGCAAAATACTTAGGCATGACTCTTGACGCGAAACTAAAATGGAAAGAGCATGTGAAAAAGAAAAAAAGAAGAATTAAACATTAGATACAGAAAGATGAATTGGCTCTTAGGGAGAAGTTCTGAGCTTACTTTACATAAAAAATTGCTACCGTACCGGCAAATTCTTAAGCCTGTATGGACTAACGGTTTTCAGCTCTGGGGCTGTACAAAGCAAACAAACGTCAATATCATCCAGTCATTCCAAAGCAAAGTCCTACGTGGAATAGTAAATGCACCGTGGTACGTGAGAAATGACAACATCCATAGAGATTTGAAGATGAATTTCGTTAGCGTAGAAATAAATAAATACGCAAGACAACACATGCAACGGATAAGTCAACATAAAAATGCTAAAATTCGCCGAATGTTGGATGAAACAAATCCAGTAAGAAGGCTGCAAAGGAAGAAACCACTTGATCTACGAGATCCAACCTAGATCGGCTAAAAAAATTTTTGGAAATAATGAAATTTACGTTTTGTTTAATTTATTTCCTAGTTAAAATTCAGATAAACATTATCAAAATCTTAATAAAATTGATAAGTATCTATCAACCTAAAAAACAATTCCGAACAGATGAAATTTTATGTATATTGAAAACAAATTACGAAAACATAAAATTTATCGTAAAACAAATTCATCCTTTCGTCGCAACTGCTGGTAGCAAACTAAAACAAAACAACAAAATCAAAACTAAATTAAAAATGAAATGAATGCACTAATAGACAACAGAGCACAACAAACGTAATTGCCCAAAATATCAATATTATAATTTTAATAAAGAATGAAAGTAATTTAAGTCATACAATTCAAACAGGTTTAATAATCCTAAATAAATTTTATGTGAGCCTAACAAAATTAAAACGCATTCACGTGATCTAAAAATATTACGTCAAAATAAAATCATACAGACAACGAACAAATGCTTTCGCCTCGAATGCTCGTAGCAAACTACAATTAAAACAAATCAAATAAATCAAAAATAAAATAAAAATGAAACGGAATGCACTAAAAGACAACGAAGAACAAAACTGTTTGCATTATTTCTAAAACAAAACTGAAACGAAGGAAGAATGGAAAAAATCGAGCGGGATGTATAATAAAATCATGCTAGTACTTGTAAAAGAGAAACAAAGCACAATCTAACAAACAATTTGCATTTAAACCCGATATAACAAATTCATTTCGTTTTAGTTTTCTATTCACGATCGAAAATATAAAAATCTAGATTCTTAAATCTTCAAAAACATGAATTAAAATATTGGTTTAAATGAAAAGTATTAATACAGGGTTGTTGATAAATAATCATTTTCCAAATTCTGGGAAGTGAGTAATTAGTTTTGGGGCCTTGTCCACCAAGTTATAGGAAGTTAAAAGTCAAAAATTTCGAAAAAAAATCAACTTTTTAATACGATTGTTGATGTATTTACCAAATGCTATTCATTTACACATACACAGGACTGGTTATGTTTTTCTACAAAAAACGGCCATATACAAATACACATTGATCTAACACAAAATCGATTTAAATTGAGTCTGCTTCTGCCTGTCATAGAAATAACTTCTCTTAGAATTTTTTTCTAAGGTAATACATTAAAGGGTTTCTACCAGACACAAGGTAGTAATTGGCATATACGACAAAATATATTGATATACATTTTGTATAAAGTATGTGTAAAATCTCTCCGGTCTAAGTGTGCGATAGCAGTCACAACAACCTAACCTTACCATGTGTAAAATCTAATCAACGTAAATCTGAAATACCTAAACAATTTTGTCAACGAACAAAATCATTTGATTGCGTGTTGTAACTAACACTACAAAATCTCTGTCAAATCTACAATGCTATTTGTGACTTAAATAGTATTGGTCTTAGCTGTATTATTACCTTCTCCTGTATAACGAATTTCATGTAAAAAATAATTTCATTATTCCAAAACGTTATAGATTAACGATAGATATAGAGATTTTGATTATTCATAAGAAATATTTTGTTGTTGAATATTTAGTGTGTAATAGTGTGAGCCAACTCTTCTAAATATACAAACGCAGTTGAAGCAAAACGCTATTACCTGTCTTCAATTAAATCGAAACGATAATAACGATTGTTAATCGTCCTTGCGAAAGTGTTCAAGAATTTTTGTCTGTTGGCACACAATGGAACTGAAGCGATACCGATGAAACGATATTTTTAAATGCAATTTAATTTTTAGATGGAAAAAAACGTGACAGTGTAACTTCACACAATCAAATAAAATTGCGTAATTCAACTATTGTATACGTTTATGTATGTGTAAAGTATTTATTTTATTTTAATGTAGTAAATACGAAGCCGTCCAAGTGTGTGTTTGTAAAGACATACACTTGAGATGGCTTTGATTAAGTATATGAAAAACAAGGAAGGCAATAAAAAATTTTAAGCCGAGTTAAAAGCGATGAAAGTTTGTGTAAAGTACACATTTTGCGAACTAACATAAAATGTCTGTAAAATCTATAATGACATTTGTAATTTAAAATATTGCGTCGGCTTTTAGTAAATACAATTCGCATACACGATTGTGAAAAAATAAACATATAAGTTAAAAATACACATACATATATCAAATGCAACATTGCCATTTTGACACAATCGCTCTGTATGAAAATGGAAAAATAACTGAGAAAAATAATTGTCATTCCTTTAGGGAAATGGAAATGAGTGACAAATTAGTGAGAAAGAGTAATTTTGAATTTTTTTTAAAACATAGTAGAATTTTATTGGAGTATTACAAGTTCAGTTTAATAAATAATAATGAACCTGACGATGAGTGTATGTCAGAGTAATGTAGCATGTTTAACGGAATTCTTAATAGCAGATATATAAAACTTCTTTATTCCAAAATTATGCGGACCCAGCCCTACCTGCTGCTCAACATATAAAGTTTTAAAGAAATGGAATGTAGGTCACAGAAACAACTAACTAGGCGATAATTCGATGCAGAGTCATTACAGATCATTTTAGTTCATCATATTCGTATCGCCTCAACAGTTAAAACTGGAATACTTAAAAACATCTTTGGGTCATCTCATCATATGCTGTGTTTAAAGATCTATCTCTATAATTCCTAATCCATTTAACGTGTGGGAGAATATTTTTTAACTATTTAAATTAATACTGTTTCACAGTTAAATTTAGCTTATCAAACCATCCTATCATTATGCCCGTTTTTAGATTTTAGAACAACACCCAAACGTCGATTTCATGTAATAGACAGTGCAATCCAATGAAAGAAATTACCAAAGTGGCCATCCGTTTCAGAATGTTTTAAGGTTTGTAAAAGAATTATTTATACTGTACAAATCAGTTTCGTTAAAAACACAATCAATTTATGTAATTATAAAAAAATTAGCAATATAATAAATAAAGTAAAACATTTCTACAATACTCTAATCCAAACAGCACTCGCCACAGAGAACTTCCGTTCCTCCAAACACAACCAAATAAATATTACTGAAGACGGCAACACAATCACATCCGCCAAAACACACCTAACTATATAGATAGAAAAAACAAAAATTTCACTATGAGGAACACTATCCGAACCAATACACTTTATGAACCTTACTTTATGAACTTTATTGAAGTTACACGAAAAAAATCCAAAATGAATTTAATTAAAAAAATTCTTATATCATTGTCAATTTAGCAAAATGATCGCGTTAAAATGTATCCTGCCATTTTTGTTTATTTGAAGAACAACTACATAATAGGATGTGCTAGTCAAACGAAACACACATCATATGCAATCGTTTCTAAGACAATATTGTGAAATGAAGGAATGATGTATATATCTGTCATATTCAAACACTAATATGTATGTTATATATAATAGAGAAACAACAACCAAATTAAATATACATAATATAAAATATAATATAATATTAAAACGGTACTCATCTGTAATTGTTGAGTTTAAATCACACACACACCCGCACACCAAAACACATTTTTTTTTTATTTTGATAAGCATACACCGAGCGGAATTTAAAACTTTAATTTTTGTTTCACGATTTGTGATATTATTTTATTTCACAAATTTATTTAAACAAATTAAATTATTTATTCCACTAATTTATTTTATTATTATAAACAAAATTTAAATTTAATTTAATTTCCACCACATTTATATTACTTAATTTTCTTTATCGCGACGCGCGTTTTCGCGTTGCTAAATCAAGAAGCTAATAATTAATTATATTGATTATCGAGATTACCTATTTACATCGAGAGCACTTTTTCTCATCGATGTAATTGTGCCTAATTAGTGAATATCTGTCGTATTCCAATCGGATTATGATTTCGTTGTTATGTGTATTTGTATTTAACAATCATTGGTTCGAGTGGACAATAAATGTCTTAACATTCATCCTGTTCAACACTCAGCCTATCAACCTATACACGAAATCTATTTTGTACATAATTGCAAATTAATTATTACATTTGGTCTTTGGAGGTATATGTTATGTGAAGAGAAAAGAGAAACCGATAACGAGTAAGAACTTCGATTATCGTACTACTGCAAAATCAAGTAAATGTAATTCTATTTCCTTCAGTTACACGCGCATAATAAAAGGTATGTACTATAGTACTATGAGCTTAAAGTAAAATCTACTTGCGTGACAAAGCGTCATCTATTGTGAGCTTTACCATATACCACTGTTATACTATTTTAATCAAAGACGCGAATAGTATGTAGGAATTAATTCATATCGATTAATCCCCTACAATACATCAACAATCGTATGAAAAAGTTTATTTTTACGCATTTTCTGTCCTTTAATTCCCGTAACTTGGTAATCAGGCCCCAAAATCAATTAATTACTTCCCAGAACTTGGAGTATATTTATTTATTTACAATCCTGGTTTAATATTTTATATCCCGCTCATTTGTTTCAATTTTGTTTTAGAAATAATGCAAACAATTTTGTTGTTCGAAGTGCATTTCGTTTCATTTGTTTTAGTTTGCTGCCAGAGCCAGGCTGGCTGACGTAGGGAAAATTCCTACTTGTAGGGAAATTTTATCGAAAAAATAGCTGTAGCGACAGAAGGTCAGATTTTTAATAATTGTCGTAAATGTAGGGAATTTTGAACTAAATAATTTTTTTTACTAAATACTATCGAAGACTTAAGAAATACATGTAAATCATAAAAATATTTTCTCAAAATTAGCTAATTTTTTTATATAGGAGGAAATACAAACTAGGCTGCCAGTCAAATCGGAATCAATTTTTAAAGAAATGGAATTTTGTTTGTTTGTTTTTATCTCTACAATCTGTTTTGGAGCTCGAGGCACTTCCAACTCTCTCGCGGTTCGCTTATTTACGTTCTTACCTTACGCCATTTCAGCCAAATCGAGGATGTACGGCTATAGGTTCGATTTACGTAGAACCATCTGCACATTGCAAAGCTCCATGCCAGCCTATAGTACTGACATGGAAAATGGGTTGGCCCATTAATTCTGCACTCCAACAGGGGGTCATAGTTGTGTTCATTCACACCACCGATCGTAATCGTATGGTGAAAAATCCCTTTACCATCCTGCCCCTATCGGGATTCGAACCCGTGTATCCAAAAATTGCGTTGTATGAATTTAAATATATTAGTGCCAAGCTTGATATCGACCAAAATTTGTTGAGTATTGAATGGAGAAGTTTTCCAAACGAATTCAGCGACTCTCAAAAATCTGATTTTATGAAATATCCTGTCGATAAATTTTGGTGGACAATCAAAAACTTAAAAAATTTTAACGATAACCTAATATATCCTAATTTATCCAAACTGGCTCAATATGTTTTATCGCTTCCGCACGCGAATGCTGACGCTGAAAGAATATTTCAATAGTGTCAAATGTCAAAACAAAAAAACGGAACAAGCTGAGCAGTGAAGTGTTAAACGCCATATGCGTTATTCGGTCTTCGTTGTCTAATAAATCTTGTATTATTGCTACTTGTATTACATTTAAATGTAATGAAAATCATTTTAATCGTATGGCTACAAATGTCTTGTATGACTATTAAATTTGTGATAAAACTAATAAAGTTTACATTTTATTGCAGAATTTTAGTAAAGGAAATAATTTATTAATATTTCTTTTTAAGTTTTCAATTAGAATTCAAATTTTGTATAGTTTGATTGAACGTGATATTTTTATTATTTTGTATTGTTTTTTTGTAAATAATATCGCATAATTGAAATTAAAACTGTGATAAATTAAGTTAATAAAAATGTGAAGTAAATAAAAATAATAAATAAATAAAGTTGTTTTAAATTTAAATACCAGTGACGTCATCACATGTATTTTAGTGTTAAAACAATCTGTAGGGAAAAGTAGGGAATTTTTTTAAAAAATGTAGGGAAATATAAAATTTTCACCTGGCATCTGTAACGTGCTCACAGTGTCGCGGTTGTGGCTTGGGTAGACAACAAAAAAAAATAATTAAATTCCGTTGGGCGCCAGTCTACCAGCACGTGTGTCCGGCTTTGCTCCGTATATGAGCGAGTGGACTCGGGCGTGGTACCTGCTGATACCACAAAAATAAACCACCACGCAACTTGTAGGTAAGCAATCCGATGTGGTACAGAGGGAAAGTGTAGGATCGGAAAAAAGTAAAAAGAAAAAAAGAGAATAACGTTAAGGGGGAAGTACGAAAAACTCACCTGTATCGCCGTCGTTCATCCGCTGCAGCCCATTAAACGTAATCACGTATGTGTCTCCCACGATAAACTGTCCTATACAAGCATGCACTTATTCACAATTGTTTCTTCTTATTTGTGCTTTTTTTTACAAATAATTGCACAATCACACCAACAACAATGACGCTCACGGTGTATATTAAAGTCCAATATCACCTTGCACTCTCACACCACCTTATTTTATTTTCAATCACTTTCAAAGTTTGCAGAGGTTTAAATTATCGTCTATTTTATTATTTTTCACCATCACTTAGCGATCAAAACAAATGCGAAATCTCAAAATTCCACCAGAAAACAAAAGAAAAAAAACACCGGAAACATTACAAATATATGTATATTTTGAATACAACATTTACATCTATAGTTTAATTACACGATTCTTGATTTAAATGTGGATGCGGTTATAACTTATTCCACCGTCATCCAATGCAAGATCGTTCTTCTTTCTTTAATTTTATTTATTTTCGCCCGTCACTCTTGATGGTCCAAATTGTTATCCCATTTTTTTTTTGCCTCGTCACCTTCTCCGTTTTCTTGTAGCTCCAGGTTGGTAACCCGAAAAGTTTCCAATTCAGCGGATCGAGATTTCGCGAACTTCGAAACTCTCGAACGACGTTTCTCTCACCCATCTGTTCCGCCATCTAGCCTTCCCTAGCTTAATTAAGACTCCGCCTAAATCTCGACCATCTCCTCGCAGCTACGGGCACCTCTCGCAGAATATCACATGAAATAAATAAATATACGAGATTACTTTGACTGCTAATCGACAACATTTGTATGGTTCTGTTTTTTTTTGTTGTTGTTATACAGGTGAGCTTCGTATTTGGGTAAGGCAAAATATTGGAACGCGGATATCAACAACGGATGCCACCAATCGATTCCCCGTGGTGGCTAAGTTTGCTCGACCGAGCCCACCCGGTGACGCTACACATCACTGCAGCCAGCAGTTACGGCGTGAGGATATGTCTGTTTTTATGATAAAATTTATGTTTTCGTAATTTATTTTTAATATAAAATATACATAAAATTTTATCTTTTCGAATTTTTTTTTCTTTTCTTTTATAGATATTTATCAATTTTATTAGGATTTTGATAATGTCTAAATGAATTTTGTAATTTTAACTAGAAAATCAACAAAACGTAGATTTTTTATTTCCAAAAAAATGTAATTAAATTCGTTTGATTTTTCGAAATTTATAAGTTTTATCGAACTACGACGAACCATTTTGATCATTTGATCATATGCGATACCCGAAATATCATCGAACTTACATATTAGCCGAAAATAAAAATCAGGAAAATTTATTATGAATGAAAATTTTGAGAATGTATCAATAAATGGGAAAATTACTGTACGACAGTTTGATATATAATTATACAAAAATTGATGTTAAGGCCTGTATTCTAAGATATAACAAAGCAAAGTCAAAAAAGTGCGTAAAATCGACAGTTTACGAACGAATTGTACAAATTTTGTTGTTTTCTAACCATTTACTCATACTAACTCATAAAAGAGAATAATCGGCCTGATCTTTAGTGGTATTGCTTACTACATTCAAATAAAATAATTCCTTCACACATATACATTGGTGTATAATACTCGCAATGCGATACATGCAACGTCGGAATGTACTGTCACGAATCACAGATGTCACCTGTGATAATTAAAAAGAAAATTATAACAGTAGGGATTACCCTGTAACTAAATGTTTACACATACGAACAGAATAAAAACAAATAATGAAATAGGCGGAGCGAACAAAATACGAGAAGAACATTCGCGAAGTGTAGAGAAAAAAATAATGGAATATTCTACAAGTATTTGTGTCGTATAAATACGTGTAGACATTTGAGTTACGAAGACAGTTCAATTTTGAATTTCGAAGTGTTAATATCGGGAAGTGATAAAAAGTGAAGTGTTAAAATTTGTGTAAAATAATAGTGAAAATAAATATTAGTGAATTATTTGTGAAATATTTGTGAAATATTTGTGGGAAATAAATTTAATTGAAATTTAATCTTTGCGAGTTTAACATTCACAATCCAGTGATCGAACCGGATAAATAATTTGAATAACCACTCGGCGAAATCGTAACAGTACATTACATTGGTTTAGTTTCCAAATTTCGCCATACACAAATTCTATCTTTCGGTTGATATTTTTCTTTTGTCTTGATATGACTTTGTCCAGCTCCTCAATTAAACTGTCCCGCATCGCTTGTGTATTTTTTTCATCCAATGAAAAGAACCTCTATCATTTCTAAAAAAAACACTTTCTTCAACGCCATTGTCTTGTTTTTTTCCACCGTCATCTCCCGTAGTGGTAAATTGCATTTTTAATGACCCTCACGCGACGATTTCGTGTTCAGCATGGAAACAAACAAAAATTATTATTATCATACTGTCATTGGTGTAGATTTATCGGTGGTTTATACCAACCAGTGAGTCTTGGATAGGAAATTGTTTTGTGGGACATAAAAAAAGTTTTGGATGGGTTTAGAACCGGGATAAGAGACGGGAATTTCATATATCCGAAATGTGTTTTCGCTAATGGTGATCTCTCTGATTTAGCCCAATTGTCCAACCCACCATACAAAACGTCACACTTCAGCCTATTTATATTTTCTGTTAGAGCGTTATGTATTCTTTCCATTCGAGAGAATCATGCAAAGCAGTATTCTCTCGAATTTGACACTCTTCTTTGTGGTTCATGTTGGTAGTCCATGCGCCAGACACCTCCATGTTTCTTCCAAAATTGACAAAAAATGGAGTGTAACAAGAAGATTCATGCACTGCTGTTCGTCAAGCACATGCAATCTGATTTATGTTTTTGTCCCACTCACGGTGGTCATCTATAATGAACTACGTATCGCCGACAATATGCTCCGATTCACCCTTTCTGCCGGATTAGCCTGTGGATGATAGTAAGCACTCAGCCTATGCTTAGCTCCGTATCGCTGCAAGAAATCTTTAAAAATTTTACATATAAATTAGCTACCGTTATCTGATATGAGACCGGACGTAACACCAAACACCAGGAAAACACTTTCATCTAGGTATTTTGACAGTGAAATCGTTTCAGCCGCTCTGACTGGTTTTAGTAGTTCGAATTTACTAAAGACGTCAACTACTATTAATAAATATCGGTTTCCCAATTTGCATCGACGGTATGGACCCATATAATCAACCGCAATAGTCTCCCATGGGCGAGTAGGAACGCGAGACTCTCTCATTGGTATTCTCGATATTTCGCAGATCGGCTTATTAAGTTGGCATTGCTCACAAGCTTTAACGTATCTCCTGACATCTCTGGCCATTCTTGGCAAATAGTATCTGTCTTGAAGTAAAGATCCTTCGTGGTTATCTTATAAAATTTTCCGGTTGCTTGATTTAGGAACATATAGCTTCCACTCTCAGCTATATGTGTCATCACCTCCCAATGACTGACAATATTTATTAACAATATTTATTTACTTGTTGATATACTTTAACTCTTTATTAAACAGTTCAAATATCTCACTTTGTACAAAAACGATTGAAAACATTGCAATAATTCATATTGTATTGTCTCATCTAAAATCAAATATGTTAATCCCACTGCCTAGATAGAATTCTTCTAATTCAAATAATTATAAAGTTAGTCCAGAAACAATACCCAAGTCGAGACAGTTTCGATAGGGCAAAATACAATAGTTGAATATTGTATTAATACAATGGTTAGTTGACCCATGCCTTGAATCCTAGCCTTCCCTCCTTTCCCATTCAATCTCCTTCTACTTATGCTTTGGGAAACCCCACCCCAATACTCTGAGCTTTAGCTGGCCATAGATGACCGCCCCAAAGCATCTAAATAGATATTTCTGCTAACAGTTAGGTATTGCCCTATCAAAACTGTTACAGATGATACCCAATGATTTCGCTTTTCACCTTTGTAACTGTTGTGAGTTTAATATCGCTAGTAATAATATGCACCGAAGTTCGATAACTCAATTATTGAATAGAGAAATCTCGTTCTCGCCTCAACCGACTAACGTACCCAACGGGGCTTCCTTCCAAAATTTTAGAGATATATAGCTTCAAATCAACCCGTCAGAACCGACTCAAGTGGTGGTCAACGTGTTCAGTTTGCTGCACTTCCAAATCATCAACAACTAAACACGTCCATAAATTATCAATTTACTCCACCTCATAAATGGAAACTTAAGTTTTCCTGATCGCCTGCTGATCCACCAATAGATATTTTCATTTTTCGAGTGAAGCATCTAGCGTCTAAAAATCGCATTCCATCAGAAAAACTAGCAAACGACATCTGCTTTCATTTAGATGGAACGGAGAAAGAGCAGTATTGGTTAACGTTGAGATGCAATCCAAACAGTACATGGAACGAAAAACGAAATTCTTTACTGCATAGATTCCAGGATAGACGTTCTGACCACGATATAAAACAATTGATTGAAGGAAGAAAGCAAAAATCGAAAGAACCATTTGCAGATTTCTACTTTGAGATACTAAATTTGTTTTTACGTTTAAAGTGTCCACGCCACGATTTGGAGATGTTGGAGAGTTGATGTAAAATGTCTGCCCGCCAAATGTGCTTTTAAACCAAAACGCATGTTTTAAGAAAAAACATGCGTCTTGGTTTAAAAGCACATTTGGCGGGCAGATATTTTACATCAACCACAGAATTTCTACAAATATGCATTAGTGCCGAGGATACGTGGTGAAATATTAACTACATTCCAGAACTCTCAATGAATATCAGGCATCCACAAGTTCACGAGCTATATTTGTATTAAGTAACAGTTTCGAAGGGGAATACCTAACTGTTAGCAGAAATAGGCGGTCATCCATGGCCAGCTAAAGCTCAGGGTATTGGGGTGGGGTTTCCCAAAGCATAAGTAGATCTTGTCAGACCACTTGAAGAGGAATAAGAAACTAGGAAGGGATCATAAAGGGATTGGATGGGAAAGGAGGGAAGGCTATAGGATTCAAGGCATGGGCAACTTACCATTGTAAACTTTAGCTTACTTCTACATCCTACACTTTTTAAATTTAGCACATCCTGAAAAAACAAAACTGACGAAACAAAAGCGAAAGAGCAAATCATTGAAAAAAATAAGTGATCGTTAACGTTTTTAATGTGTATATAATAATGGAGAAATGTATAATAACAGTAGGTCAAAAAATTTATATATAGGTTATTCAAATCTTGCCTATATTAACGTGGTCAAAATGCACGCCTACAATATACTAAAATTAAGAATTTCGCTACGAACAAAAGATTGAAAAAAAATAACTCACAATAACATAGAAATCATTTGACTAACACTGCATAAATAAATATTAATAAATGGCAATAAATATAAAGATACAAAAAGAATATTTTAATAATTTATAAAGTAAATAATAAATAAAAAGAGTTGTACTTAAATTAATAAACGTTGAGTGATGCCAATTGTAACGATGAGTCGCTGCTTCTTGATCGTTCCAAGACGGAAATGTTTGGCATCCCTGGCGAATATGAAAAAAAATAACTATGACGTCATTAGTAACACGCACCGTAAATTAAAGTGCGGGAAAAATTGAGGTAAGGGAAAGAAATCGGTCATTCCATTAAATAATTTTGATTGGCGAAATTGGATGGTATTTGGTAGGGGAAGTTTTTGGGGAGTTAGTCTGGGATATAGAAGAAAAAGGCAGAAAAAAAGTTGACTAAAATATGTCGCTTAAATTTTGTCGGTGAAATTAGAAAAATGTGACTAATCAACTAGTATCGTGTAATATAATAGTTAGATTCTAGATTGCAATAAAAATGTAAAAAAAAGTGAATGTGGAATTTATAATTATAAAATTTTAATATTCCTATAAAACATAAATGGACGATGATAATTTAATAATCTACATGATATAATACTAAAAATAATAAGACCTGTGAACAAAAACAATATCTTAAAATTACATAAAAATGTTACATGTAACAGGCATGCATAAAGCTAAAGTGGAAAAATATTCCCGTGAATAAAAAAAATACTTTAAGTCTAAAACGTGAACTGTGGTGACCTTACTGTTGTTATAGACTAACCATTTCATGAATGAAATTATAATATAACGTGTATTAAAATGTAATTTAAGTGACCAAATGTAATGAATGTAACAACCAGGATCACGGTCGCGACCACGCAAGTTTTTTACTCATACGATTATTTTATTTTATTAATACCCTTATTATGAATGTCACCTCACCTCACTCGTCACCGTGACGTGTATTATCACTCGAGTCATATTTTGATGTTATGATTGTCGCTTTATTTTGAGTGAGTGACGAACGCATTTTATTTGAGTGAGTGACGAACGCATCATGAATCATGATGCGTCATTTTCTATATTTTGTTGTTTTTAAGTTGGTAACTATTATTTTTTGTTTTGATTTCGGTGTATTTGACGTTTGATGGTGTGTCAAAATAATAAATTTCAAGTTTTAAAAAGTAAATTAATTTAAAGTTTTATTTTAATAATTAAATTTTTCAAAAATTCGAATATTGAGCGATGTCTAGATTTTATTTCCATTTTTCAACAAATTATTGGATACTGACTGCCATTTATAATTTTGCAAACTGACTGCTGTTTTAGAAAATTATTATTAAAAAAGGAAATTATTATTTATAAATCGAAAATAATTATTTTAATAAATCACAAAAAGAAAATTATTATTTTAATTTAAATAAAAACAAAAAAAAATTAAAAACGTATTTTAAATTAGTCAAAAATAAATTCTCACTTGCTGTCACCGACAAATTGTAAGTGAGGCTAAGTGACAAAATTCTCGCTCACCGTGACATTCATAATACCAAAATTTCATTTCAGTGACGTCGCGTCACTCGGTGACGCGTAAGTGACATTCATAATAGGGGTGTAAGTTTATATAAATTTAAGTTAAGGCTTAGTATAAGCAACACTTTTTGTCGATAAGTTTCCTTTGATTCTCTTTTTTTTGGTGGTGGTGATTTTTTTATATCTCTAATATTAATAAATAAACTCCTTTAGCATAGTTATGGTTGAATAATATCATATTTTTTTTTATTGTTTTTCCTTTTTTTTTGGTTTGATCACACTAATAATAAATTACTGTTAAACTTTAACTTTATTATTTCATGAACATCAGCTCTAAAGATTATTTTTTTTTGCTTACTGTCTTCCTTTTGTTCGATCTCTTTTGTTGCATTTCAGCATGAGGGGCTGAAAGCGTTTATTTAAGGATGAGACCCGGGTAAGTTAGGTAAGTGTATTTCGTGAAAGTCCTTCCCTTTCCTTTTTTCCATGTTGCTCTTTTCTTCTCCTGCGGTCTTACTTACGCTTTGGGAAACCCCACGCCATTACCCTGAGCCTTAGCCGGCCAAAGATGACCGTTTCGAAGCCTCTGAGTAAGAAAAATTTCTGTTGACAAGAGAGAGTAACCTCAATCCTGTTACACAATGTTGAAGTTAATAACGCCGTACAACACTATTTCGTGCATTATAGTTATTCGTAAATCGTAAATTACTAGTTCGTAAATATGCTTTGTGCACTGTAGTTATTATTATTATTATTATTTGTTTTTACACTTGATTTCCATTCATAAAAGTCTGATTTTCATTATGAAAAAATTTTTGTCAGTATTTTTTACTGAAAAACCATCGATTGTTTTTAGTTTTTTCTTTTTTTTATAGTGGATATATTTTGACAGATGCGTGTAACATAACCAATAAATTTCAAATTTTTTTTTTGTTTAAAAAAAACAAAAAAAACTTTAAATCTACAACAATAAATTTAAAAAAAAATCAACTTAACATAATTATTCATTATTTCAATTATTTTCACAATGAACTAAGATGAATGGCATAAAACAAAATGTTAAAATTATGAACTGACCATGAAAAATCATCCATCTTTGTTTTTCCTATAAAATATTTCTCCAGTACTGAATAAAAATACTTCTCTTGATATATTTTGTATATACTGCTATAATTATTTTCTCAGTAACCATACAAATTTACTCAGTACTGAATAAATTATTTTTACTGGAAATATTTTTTATTTCACTCGCACTTTAAGAAAAATTATATTTTTTATCCCGCCTTGACTATTTTGTCGGTATTTTTTCATAATGGAAATCAGGCTTAAAGGTTTTTAAATTTGTTTTGGTTGTACTTTAATTTTGGTTGTATACGTAGTCACTTTTAGGACATTAACGTCATATTGTCGTTTTATATTATTTCAGGCACTATTATTTTCGGTTTTTTTTTCTCCTCAGTGTAATGGTACATATAGTAGACACGTTTTTATTAATTTATATTATATTAATTAATTGATATTATAAGATTGTATTAGTTTCACGAATTCGACGTTAACTTTTTTCTCTACATTTTCAATTATTTTCTGGTTGTGCTAATCTGCTTAACTTCAGCGTTTATCGTCGCTTAGCACACATTTAGGTTTTATTATTATTTAACTTATTATAAATCTAGGATTAATGTTTATCTACTTATATGTTTATCTATAATTATTAACAAATCCAAGCATGCAAACGCAAACGATCCTCTATCAGGCATATGGTATAAAATTATACCCCCACAAATATTAAACGTCGCTTTCACTTTCGAGTCACAACCAAAAAAACTATTCCAACTTATAATTTACATTGTTTTTCACGAGGTATTTAACTATAACTTAAATATTCAATCAAACAAAAATGGCATACAATAAATTAACCAAAAATAAGAGTGATTCGACTCTTCATCCAAAAAATACCAAAAAAAACTGACCGCGTGCATCCAAACTTCTCGCTATTTACATCTAATTTTTTTACAATCCAAATTCAGCTACATCCAAACGCACTGAATTTAAACGGGATCATTTTCCGGCAAGCGGAAATATCAGATTAGTGCTAAACTTGTAAGTGCCTTCGTTTAAACAAAAACAATACAGGGTTGTGCTACCTTGGATTAAAACATTGACGTTAGGCGTCGAATGTTACACCATAGTCGAGACCCGTACCGTGTCAACAATCTGACTCCATCGGTTTCGATCACGAGCCAGCTCTTCAAACTGTTGCAAGCAACCAGAAGTTACAGATCGCTTTCGACGCCGTGGAGTTATTGAAGCCACCCTCTTCGTCGACCGAAAGGCGGCTCTCTGTTCAAAGATATTGCTGTATCATTCGATTGAGATCAGCACGCAGAACTTGACCGGGCCAGTGTACTCACCGTCTTTTGATTTCATGCACGATATCAGGAATTTGCCTTAAATTCCTGATCTCGTGATTGAAACGAACTAGGTATGTGCGCCTTCAACGTCTCGTTTTAGGCCATATATCACTCATATGGTGTATAGCTATACACTTGGGTATAGCTTCTGGACTAACAAAATAATTATTTGAATTGCAATTTCTTTATTTTTTGTTAAAAATTAATCGTGATCCACCCAGATGGTGCAGTGGTTAAAGCTGCGGCAGGTGGAGCGTGAGGACCTAAAGCCGTACGTCTTCGATTTGGCTGTAATGGCGTAAGGTAAGGACGTAAATAAGCGAACTGCGAAAGAGTTGGAAGTGCCTCGAACCCAAAACAATTGGAGAGATAAAAACAAAAATTTATCGTTTATTATGAATTTTTTATGTTACTAACACATTCAACTTACCTATTTATAGGATCAGAACAATTTTCCATTAATTGGACACATGCGTGAAGTTTGTCCCTGATTCGTTCTAAAATTATTTTTGTAAGTTTAGGACAAAATTGGGACATTCTTCGTGCGAATAGCTCAACACAACATAACGTCTTAATTATTTCAAATATAAAGAAAACAAAAATGGTGCTTCGTTGTATGTCCAACCACTTTGTTTTCGAGCGCAAATCAAAGACTATATAAGAAGATTAAAAAAGCGTGTAATGCTTTCTCATAAAACTTTTTTTTTTTATATATATAAAGTGAATGTAAAGTATTTTACAACTTTCTTAAAAGTTCAATACTACAAAGACACAACAATATCAAGAAAAAAAAAGTTTGGGGTGGGAATGCTATTAATTTTCATCTTGTCTTTAGGCCATAAAACCTAAATACATATTATATACAATAAATTCATCAGCCATGCTGGAATGGCAATACAAAAGTTTTGTGTCTTGTATTTACTGATTATTTTGTTGTTTCCCCCCGCTGCCGCATGTGAGTGTGTGTCTGTATACGAATGCGGCGATAAAAAAATTTACAACGATTGGGGGCCAAAAGTTTTCGGAAAATACAAAATATTATGACTGTTTTACAAAAGTTTAATGAACGTTTGGAATTTTTGGAATAACATCTGTAAATTTCACAGATTTTATTTGATGCGTAATATTTGTTTACGAACCAAAACGATTTGAAGATGTTTATGTTTTCTTTCGTCACAATTTAATTCACTTTACATACATATAAAGATGTAGCATAATCGATTATATATGGCAGCGGGAGGTACCGTTCGTATTCCGATAGGGAGCGGATGCAAAAGGATTTTTGAACATACCTTTGATTCCCTGTTAGAGTGGAAAAATTTATGGGCCGAACCATCTTCCATGCCAGTACTATAAGCTGGCATTGAGCTATGCAATGTGCAGAAGGTTGTTCGTAAATCGGACCTATAGTCGTACGTCTTGGAATATAAGCGAACCGCAGAAGAGTTGGGACAGCGTTGGGTTCTAAAACAAATCGTAAAGATAGAAACAGACAGACAAGCTGTTATCTGACAAAAGAGGATGATTTTAATGGGGTTATGTATATTGTAGCACGAGAATAAATCGCCTGTTCTTTACTGCGATTCATTCATTGTTTACCAGAGATTAAAATTCTGGCCAGAATATCTCACTGTTTCCATGCTGTTGGAGTCGTGAATCATATTTGAGAGCATAAAACAGAACATCATTGATGATATTTAAATCTCGATTAACCTGAACCATATAACGTTTACAATGTCCCGAAATATACATTATTGATATTTTATCCTATTTACAACGCAAAACAATAAATGAGCTTAGTCAACTTAGCGAAGAATTCCGAAGACAGAACAACAAGTGACTCTACAGCAGGGTTGGTGCTAAAATTGGGAATTGAATCAAATACAAACAATGCTGCTGATATTGCTGGATCAACAACAGCAGATGACTGACACCATCAACAAGATAAGTAGGAAGAAAAACAGAAACTGTTGGCCGACATTCTTGCTAAGCAACACAAGGTAGCATAACTTAAAGCAGCAGCCAACGAATAGTGCGATGAAATCAACAAGCTAAAATCAGGTGGTGTTGCTTTACAAATAGCGCATTTGTAGGAGTAGATAGTCAACAATGACCAGATGCGCTAATATAGGCATGGTGAAGTCCAGCCACCAAAATGTTGACCAGATTTACATCCGAGCTCGAAGGGTTTGGTTCTTTTAAGTCTCCTTACCAAATGTTCATTATCCAGTAGCCGCGAGGCTTCCGCATTGACATGTTCCACTAGTCTTGATTCATGCTTCATTCATGTAAAATTTTCTACCTCTTCTTCTAGGTCCTGAATAGTTTTTAGTCGTGTTTGTAAGTTAATCCTGTTTTCTACTTCAGATCTGAAGCTCGCCCAATCACCGTTGTTTTATTGGCAAGAATTGGTCTCGTTTCCTTTCTAATTATCTTGTCGCTTAAGGAAAGTATCACTGCAGAGTGATCAGAGTCCATATCTGAATTATTCTCTACTTCAATAAAATTTGATGAAACTTGTTTTGATATAAAGAAATCCAGTTGATCAGGAGTTGTACCTGCATCCGTGGGCCAATATGTTGGCTTGCCAGTGGAATGGACGTTACATCCCATTTCTACTATTGCATTTTTAAGTTCGTTACCTTTGGTTGTTGTAAGCCTAGAGCCAAAGTCAACATGCTTTGCATTAAAATCACCCCCTAGTATAAATCTACCATCGAAATGTTGTAGGATATTCAAATAGTTCGGTTTCTTCAGGTTATATCTAGGTGGACAATACACTGCTCCTATATCTGAAGGCGTTACTTGGTAGATGTAATTTCTACTATGGTAAGCTGGTTTTCGGGTAATTGATAATGCTGGCATTCACGGTGTTTAATATAGTTTTTTATTATAACAGCAGTTCCACCTCTTGCTTGGTTATCCTGATGAATTGTTTCATAAAGTTGGTAACCATTAATTTTAAGGTAAGATTTCCTGGTGAAGTGGGTCTTAGATATCAGACACACATCGATATTTCGCATTTTTAAACACGCTTTTAGTTCATGCTTTTTATTTTTAATACCGTTAGCATTCCAAGTAGCAATTCTCAGGTTTTCTTGGTATATCATTTTGAGAGAGTTGATTAGTATAATAAAGCAGAATTTCTCTGTTTCAATCTTTGTAGCCTTTCAGAAAACTTGTTTATGGCATTCATAACATTTTGCATCATTTCCATCATAGTATTCGAAAGAGAAGGGTTCAAAGTTGGCCTGAAACTGACTTTTCCTGTCTCAGCTACTTGCGCATATGATAAACCACCTCTTACATGATGACTAAAAGATTCTGATGTTTAACTTTTTTGTAAATTTGTTGGTTTACTTAGATTATTTCTTCTTTTTTGAAGTTCTCTCGCTACCAGGCATCCTCGGTAATTTGCAGGATGGGCTTGTGCACAGTTTGAACACTTTGCTGCAGTATTCTTGGATTTCTCACAAGAAATAGTTAAATGTTTCTCAGCACATTTAACACCTCTAGGTTCGTGTTGGCAGAACCTTTACACCCATATGGCACATATGTTTTATTTCATAATTTTTTTGAATATCTTCTTTGTTATCGAAGGTCAGCATAAATAACGGAAGTGGAATTCTTAGTTCTTCATCCCCTTGCTTAGTCCTTTTAATTTTGTTGACGAAATCAAGGATTTTAAAACCTCTTTCACCCAGTTCTTTCTTAATATCTTCTGGGTTGCATGGTTGGTGCAAATTTCTAACCATAACCCTTTTCAGTCGTGTATATTTATTTTCATATGAATGCCACTGTTGCTGCGAACATAGTTTAGGTATTCTGTTAGATTTCTATAATCTGTCTCGGTGACTACAATATATTTTCAGTTGCTTAGTGTTCATCAATTTGGCTTGGAAATTGATGCTGTTATCCTGTAATGACTTGTTAATGTCGGAGTAATTTGTCACATTGCTAAGTACTACAGGAGACGAAATTTGTTTTCCTTTTTTCGGTTCTTTAATTTTTTGAAAAGTTACATACTTTGCTGATGAGATGTTTTTTTCGGGCTGAGCTTTGGTTTTTTGAGTTGGATCTTTTTCCATTTTGTCTGATGAAGTACCTGCTTGATTACATTTTTCTGATATTCGCTTCCTTTTCTTGGATTTTGGTAATAGCCATGCTGTTTCGTGTGCTACTATTTCCTCTTCTCGAATCAGGTATAGTAAAATCATTTTTTTGTGGGTGACTTTGATCTATCATCAGTTTTAATTGATGGATCTCATTTTGTGCTTCCCTTTATTCATATTGTAATGATTGAATTATTTTCTCATTTGAATCATTCCCTGATACTTGTTGGGAACCGCTGTTACTCATCTGCTGAGCCTCTTTTGTTTTGGCTAAGTTTTCTACAGAGATACTTCGTGGCCTTATAAGAGATCTCATGATTAGTTTGCCAATTTTAAATGGATTGTCGCTTGTGCTCATAAACTTGCCCGAGCCGACGACGTTAGCATTTGTGTGTTGTAATGATGAACCCTTCCCCGAATCTATGGGGTCAAACATCGATGAGGGTGAATTTTCCCGCATGGCCAGACCTGAGTTCTAGGTCATTATCATTAAATGTACACACTTCACTATAAAACTTGTATGCACTGCAGAATAGTTTTTTTTACGAACACTGCACTTTTAGTTCAAGTAAAACATAACAAAAAACACTTTGACAACTACATTTTATTATTATAATTATTTAAAAAAAAATTATAGCTATCAAAAATACGTCTATTCACTTTGACGATATATCGAGTCGGTCAGCTATTGATCAAGTTTTCTGTCTACTTATTCCAAGTTTGTAATACGAAACATCTCGCGATGTACACCAGGTATTCCTATAGATTTCAAGCAAGCTTATGATTCGATCAATCGAGAGAAACTCGAATCAAAGCTATCTAAAGATTTTGCAATTATGTACTTATGGTGTTCGACAACGAGATGTACTGTCCCCGATACTTTTTAATTTCATGTTGGAATACATTCTTCGTAGAAGTGAAACACCTCAGGACAATATCTTATTCCGATAATCCAATCCAATTTTTGCATATGCAGATGATATCTGAGTGATTGGATTAAATGGCAACGGAGTGAAAGAGATACTTGATCCACTGGAACACTTTTCAGCTTCCGTTGGTCTCAAAATCAATGGATCCAAAACCAAATATCCGATCTCTGGTTTTCGAGACCAAGACGCAATTGATTTCAGTAGTGGTAACCACACGTTTGAAGGAGTAATGAGATTCAAGTATCTTGGATATCTCATTACTCACGATAATATTGTGTAAGAGGATATCAAGGTTCACTTTGCCACTGGCAATCGGGTTTCATATCTTCAACGAAAGATGGCTTCTAGCATTCGAGAGAATAATTATGAAAGAATTTAGTGCGAAATCCTGATACCAAGTAATTAAAGGACAACGAGTACGCTGGAATGATACAACGATTTCTCCACGTCCACAACGATGGCTCCACGGCGTTCTGGTATCTTATTGTTTACAACATTATAAAGTGCTGGCTTGTGATCTAAACCGATGGAGTCAGATTATTGACATGATTCCCGCCAATAATGGCCTGTTAAACCGCAAATATCGATTGTGTATTTCGAACGTTACTCATTTGTTTAGTACAACATATGAATTGTGGGCCATTAAGAAAATCATCTGAATGATTAATTAAAATATAATTAATTTCTAATTTTAATTCAAATCGATTTTGTTTACATTTGAATTGTATAATATTCATTCAATTACACACAAACACACATACCAAACCAAAATAATCAAACACCAATAAAAATCGAAGTAAATTAAAATTAATTAAACGAAATATATTGGTTTTACGATTTGTAATTGATTTGATTAAATAAATAAAATTAATAATTAAGTTTATTCAACCAAAACCCTATAAACATATCTCATCTATCATCTCAACATATCATGTCTCTGGTTTATAATTGTCTTCGAGTAAATAATTTTTTAAGTGCACTTAACTCATTGAATAAATAAACGAGATAACGTTTGATGTCGACACACGTGGTATATGTACCGAGCATACTCGTATGTCGGGCCGTTTCACTTACAATAAACAATAATTAATCAATCCAGTTAATCCTTTGTACATACTCGTATATTTATGTGTACACGAACAGAATGCATATATCAAACTAACTGTCAATTGATATTTACCATCGTCTTATATATGTTTACACGTAAATGATATTTACAGTGCAGTGCGGTCGTGAGTTGTTCTTAATGACTTAATAAAAAACCAATCTTCAATAAACTGTTTACATTATATAGGTAAGTGAGAGATGCTATATGTGCGTCTATACAGTGCCACACACACATATCGTTTATAACAATATGTTTATGATAAGAGATTGGGATACATATACATCGAACTTGTATGTAGACCGTAAAGTTTTCTAACTTATTGACAAGTAAAGTGATTTATTGGGCATAAGTGACGTCTACAACGAATCACATCTTAAATGAAAATTAATTTTGTGATTTTTACTGGCTGACTGTATAACACGAGCTGAAAATTGTCTCTATATATGTGCATACGTTCTTATCATTTTCTACATTGATTGATTGATAAAAATAGTCGAATATTTGATATGCTACGAGATGACATGTCTATATACACACGCAGAGGTACACATATGCGTTATGGATGTAGGTTCAAATATATAATGTAGAAATTCTTACTAACTTAAATGTATAAAAAATATCTTCACGCGTAATTTAACATTTGTGAAGAACAGAAATAAAACGTAAGATGATTGTAGCCGCACGCATATATGAAGCAACTGTGTAGTGACATTAACATGTTAAACAAAAAGACTACTTGTTATTTGTGTACATGTGCCAAAATTTGACATGATACAGGGTGTCCGCCGGGAAGGTATACTACATTGTTTTGAACCATTTTGGTAAACGTTAGTCTTGACAGTTCACATTTGGCAGTCGTGAAGTAGACACGTGGTAAATTTATCATGGAAAAATATTCGATAAACCAACGTGTTGAAATTTGTAGGAGAAACAACGTGCCAACAAAACGCACTATTTATCGTGTAGTGAATGATTTCGAAGCAAGAGGGTCTGTACGTGATAGGCTTAAGCATGGGCCACAACGTACTGCAAGATCGGTTAAAAAATTACTTCTGCTGAAGAAAGTGTTCAAAACAATCCATCTACCTCAATTCGACGGTGTGCCCAGGAGCTTGGTCTTCAAAGAACAAGTTTGGCCACAATTTTGCAAAATGATTGGCATTTGTTTCCATTTAAGATTCAGTTAACACAAGAGCTTCTTCTCAAGACCATTTACGCCGCCGTACATATGCCAATAGGATGTTACAACTCGCCCATGACAACTCCGATTTTCATGAAAAAATCATAATGAGTGACGGGCACATTTTCATTCCTCAAATTATTCATCAGTCTCCTTTACATCCACTAAAAGTGACAATCTGGTGTGCAATTTGGTCAGGAGGAATTATTGGACTTTATACTTGTTTAAAAATGAAAACGGCGTAACGGTAACTGTGAATGGGGAGCGATATCGTGATATAATTGAAACTTTTTAACGCATCAACTGCATACTTTGGCCTTGATTAACATGTGGTATCAACAAGACGGTGCCACATCGCATACAGCCAGGATTACAATGGAATTACTGCGAGATCTCTTTCCACAACAAGATATTTCAAAAAATGGTGATGTTGATTGGCTTCCACGGTCGCCTGATTTGACTGCTCCGTACTTCGTTTTGTGGGGATATCTGAAAAACAAGGCCTATGCAAACAAACCAGAAACGTTGAGCAACTCAAACATGAAATTAATGAAATACCGCGTGAAATGTGTGAGAATGTAATGAAAAATGTGCTCAAAATGGCTCGCATTTGTGAGGCTAACAGAGGCGGACATTTATCTGATATTGTATTCCATGCATGAAATTTATCATTATATGATCCATTCTCTTTCATTTAATCAAAAATTATAAACAAGCAAAGAAGTATACCTTTCCGCGGCGGACACCCTATATGACGGCGACACAAATATTTAAGCAGAATTCATTAAAAGTAGATCGTCTTATATAGACGAGTAGAACAACTTCTCAGTACATCAATATGTATATGGTGGTACAATGTGGTGGTACATCCGGACAATCGGAAAAATCATGCAACAATTTGAGCAAACCGGGTCTGTAGGAGATTTTAAAACACCAGCGCATACTCGTACTGCAGGAAATATTGCTGCTGTTCGCGATAGTGTGGCTAAAGAGCCGTCCAACTCAACTCGTCGTCGTACTCAACAATTGTTCCTCTCACGCTCGTCGTTGATGAACATTATGCATAAAGACTTGCATTTAAACGCATTAAAGCCTCTTGACCGATCAATTTATGATCAATTTTTGTAGAAAATCCTCTTCAGTGATGAGGCACATTTTCACCTCATTGGATTCGTCAATAAGCAGAATTGCCGCACTTGGGCAAATCATAATCTAAGAGTGATTGTCGAAAAACCAATGCACCCACAAAGAGTGACTGTTTGGTGCGGTTTATGTGCTGGCGGCATCATCGGTCCGTATTTTTTACAAAATGAGGCCGGACAGGCAGTTACTGTGAATGGTGTTCGCTATCGTGAGATGATAACGAACTTTTTATGGCTCGAATTGGACCAATTGCCACACAGCTAACGAAACAATGGCTTTTTTGCACGACAAATTCAATGGCAGTGTTATCTCACGTGGTGGCGATGTCAATTGGCCGCCAAAATCATGTGTTTTGACACCGTTGGTTTTCTTTCTTTGGAGTTATTTGAAAGAAAAGGTGTACGTCTATAAGTTAGCAACAATTCAAGAGCTAAAGGATGAGATAATTCGGCATATAACCGGCATAGAACCTCAATTATGCCTAAGCGTCATCAACAATTTGGACCACCGGCCGGGTGGAGGTGTACCGCCGAAGTCGAGGCAGCCATTTGGCCGATATGTTGTTAGGGGAAGTCTTAACTATCAGAGAGATAAGCAATTTATATTCTAGTATTACATTTTGCGCTCTAGTGCAAATGATTAAAACCAGTGCGTATTATGACGTATGCCATATTATTACTCAAACTAAGTTAAATCTAGAAGACAAATTTTGAACATTTTTTTTAAACAACTGTTGTAACTCCATATACGCAAAAATACGCCAGAAATTAACTGGGTATCGTTATGAGTTGTTCCGGTGTAGACTTTAGCAACACCATTTATCCCCACTGAGAATAAAAAAGCTATGTTAAATCACACGGTACGTCATCATAATGAGTTGGACGATCTTGTTGAAATCACAGCTCTATGACATGGCAACTGGAACATGGCAAAGTCATTATTCAACTATATGTTCCGATCACCTGCATTTTAAAGCAAATGAATCAACCAGCCCATAAAGTTTATTTTAAGAATGTATAACGGCATTTATAACTAGCAAGTCGCCAAATGTCAATCTCGTCGAATAAAATGTTATAGTAAAAATGATGTCATGACCAATCTTGAATTCAGTACATTCATAGAATATGAACAGCGCGATCTTATTTTTGATCTCGAATTTTATTGAGCTCGACCAAGTGATAGAACGTCAACATGCCGTTTATTAACGACTAAGACGTTCATATGAACATATTGAAGCGGTCAGGAGAGCATTGACGAGAACTCAACATATTTCTTAAAATACGACCAAAAAGGCGCTCGAATCGTTGAATTTAAACCTGATTTTTGAAGTAAATTTTGATGACCGACAAGGCTGTTAATAAGCAAAATTGCCATATTAGGCAACGGAAAATCCTCAAAACATCCATAAAACGCCATTTCATGAGCATTGGACCGGCGTTTGCACCGAAGCTATCATTGAGCCATATTTTATCAGAGAAAACGACACAGTCGATTTCGGTAGATATGCAAATCAAACAATACAAAAAGAGGTGACATTTACTGGCTATCCAGATGTTCAGATATAGCCCTTGTAATTCTTTTTGTGGTATTATTTGAAAATCAAAACTATAACTCAGCAAGCCTCTAACCATTGATGAGCTCAAGGCAAACAATGGTGTCGAAATCATCTACACGAAATTCTCCAAAGCTAATGAAAAAAGGGCACCTGTCCACATACCAACATAAAATATGGAGCACCCTGTATATCCACTTATTCGGTTAATGCGACGTCTTTCGGAATAGTAAATTATGGTATGGTTCCAATATTAAACACATTTACCACTGGAAAAAGTTTGGCAATTTGGAAAAACCTAAAACGGTTAGCAGTTAAACGTATCTGGTTCTTGGTTACTCGGACGTCTTCTGGCACTCAGAGGCTAGAGAGTTTGATTGAGATATATTATGAATAAACTTTGCGAAGGTCAATATCTATAGCAAGCTAAGATAAGCTGAAATTCTACAAAGTATTTATGACAGTCGTGCGGACAAAATCAAATGTTACAGTTGCACAGTAAGTATGAAAATCGATTGGCCACGTTTTGCGTGGTGATCCAAACCGAATGATACAGCGATCTTCTGGTTGCTTGCAACAGTATGAAAAGCTGGCTCGTGATTGAAACCGATGGAGTCAGATTGTGACACGGTTTGGGCCAACAATGGCCTGAAATCATTTGCGTGTTGGTCTCAAAACCCAGAGATCAGATATTTGGTTTTGGACTCATTGATTTTAAGACCAACAGGAGCTAAATACTGTTCCAGTTAATCAAGTATCCCTTTTATTTCGTTGCCATTTAATCGAATCACACAGATATCATTTGCATATGATAAAAGTGGATTGGATTGTCAATAAGATATTGTCTTGAGGTGTTTCACTTTACCACTTTACCTCCTTATCGAACACCATAAGTACATAATTGCAAAAGTTCTCGGTAGCCTGTTCTCAAGTTTAACACAGCATTCTGACACAAATTTACGTAATTATTTGGTATTTCTAAATATTCAAGCGCATACCATAGTCTCTCTTGATTAATCGAGTCATAGGCTTGCGCTTGAAATCTAGGAATACCTGGTGTGCATCGCGAGAGATTTTGTAGTATTTGGAAAGAATCATCCTTAGCGGGAAAACTTGATCAGTGACTGAGCGATTTGGACGAAATCCTCTTTGGTAGTCACCGATACCAGAGGAGTAATCCTTCTCAATTTCATCAACTTGTATGCTGAGCAAAGGAGAGCTATTGTTGAAGTGTGATGATGCTTGATGCTGTAATCGTGACAGCTAATGATGAATGGTGGGAGTTAAACTTTGAACTCCACAGAGTGTGATTGACAGCTAGGGCGCTGGATCAACCAGCCGATGAAGACGTTTGGCTTGAAATGTATGGCATCTTTGTATGTGATGTGGTCTGTAATTTCGTTTCGCTAGGCCGGTTTCGATTTGATGACGTCATTGACTCTTTGTGTGATCGAAAAGATCAAATCCATCTCATCAGGCATATGCGACCGGACTTGATGTATGTTGCATTTCGTTTTCTATATATACTGTGAGGCTATGTTGTAACAGTTCTACCGAATTTACAGAATTTGACTCGAAATCTTTTTCGATTATTTATATAACATTCTGTGGCAGCTATCGCAAAATATTATATAACATTCTGTGGCAGCTATCGCAAACTTAGACCAGCGATTGGTTCGTTGTGATACTACTTTATGTGCGGCAATAGATCCGAGATTTCGTAGAACCATCTGCGCATTGCATAGCTCCATATCAGCCTATAGTACTAACATGGAAGATGGGTCGGCTCATGGATTCTAAACAAGACATGGGATCCAGATATGTTCATTTTACACCACCGATCGCAGCGCCCAAACGATCGAAGGTGAAAAACCTATTTTGCATCTTGCCCCGAAACGGGATTCGAACCCGGTACCTCCCACTCCAACTGCCGAAGCTTTAACCACTGCGCCACCTGAGCGGTTATGATATGGCGTAATGTCATATTATTACTTGAACTGTAGCTCCATATTAGCAAAAATGCAACAAACATTAGCTTCCAAGTCATGCATCCTTATGATTTGTTCCGGTGTAGACTGTAGCAACCCTATTTTTTCCCAGTGAGAATAATCAATCTGGGTAAAGCAATTCATAGAATACGAACAACACGATCATATTTTTTGCACTCGAATTTTGTTGAGCTTTTGTTGAGTGTTGGCGAGAACACGACACTTGTGTCGTCATCACGCTCAGTATTTTGGAGTCAGTGGAACCACTTTGCGGTATATTTTGAAGAATGATTTACATTTGTTTCCTTATAAATTGCACTTACCACATATAGAATATTGGCGGCATTAAAAGCAAATTTACCACATTTTTGAAACAGAATTCCACACGAGCTCCATGAAACGCCATTGCATGACAAAATATAGTGCCCCGGCGTTTACACCGATATCAATTTTGAGCCACATTTTATCAGAGAACACGAAATAGGCGATATCGGTAGATGTTGGCTCATTATATCTGACCGCCGACGTTACCAAACTGTAAATCAAACGATTCTGCAACGACAAGTCCCTTGAGGTCAGGTTTCGAAAATAGGAGGCATTAACTGGCGATCCAGATTTCCAGATTTGACCCCTGCGGATTTTTTTTGTGAGGTTATTTGAAAAGCATAATCTACGCGAGTAAGCGTTGGACTATTGACGAGCTCAGGGCAAACGGTCGTCTTGAAATTATCCACCTGAAATGCTCAGAATCGCAAACGCAGCAAAAAGGACACTAGTCCACATACCATATAAAAGATGGAGCACTCTGTATACCACTTGTTCGATATTTGCGACGTCTTTCGGAATGGTAGATTATATCGACCGTAAACGAGACATAGCCGTAGCTCAATAAATACATTTACCAATGGAAAAAGTTAGGCAATTTGAAAAACACCTCAAAACGCCAGTTCAACATATGGTTGTGGGTTACTTGGACGTCTTGTGGCCCTCAGACTTGCTAGAGAATTGGTTTGGGATATGTTTTGAATCAACTATGCCTCTTTCAATATCTAGCCAACATAGATAAGCTGAAATTCTACACAGTATTTATAGCACTCATGGACATCGTTGGATGATACAGTTCCACAGTGAGTATGAAAAATTAATTCGGTTCAGATCAGGAATTTATTGCAACTCCTACTTTATACAGTTTATGTAATCAAAAATAAGGCCATTGAAGCTGAAAGATCATTTGCGTACATTTTTAGGGCCTATTCGATGTAATATCAATTCGGTTCACAATCGAATGTTTAGTTAATGATCCACAATGATTCAAAAGCATGTTAAGAATTCATTAGATCGTCATTACCAGCAGAGTCATATAAAAAGCTTAAGATAAAACCTTGCGATAAACCTTACGATTAGGCGGTTAATTGTGTAATTCGTGTGATTTATTTGAAAGAGAAATTGGAATATACCATACTTTATGAACCTGGACCAGGTCATTCAAAGTGAATTTAGAAATTTTATTAAAAAGGAAGCTTAGAGTTCAAACTTATACTGTCGTGTATGGTTTGGAGAGTTTGAGTTTGACAGTTGTGTATATGAATGCGTTTCGTTGTTCAAGAGAAGAATTGTGTAGTATAGATGTAAATTTGTACGAGTGGAATGTAAATTTGTAATATCATGCAGAAAATCAAAAGACCTAAGGCGGTTCGCTTAGAATTTTAATCAAGACAAATTAGAGTAACATCAAGTATAAATATATAATTATATTTATACTTGGTCATGCTCTTCTATAAAATAGTTGCAGTACCTTTGGAATGATAAGGTGGTGACCGCCAATACGTAATTGAATCAATGAGAATCAAGGGCATATATAGGGAGGGGGAATGAGGTTAAATTATATTAAATATAACTTAACTGTTTACATTTTTTCGTTGTTTTAATCATTCCTTTTTAATTAAAATATGTAACTCGAATGTACGAACACGTGTCGTGTGGATGCGGCCTTTAACTAAAGGGTCCGCCATCCAAAGTTTTTTTTTCAACTAGTGCTTATTTGGTGAATAGTAACACTAAGCTCATGTCTATTTTGACAGATAATTAGTTTTATCCTTCCGCTGAACGAATATGGTTGTGTATACGCTTGAACAACGCTGGGAAATATTGCGACATTACTTTGAAAATCATGGTAATGTTGCAGAATGTGTGCGAAAATTGCGTACGGATTTTTGAAGAGAAGCACCGTCAGCTCCGTATAAGTGAAATAAACTGGCGTCCTCATCGATAAACCAAAGCGTGAAAAGCCAAAAACAGTGCGTACATCCGAGAATATTGATACTGTAGCAGAAAGTGTGCGTGATGCGCCATCAACATCAATTCACCGTCGTTCTCAACAATTGAACATTTCGGAGACATCAATGAGACGAATTTTTCATAAAGACCTTGGTATGACGCCGTGCAAAGTCCAATTGGTTCAGGAATTGAGGCCAACTAACCATCCAATGCGTTTTCACTTCGCTGAGTGGGCCTGCGATCGACTTACAGATGATGCCGATTTTGCCAATAAAATCATCTTTTCGGATGAAGCTCATTTTGATCTTGGCGGGTATGTAAACAAGCAAAATTGTCGCATTTGGGGCACGAAAAACCCGCACGCATACATCGAAAAGCCGGTACACCCAAAACGAGTCACTGTTTGGTGCGGATTTTGGTCCAGAGGCATAATTGGGCCATTTTGCTTCGAAAATGAGCAAGAAGTGGCCGTTACAGTTAATGGCGATCGTTATCGGGCCATGTTGAACGAATTTTTGTTCACAAAAATTGAAGAGAAGGTTATTGGCAACATTTGGTTTCAACAGGACGGCGCTACGTGCCACACAGCTGAAACTAGACTCGATGTTTTGCGCCCTGTTTTTGAAGATCGCACTATCAGCCGCAGAGCTGGTGTCGTTTGGCCACCTCGGAGCTACGATTTGACACCATTGGACTATTATTTGTGGGGTGCCCTCAAAGATAAGTGTTACGCCGACAAGCCAGAGACAATTGACGCTTTTAAGGACAATATTCGTGAAGCCATTGGTGAAATACAGCTGCACACAACCGATAATGTGCTTAAAAATTGGACCGATCGTGTAGGCTACTACATGGCCAGCCGAGGTAGCCATTTGAATGAAATTATTTTCCATTACTAACCGGAAGGATTGTACTTTTAAATAAAAAAGAAATTTGAGAAAATATTCAGTAGTTTTTTTTTATAGCATTTTCAAAACAAAAAAAAGTTATTTGGCGGACCCTTAACTAACGTACCGAGCATAACATGGAAACACCAAATACCACCTCGATGCGATGCTACATGCAGAAAAAATTTTTAAAAGTCCTGAGCGGGCAGCAAATTGGTGTTTTAATAGTTTAGTAAAAGAAAATCGATGATGTTGGAAGTGAAATGAAAATACCTATAGTAGTGGAAAGACAATCACACCGTCCAAATACCCCATCAAGGAGTTCAAACGAATACTATCGACGAAATTTATTTATACCATATCTTGATCATTTTTTATTTGAGTTAAAGGATCGTGCCTCACCACATAAAAAATTGTGATTGCCCAACTACAACTAATTATCTCAAATAAAAATGAAAATGTTAACCCAGAAATATTTTAAAAAATTTGTGACATCTATGATAAAAAATTTCAGAAGTTTAAACCTGAATTTGAATTATGGCAGTATAAGTGGAATCAAGTACCAGAATAAAATAAACCAAATTCGGCGATTGAAAGCATATTAGCTTATGACGGTATAATTTTTCCTTCCATTGAAAGACTGCTTAAGATTCTACGGCCACCCCCGAGAGATGTTTTTCTACTTTAAGAGGGTTTAAAACTTGGATTAGAAATGCAACAGGCGAAGACAGTTGGACAGGTTCGGCTTTCATGAGTGTACATCGCAATTTTAGTTTAAACGGAGAGGAAGTTGTTTCTAAATTTGCCTTAAAAAATAGAAATGTTTAAACGTTATGTTTTTTTATATTAATTTGAAATCTTATGCATATATTATTAAATATTACAAATTACAAATATATAAGGAATAAAAGAATTGATATAAAATATATTTAATGTTGTGTGATATATATCCATTGATTTGACTGGTGAAGCTTTATCCAATGGTTGGTTGCATTTATAGTTTCGCTGCGGCACATAGTGTTGAGGTTCTTGTTTCGTTGTAATATGGCTAATTCGCATAACCCTTGGCTGTAAAATGTGCTCCCAATTGGTGAAATTTAACATAGACATTGAGTTGGTCTGATGTCTGAATATTTGACAACGGCTTACGTCATCTCTGGTCAATGGTGCGAAATGTTCTCTATGTTCATCTATGGCCAGATATTAGGTTGAGGTTATAATCTGTGACTGAGTATTATCATGCTGAATATTTGGAACAGGCACTACTGGCAACAGCGTGTAGTCACACGTAAATGAGAGTGGTAAAGTAATTTCTATATTAATACCTCGTTGCGTTACCCTACTGCGAATTTTCATGATCTGGTATATGTGATTGAGATCGTGAATATCCTGTCCTGGAATGGAGATGGAGGCTGGTACATGTTGTAGAATCAATTGCAACTCCTCCTCTAACTAACTTGGTGCAAGAATTGAGGGGTGTATTTTCCCATGATGCGCATCATAGATCAAATCAATTAAGCCTCTTTGTGTATTCTCTAGGTTATTTAACACCAGGCTTAATTCGAGAAGACCAACTAATAATGAGTGAACCCTATCCTCATATGTTCGATATTTTTAAAGTTGTGCCATTTCTTCTCGTAACTGGTTTTGCTTCCGTATCAAGTTGTTTATTGATGTGGCGGTGAGGTTTTTGTTGTGTTTCACCATTTTGACCGTGTTGTCGATCAAGGTTGTTTGATTCTTTATCAAATACAGTGATTCATGCTCATTGTTATTTAGTCTCTCAAACCGAGCTTCATATTCACTGGCTTCACTTTGAGTTAGAATCCCAAATATGTCCCCCAATACGATGCCTGTTGAATCTCCAAGGCCTCGTTTAATGCGTTGTTTTTCCTTGTTACTGCCTAGTAGCAATTCATTATTAGCAGCCAGATTCCTGAATATCTAAATTAGCTGTTCTAGAATGTTGCAATTAAAACCGGATAGCTCATTGCAAGCGGCTTGTATTTCATTGTGAGCTATCTTGTAGTTTTTGATTTCATCCCAATAGCTACTCATGTTGTATTGAATTGCCAGGGTCCACTCCATAGCAATAATTTCTAACTTACCTAATTTTTCAAAAAAAAATTTCTGTTGATTGGTTGAATGGTTTAATCTCAATGTTACTGCTCACGAGTCCACAAAGACAGCACACTGAGAGAATAGTTATTGCTAGGTGATTCATCTGACCCGTGGTCTTGACTCGGCAGTGCGACTGTTTAGGTGATGAATCATCAATAATTGGTAGTTTACTGTTTTATTATTCGCCATTTGTACGTGGCATCTTTACATTTAACTGTCTAGATTCGCACTAAACTATCCTTCCAGGCATTAGTGTCAAGAACTAGTCCTAGTTTCCATCTTGTATAGCAGGTAGTTGGTCGTCTTTTAATAATACCAGATCAGTTGTTGCTAAATTTGGCTGGTCGGTTTTGCACTTACTGCGTTGTTGAAGTTCGTGAAGATATTCTGATGACCATCGTTTCCAAAAATCTTGCACCATCTTTTCGACCAAGTGCCATCTTGTTCTTTGCCCCATGTTATTAATCACCTCTGGTATAGCATTTAGTGAATCACCAATCAGAAAATGTCCTGGTGTTAGCACTGTTCTATCAGATACATCGTTGGTTAGTGGACGAGAATTGAGGACGGCTTCGAATTGCGTGGTGAGAGTATTTAATTCTTCGAATGTAAGAGTTGATTCTCCTATCACTCTCTTAAAATGATGTTTTACGTTTTTTATTTTCTGCTTCATTATAGTAATTAAAGGGATAAAATATAAATAATGAAGATATAATATAAATGCGATAAGTGCATTTTATAAATGCGATTTTATAACAATTTAATAAATGCTAATTAGTCATAAATTATTAATCGTTGTAGTTTTTGTATAAATGACTATTGAGCTCAATCTTAACAGTAGTGAAAAATCAATTTTGCATTCCGCCCCTATCGGGATTCGAACCCGGTACCTCCCGCTCAAACTGCCTCAGCTTTAAATACTGCGCCACCGGGGCGGTACATTCAATGATGAAATATCACTTTAATATCCCGCGAGAAAAACATCAAGGTTATTTCAATTTTCCAGTATAAATATATGCAACATTTAACTGGACCAGAAATAATCGATTACCTCGACGTAACATAAACAAATACTTTTCCATTTCCATATCACTATGAGTTATGACTTCATAAAAAAATCCGCACATATATATCTAATCTTCGACTTAACACCTCGTTAACTTCCCATAGTGACATACTCAGGAAGAAACTATATCGATTATGGGTCATTTAACAATAGAAACGTGCGCTATCGAATCGTTATAAAACACAACATTTCTTGCTCGAAATTATGTCTTCTTATTCTTTACACTATGGATTGATTAATTGTCATTAAGATAAGGTGAAGCATTTTATTGGCCATGCTTTATAATTATCCTATACACAAACACACACACATACACAAAAAGAATTAAGTATTTATATTGAGAGTGTCCATTAAACCTTATTGTTAATAAATTGTACATCGTGCTATGTGCATGGTGTTTTGGCGGGAAAACAAACGGAAAATTGATGAGTTTTCTTCCGTCTGAATTTTCATTTCAATTCACTGTTTCGGTGTTCGTTGTGTGGTATGTTGATTATATTTATTTACAATTTTGTTGTTATTGTACATTTTGTTTGATTTTGGTACATCCCAAAGAGCTGTACACATCTACAGAGAGGAGCTACGAGTATGTATATATGCTATTATGCCAAATATAAAAGAATGTCTTTGCAGATGGTATGTTATGCAAATATATGTTGTATTTTTTGTTTTTGTGCTGATGTTCCTCTGTGTTTCAGATAAATATTTTACATTTTATTAAATTTTTTTGTGTTTTATGCTGTGTGCTATATAGCTACTTGGTACAGTATTCTGTTCACTGGCAAGCAATGTCCATTTGTCTTGAATTGTGTGCAAAAAAAAAATTAAATAAATAAATTCAGAAAGCACACAAAACTGGAAAATGGCACACAGAAAATAACTGCATGAGGTGAAATAGTTGGTGATTAATTTTAATTTATGTGTTTAAATAATGTTGTAGATGGATTTTAATGGTATGTATTTATATCCACCGAAGCTCCTTTCGACGGTGCTCTTTTTTATACGTGATGAAAATTCTGAAATTTCCACGAATAAATGTGTTGGAATGGCTCTTCGTTGTTTGGTTTATTTGACGGTGTATATGGGAGTGCAAAAATGTCAGTATAATAGATAGTTTTGTTTCACAGTTTCAATATGTACCCAACTATATAAAAAAACCCAAAGTTGAATTAAATTTGATTCGTACTACAGGATAGAGAAAAATGAGTTCAATCAAAACATGAGTATAGGAACTGCTTCAGCACACTTAGACCGGCGACGGTCCATTGGGATACCACAGGATCTTACTTCCCTACTACCCATATGAGAAGCGTGATAAGTCTCGCACCTTAAAGTGTCAAGATCAGCAAGGCAGTCCATTAAGAACTTACCCAAATATTTATGTCTTTTGTGTGCCTGGCATGAGCATAAGAGGTGGACTACCGTCTCTTCCTCCTCCTCCTCGTTCCAACAGCTTCTACATAAGTCATTCACTTATAGACCTAACCTCCTCGCGTGTTCTCCAAAGAAGGCAGTTTTCTGTGAGTATCCCTACGATTATTTTTAGTTCACGCCATCGTAAGGAAATAAGTGTCTTTGTGCGTTTTCAAATCCAGCTTTGCCCAGACTTGCCTTACTACATGAGAGGGTGTTCGTCCACCTATCGATCGTCGAGGCTACTGCCTTCTTTGGAATGTTGAAATGCTCACTCATCTCATTTAGAGACGAGCGGCAAACCCAACATCAGTCTAGACGTCAGAGAAACAGAGTCCAGTGACTTGATTGCCGTCTGGCTGTCCACATAAATTGCGATATTAGTCGAGGATACCACATTATGTCTCAACCAGTTCAGGACCGGCTAAATCGCTATCACATCTACCGGGTCACGATGCAGTGATCAGGGAGACGAACTTCTATATCTTCTTTTAATTTATCACAGAAGACTCCAGCTTCTACTTTACCATCTAGCTTGGAGCCATCCGTAAAGAACTGCAATGTTTCCGTTTCCGCAACCTTTTCTCCAAGGACAAAGTCTGAGTAATATAGTTTATATTCGCAAGTTCCTTCTTTAGCGATGTAATTATGGTTGACTATCAGGTCTGAAGACATTTCCACTGAGATATAGCTGATAGTCGGGTGGCCGTAATCGCCGCCATCTGCTTACCATAAATATCGACGGGGAGAAGGAGAAATATGACCTCTAAGGAACGTGTAGGTGTTGTCCTTAGCGCCCTGCTTATAAGCATGCAGGCCATTTTTGCACCTTCTCGATCCCCTATTTGTACGTTACTTTATCAAGAGCTGGCTCCCACACACTCACCCCATACATAAGTAAAGGTCTTACTACGGAAGTGAATAGCCAGAGTTCTAGCTCCGGCTTTAGGCTCCATCTCTTTCTGATGGCATTCCTGCACGAGTACATGGCTATATAAGCTTTGTTTATTCTTTCCAAAATGTTGGGCTTCCAACTTAGCTTGCTGTCTAAGATTACGCCTAGAAATCGTGCTTTGTCAGTAAAAGCTCACCCGTCTCCTGATTGTGGATTCCCCCAGCTCCGAGTTAACCATCCTACATCTAGGCATGTGATTGATTAATTCACTTACAGGGTAATCCACTCCTAGGAATGACAATCCCTCCAGAATTGCCTCTGTCCTTACATTATTGAAGGCGCCCACAATATCAAGGAACGCCACCATTCAAAACTCTTGCGAAAATATTGATTTTTTAATTGTACTTATCAGGGTGTGCAGAGCTGTGTAAACAGATTTTCCTTTACAGTAAGCGTGCTGAAACTTGGCCCAGTCACTAGGCTTTATTTTTGAACGTATATAAATATCTATCAGCCTTTCCAAGGTTTTCAGTAGAAATGATGATAGAATTATGGGTCTTAAGTCCTTTGGGTAGCCATGTGAGGATTAACCCGTTTTCGCAATAAAGATCACTCTGGCATCTGCCCACATCCGCGGAATACAACCAGTTTTAAACACCCCTTGAAGATTACTTCCAGCAACGGGAGAATAATCTTCGTGAATCTCCGCAGGAATAATTCGATCAGGACCAGCCGATTTATAAGGTTTGAAACCTATAAGGGCCCATAGGATTCGTTCTTAAGTTACGATGTCCTCTATGAGCAGTGAGTGTGCTTCTCGAATAGTACTAGTCTCTGTCGAGTCGTCGAAGCTTCCTGGAAAGTGGGTTTCGATGAGAAGTTTCAAAAATTTCCCTCTAGAAGTGGTCCAGGATTCAACTAGTTTCATGAAACAACTTGGACTAGTAGGGTTAGTAAACAGTATGACGAGAGGTCTCGGAGATTTTCTCCACTTTATCGCAGAATCCTCCATGACCTTCGTTGTGCCCTCCTCTATTCTTTATTTTAAATTCGACGTACTCCTTATAGGAGCCCCAGGACTGAGCCTTTCTCGCACTTTTGGCTATCTAAAGACTATCGTACACGCCCTTCGGTAGATGTCTAGTTCATTGGACCACCATCGGGTTTTGCTTACCTCTGGACTTAACTAATAGGCAAGCTGCGTTAAAGGTCCGATTGCAGCAACTAGTGATTGTGTCCACTATGCAATTCAGTTCCTCCTTTGACGCTGGTGGCTCTGAGACACCCGACGTTAATTGTTCTTTAAGTGTTTCTCCATATTTGTTCCAGTTTGTCATTCTAGGGTTCCTATAAAAGCAATGTCCTCTTCATCAAAGCAACGCATCTATTCCTGTAGCGCTGTTTTGAAGGAGGGGCGTTAGTCGATCCACCTTCAGCAGCGCTAGATTAACCCTGAGTTACACTAGTTCCAGGGTTTGATGCCCTGAAGTCGCTCCCCTCTGGTATTTTTGATGGAGCCTCACCTTGACGGGTTTAGCTCTCTCTTGTTGTTTCCGGCCTTTGGAGAGTGCCGGTCTCGGTTTTGTTGTTTTTTGTTTGATTTTTAGGCATAATGTTCCCACGATAATTGGAGAAAAATTGATCCAGCTGCGCAGAGATCCGTATACGCAGATAGGGCTACTTAAAACCGGAGGTCGACAGGTATCCAGAGGGCTCCGTTTGCGACTGGACTTGTTAAATGGGGCTTGGTAGTTTGTTTGTACTGGTCGCGTAACACCTTAAACCGGCCTCATCTGCCGTCATTTAGTGTAACCCGCCCCACACCGTCACTTTGCCCACCCGTTCTAACGAACGAGGACCTATAGGCTTATGAAGCATGTAAAAATGTGTAATTTACAGAAGGTTATTTTTACATTCTACATGTAAAAACTGATTTCATGTCATGAAACTGACGCACCATCTCTCGGGATAACCTGGACTATAAAACTAATGGACAAATACCATTTATCTATGTTAATGACCAAACCCAACGTCCGTCGATTTCTGAAATTTTAAAACAGAAGACACTGAGAATGGTTTAACGTGCAATTTACCTTTTACGTATTTTACATTTAAAAATGTTTTTACATGTAAAATCCCAACTGTGATCGAAAGATGGTCTTATCTAGTTATGCATAGTTGGAAAGTGTCAGTACAGACTACGTTACAGGTAGACTGTTTAGTGTTAAGTCTAGAGTGCTCAGCGCTCTTGTCACTTATTTTAAAGATGTTTAAAGCGAAAATCACTGTCTGTCAACTCCAGTGAATCTCATATGACCTCAACGAGTTGTACAGCACTAAAGTAGACGGTCAAGATTATTTCAGAATTCCCTTAGACTGTTAAGTGGCATTTTCATTGTGATAAGTATATGTTAATCAAAGTAACAAATTGTTCAACATCTGTATGGCACAATTTGAGTTGAGAAATTCTTTGATTCTTATGAGATGGCAAACCTTCAGGTGGAATCCGGCAACCTCAAAGCGTCCATTAGTTTATATTTATGTTTGTTCGGTCGTTGATAGGGCCCGTAAAATTTTAAAAGGTTATTAAGGGAATTCAATCTCAAATACCACCTTCCAAAACTTTATTGTTACCTTCCAAGACTTTATTGTAGTGTTGTCTTAATTTTTACATATAATTTACGTTTCATGTACTTTACGCTGTTTTTTACATAATTTACGCTGTTTTTACATAAAATCCCAACTGTGACGTCACCGCAATAGTTACTCTTTTTTGCAAAAGAGTAACTATGTATTCCCAAAATAATGAACCACAATAATTTGTATTTCTAACGATCGCTTTCCTTGTATATTGGGCATAATGCGGATAGTGAATTATTCATTGAATGGATCCGCAATTAACATCTCTGCGGTCTGTATTTGAGGGTATTCAAATACCGCTTTTGATACATGTGAAGATTAAGGTCAGAAAAATGTTTACGATATTTATCGAGTACTTCATCGATATTTATATAAAGGTTGCCATTCTGGTCCCAAATAGCAGTTGATCGAGATCTTCAGGTATGGTGCAAATCAGGAACTCATTGTTTGCTTTCCTAGTAAGAAACGATTTTTCCAATACTTCCCAAACAGAGTTCACTTTATCAGACTTGCAATAATCCGCAAAATGGAAATACAAGAGGACTAGAAAATATAAAACGCGATCGCTCTGTAAAGGTCTCATAAATTAAGACCTTTACAGAGGGATCGCGTTGCATATTTCGTTGTCCTCCTGGATTTGTACGAAAATTTCGTACATCGTAGCTTTGCAATAACCAGACTCACTACTTAAGAATTTGGTTGTAGACTCAAATGATCTCAGGTGTCTATTTTGCTAAATGGGAAGATTGTACTGGTCTTAAGTACATAACCGTTTTACCACAATATGTTTTCTAAGTGACGCAATAGGTGCTCTTCGTGCGAATTTTTCACGGATGAGGGTCGTTAGTTCAGCGATCCAACCAGATCTAGTTGCCTCAAACGACAAGGGTTGATTAAAGTGGTGGTATTCTATGGGTCTTACGGTTCTTTCTAAATAATTACTAACATGTCAGTAGGACTCTCTTTACTTCACTTAATACTTATTATTGTTATTCCGCCGACTACCACATATGAACAACAACGGGCCTCAATTATTTGAAACGGTAGAGAAGTGGTTTGCTGAATTTAAATGTGGTCGTACCAGCACGAATGATGCCGAGCAGTGAACGCCGAAATGAGGCTGTTATTTCAGGAAACATCAAAAAATTCACAAATTGATTATAAACGATCGTAAACTGAAGCTGCACGAGCTAGCTGACATGGTAAATATATGCGAAAGTTCTGTGCAAAGTGGATGCCGCGTCACCTCACAGTCGACCAAAAACAACAAGGTATGGCGCTGTTTAACCGCAATTAAATGAAATTCTATTGTCGATATATGAAAATGGATGAGGCATGGCTTCACAATTACACACCAGAATCTAAGTGACAGTCAACTGAGTGGACAGCAGTGGACGAATCGAATCCAAAGCGAGCAAAGGCGCAACAATCGGCCGGTAAGGTGATGGCGTCTGTATTTTGGGATACGAACTTAATAATATTCATGAAAATAGTTTTGTTTCACCAAGACAATGCACCGTGTTACGTGGTTGTTGAAAACGATGGCAGAAAGAATTTGGCTTCGAATTGCTTACCCACCCACCTTTATTCTCTAGATTTAGCCCCCAGCGACTTTTTCCTGTTTTCACGTTTCAAGAGAATGCTTGCTGGAAAATAAAGTACTTAAAGAAATTTAAGTCCAATGATGAAGTTATCGATAAACCTGAGGAGTATTTTGACGAGAAAGAGAAAAATTTGGAAAATCACTCTACTCCTTGTATCGCCCTCGAATGGAACTATGTTGAATAATAAAATCTAGTTTTGTCAAATTTTGTTTTTTTCTTACTTGTCCTACGGACTTATTGAATGATCTAATACGATCATTAAAGCTATGTATAAGCTATAAAGAGTTAAGTGGCATGACTGCTAAGTACCGCATGGTATTAATTGATAAGTTGATCCAAGGCTCTATGGCAATTTGTTGTTGTAGAAAATTTAGAACTCGAACGTATTATTAAAGTAAGATGTAAACCGCTGTAGCTCCTCTATCCAGATATACATTCCTGATATACCTTGCCTATTTGCATATTCTAAATCGGTAATCACGTTCGACATACACGAACATACACCCAACAAATATATGTAAAGCATATTACAAAATTATAATATTCGAATTCAAAGGGTTCACTCGCGCGCAAACTTCGTATGTACAATATATACGCACAGATATACACAATTCTAATTCGATGTGACATTAACATGAAAAATATGTCTTTTGGGAAAAATCAAAAAATTTATTTAAGCAACGCGTACAACCAACAAACACATTCGAACAAAACCGACCAGGCACACCAACAAAAAAAAAATAATAAAACGTCGCTGGAAAACAAAGATATCGCTATTATAAATAATCCCTTATGACAAATGCCATTGGCAATGAATTTAATTTTATTTTGTTTGCCTCCCACATTTGTTCTACCCAGTATTATACTATTCGAAGGTGTTGTTCAAATAGAATATAAATTATACGGCATGTTATCGTACACACATACTTTACATGAAAGCATATAATACCAAACAACAACATATTATATACCTTGTTGTGTATATCCATGTATGCAAACAAATCCGTATATATACGAGTGAGTATCTACAATGTATATAAATTATACTCTTATAATACATACTTCGAACCAACCAAAATCCATTAAAAATTAATAATGATCAGCATAATTCAAAACATAGCATAAAAATACTCATGTTTGGTTTCTAGTATATACATTCTTCGATTCTATTCCATTTCTGGTAATAATCTTGTCTTGTGCTACACTCGAGTACGAATGTATATATGTATCGAGCACCATAACCAGACCACACCGCAAGGAAATTACATTGAGGAGTAGATTACGACGTTCCTATACCGCATACACTCGCAAATATAGAAAAGAATTTTATTTTGCATAATTTATGATTGTCTTAAAAATATTTTTATGTTTTTTTATGTTATTTAATGGTATGTTGTTCTCCTATCTGCAAACTGTCATAACCGAATACATAAACAAATAATTTAAAATGTTAAAGTTATAACAATTGGTAATGCAAAATAGGATTGGATTTAAGATTTATGAACGAAATTGCTATTCATCACCAATTTACCATCAACTCGTACGGTTCAGAGTGCGTCACTCATCGAAAAAGCCATAGATAAGCAACTTCAGTTGACCAAGAATAATGCATGTCTTTGAATTTCACTTAGCTAGTGGTTCACACCTAAGTATCAAACAATTGCAGAAAATTAAATTGAGCCATCGTGTTCATTTATCTGATTAATTACAATTTATTTGATCGATTCTTTCTTTAAGCTTTATAGCTTCCAACATGCCTAAAGCACGAAAATTTGCAATTGAATTAAAAAAAATTCCCTAATTCGCCGCTTACGGCAAAAAAGGGTTAATCATAGCAGAATGTTAAATACAAAGAGTAACATGAATTTGAACGCCAGAGAAAAAACAACTCAACATTTTAGTTTACCTTTAGGGAAAATTTAGATAATAGTTCTTTAATTCTGAGTGATGGTTTTGATTTAGACAGTGATGACGAAAAAGAGTACTTATCAAATTGTGATGATGATTATGAATGTATTTTTAATTTAAAAGATAACGTCGGCACCGTTCATAACGTGGAGGCGAATACGTTAAGTACTGAGGAATTGTCACTATTTTTGAAAACATGGTCTCTCAGGTATAATATTAAAATGACGGCACTAAACGAAATTCTGAAATTCTTTAAGTCTCGGGGATACCCTAGATTGCCGATTGATTGTCGAACGGTACGAAATACTCCAACTAATAAGGCAGTAATAAACATACAACCAGGAAATTATATTCATATTGGAACTAGAATAGCGCTAGAAAAAATATTAAAAATAATGGAAGTTTTACCGAAAGAAATCATAATAGATTTCAATATTGATGGATTGCTAATTAGCAAAAGTTCTAACAGCTGTTTTTGGCTAATTTTAGGAAAATCAACAATCAGTAAACATATTTTTGTAATTGGTGTTTATCATGGATACAACAAACCACATCTATTCAATGAGTTCTTACGACCATTTGTTGATAAGATGAACACTTTATGCTGTCATTTTAGTTTCCAAAACCAACTAATTAAAATTAAAATTGGAAATTTTATTTGCGATACTCCAGCGAGAAATAGTATCCTTGGAGTTAAATCTCATACTGCTTACTTTGGTTGTAACCATTGCACTCAAGAAGGCGTCCACATTAAATGCAGAATGACATTCCCTGAAATTGGTGTGAGTAAACGAACCGACTTGTCTTTTGAGGAACAAATCTGATGAAAACCATCATAATACACCGTCTATTCTGGAAGGACTTCCAATAAATATGATCGAGCAGTTTCCATTTGATTACCTTCATGTGGTCTGCTTGGGAGTGACCAAAAGATTTCTTCGCATGTGGATGGTTGGTACATCTGAATCACTTTTACTAGCTCATGACATAGATATGATTTCTGATAGATTAAAATCAATATCCTTACTTCAATCAAGTGAATTTCAACGGAAATTGCGACCTCTTTCGCAATTATCATATTTTAAAGAGACTGAATATCGAGCTTTCTTGCTTTACGCAGCACCATTTGTTTTACGGAATATTTTATCAAAAGACAAGTACGATCATTTTCTGTTGTTACACATATCAATAAGATTGCTTTCCGCCGACTACTTGACCAAAAATATAATAATGTCCACTCAAACAATGTTAAATGAATTTGTAATTGGGGTAAAACAATTATACAGCTCACATCATCTCGTATTCAATGTGCATGCCCTGATTCATTTGCCTGAGGATGTTGAAAGAATTGGAAACCTGAACAAGTTCAGTGCATTTCCTTTTGAGAGTTTTATGTATAAAATTAAATCTTTATTGAGAAAGAACAGCCAACCTCTCTCTCAAATCTATAATCGAATAATGGAGCATAGTGAATTATCAGAATTAGAAACCATAAATACAAATGAATTTCCAATTTTAAAATGTCAAACTGTTATAGAAAAACAAATTGTTTACGAAGAGATTGTTTTTAAGGACTTTAAATTAAAGAACAGAAAACGCGATTGTTGGTTTCTTACAAATCAAAAATATATTATACAGTTTATACATGCAAAAAAAATGGACAGTTGTATATTCATATTTGGATCAAAAACAAAAGGCAAAAAGAAGTATTTTGAAGTACCAATATCTTCGGATAAGCTAGATATTTATCAATCAGAGCTAATTTTACATGAACTAACATACTGGAAAATATACGGGCTGATCAAAAAACTATTTGCAATGGAAAATCTAAAAGATGACTACCGAGCATATTTTTCGTTAATTCACACGTAAATCAATTGGGTACGTTATACTTGGAAGTCCTTTATTTGTGTATGTATTTTATCTAATAGAATCAGCTAAATTCATTGGAACTAGTTACTTTATTTATGTAACTAGTTCCAATGAATTATTTCTAATTTCATTTTTCTCATCAGCATTTTCCTTTATTTTTCTGTGCTTATTTTATTATCCATACAAAAAAAGATTAATTTATATATAGTTTATACAATATCTTGTATTTAATAGGTAAAAGCTTTTAATCGAAATATTATTTTCTCTATCAATGTTGGCTATCTTTCATATGCCTATGCTTTCATTGTCGCTTAATATAATTTTGTAATTTTTGGGTTAATCAATTGACATTTTTTACTTTCTATAGACAAAATTTATGCAGTGATCGAGACTTTCGATAAACATGGTAATAAAGAATTGGCAACAATTTCGATGAAATGAATTCAAGGATCCAACGTTTTCTGGCCAGACAAAAAATATTGTCGTTCGCTTTTGGAAAACCATACGCTACCAGATGAATCGTGGACGACACATAATTTTAAATTGTTATCCAGTAATATCGGTAGGTTTCAAATGGCAACATGCTCATTAAAATCAAATAACTTATATTTAAATTAAATATAGAAACCATCACTGAGGCAAAGCAAAAGGAACGAATGTTTGAAAGGTTTTCATATTCAGAATCTGAAATGGCCTACGAGAACTTACGAAACAAAAAATTTAAATTGACTGATTTGAATGGAACATTCAACAATATCTTGAAAGACGCGGTGACTGAAATTATGGAAGATGAGTCATTTGCAAATAAAGAGAAAGCACCAGAATCCGATAATTTTCAAATCACAGAACCATTATTACCCGTTGAAATAGATAACCACACTTTTCAATTGGAGGATATTGAATTAGAACGTGTCGATAACGATGTCCTACTACCGAACAGTATTTTAGGTAAATATAAAAAATTTAATGATATTACCGAGCAAACTTATCAGATTAACGATTTTACAGAAGAATTAAAACAACTTAGAGAAAAAATGGAGAACACCATCGCAAATTTAAATGAATTTCTTCCAGAATTTTACAGCTACATAAGAAAAAACTCTAAAGATGCCATACAAAAAGATCCATTGTTCAATGCCCCAGTTTTACCAATGAAGACTTTAGATGCTGTAAACTGTTTTGATTTGCAGCTAATTAACAAAAAGTTTTCCGAACAAATGGTATATAATTAATTGAGGATGATAGAACACCAATTTTAATTTGTTGTTTATTATTTAAGGTACTTTTCTTAAAGAAGGAAGTGGAAGGAAAAAAAATTAATAAAAATATTCGAAACATCATCAAAAAATTATTTGAACGAAATATTATCCATCAATACACATGGACAGGCGCAGTAAACATTCTAAAAGGTAAGCTAGAGGAACACGAACATAAAACATTTGGTAAGATCAGTTAACAAATTTGCTACAGGCAATTATTTTTAACTAAAAAATTTTTAAATTCCTTTGACAGTCGGAATTTTCAATATAACTTTACGATAATATTGTTTTTCTATTAATAAATTGGATCAATTTTGATGAATCTCCGTAAGATGCGAAAATAAAACATACATGTTGCAATTATAACGAAAAATCTAAATGCAGTTTTCTTTTCGTTTTCCTACTTTAATATAGAAATAATTTAATTTTTTTTAATAAATTATATATATGTACTTTAATAGACAAGAAGAAACTTGCATTTGCGGAACTGACTAATGTCGTAAGATTAATTGAAGACACAATAAATTTTCGATTCAGCGAACTGGGATATGCTGAAATAAGTAAATCTGATCTCAGAAAATGCTTTGTAGATGTTCTGAAGCGAGCAGCGGAGCGATTCAGAAATGTCGAAAAGAAATTAAATCAAAATGAATAAAATTAAACATATGTTTAATATTTTAAACGTTAATGAATGAATGAAATAATGAATGAAATTTAGTTATAACGAAATATGTATTGCTTATTAAATAATGAAATATTTAAAGTATGAACTACATATCTTATTCTATACCTATTTATTATTTACTTATTATTTTATTATAATTTAATATATAGTTTATATTGTTTAGTTTTTTATAATTATGGATAATGAAAATGAATTTTAAAAATTAAATTAAATAACTTTTATTAACAACGAAGAAAAGTCGGATTCGCCCTTAAAATGAAAATTATAATTGTATTACAATTGACACTCTAATCTGTCCTTCTTTAATGATGAGTATTTAACTGACTAATGACAGTCTAACTTGGATCTTATTTGTTGGTCAATGTAGACTTACAATTGTTGGTTAAATTTGAACAACTATTGGTTATCATATTCAACTAACAAATGACGGTCGAGTATGCCTAGACGTAATTGTCTTATATTTCCGACCTATTTCAGGCAAGGATTAGACACACAAACGACTGAACATTTGGAAGTCACCTGTCCGAATTTTGACTTTAAAGGTCAATAGTCAGTTTTCAGTCATTTTTGAGACAAAAACATAAAACTTGTTTTACGGGATTGTTTATTTGTACATTAATATTAAAAACTTAGTTCATCAATTTAAATATTGTTTTTTTATTGCACTTTAAAGAAAATAATTTTAAATTTTATAAAAGTATAAGTGCAGCTTGATAAAATTTATGAAAACATTATATTAATGATTGATTTATACTATCAAAAAGTTTTAAAATTCTTATAGAGAAACCATTCAGTATGAGAAATAAAAATAAATGTTGGGCGCTGTAATTTTATATTGGGCGCCTCCACTATACATGTAGTAGAATCGTATTTTTGTTGTTCCAAACGTTTTTATGTGTTTGTAATAAACAGAAAAAAATAAAGAGCTGAGAGAATTATTAGTATTAACACATACTTACATAATTTATACATGGTATATTTTATGAATGAGACCAAAGCCGACTTTAGTGTGTGTGTTTCACACAAGCCTGCTTCTTTTTTTTACACGAGCATAATCAAACGAAAATATCAACCTTTGAGTGTGTTGGTAAACGAAAAAGTCCATATAAAAAAAATTCAAAATTTGACGTTTCTCACTAACACTACTTAAGGTCTATAGACGCACACTACCAAAGGTTGAGTACTATTATTCTCTTTTCCATCTCTACTAAACGATAAACGATTGTCAAAATGGCAATGTTAATTTTGATAAACATTACAATGAAAATGACATCTATGCAGAGATTAATTTATGCAAAATAACTTTATTTTATTTTATAATAAATATAGTGTTGTGTAAATAAATAGAATATTGTGGATAATACACAATAGTGTAGTGTTGTGGATAATATCGCGTGAATGTTAGTTTTGTGTAAATACGAGTAGGTTAGGTTTGAGGTTAGGTTTTTCAAACCAAACTCAAATATATATGAGTTGCAAAAGAATGAATTTGGATGGAGTCCAATTTAAACGACCGATTGCATTCACCCACTTCGATTTTAATTCCTCAAAATACGGGAAAGAAAATGTGGGGATTTTTGTATTTTCTGACATTTTTGGAATTCATCCTGGCACGAAGCAATAACGAGACATATTTATCCTAGATTCTCTTAAAAATTAAACAGAAAGTGTCAAAAACGACGTGTAAAAATTGTAAAAGGACGTCACCCATGTGTCCTATAAAATAAAATAATGACTAGCTTATAATCTAATATCACAGATTTATATCACAAAAACGTTAAAAAAAATATCACACTGGAACACTTGGGTTTTTATCACAAAATTAAATTAAAAAAATAAACGATATTTTACTAACGTAAAAACCGACCTCGATCAATATAAACAATTACACAGACGAAAAATGTGTAATGCGCGACAATTATAATTCAAATTCTTAATTTTAAAAAACCAAAATATACTACTTAAATATATAATTACAAAATTACAATTCACTTACTTGTTAATATTCCTTGGCCGATTAATTCTCAACAAATTGCTGTACGGTTTCTAAAATACAAAAATAACAAAAACTTTAATAAATAGAATTAATAAAAATAAATTATGTTTATTAAATGTATTTAAATGTTTGTAATTCAAATATTTAGTTCCCAAATTAATGTAATTCAAACATTTAATAACCAAAATATAATTAAACATCTTACCTTGCAATTAATTCATAATTCCCGCGATAATGCAACTCTAGTGTTGACTGTTGACGTCAATGAAGTTTATTAAAATAATCGTTGAGTTTGACAGCAGAGAGTAAGATACGCTCATTCGTTTTTATTTTGCAATTTTTTCTACATTTTTACTCAATAATAGTTAGGTGGTGTGCGTTTGTTTATTTTTTCTACACTGTATTCGCATTCGTGTACGAATAGAAGAATATACACTAATACCACTAAAGGTTGATATCCTCTTACAGCTTATGTATGCATAAAGTTTGGCTTGTGTGAAACACACACACTAAAGTCGGCTTTGAATGAGACACATAGTTTGTAGTTTGTTTTATTTTCTTTTAGCGATCATGAATAAATGTCTAGCGAAACTCTGATTAATCAATCATAAGAGGAAAGGAATTATAGCTGAGGAATTTTGGTTTGTTTTATTTTTCGAAAAGCCATTTTTAAATTTAATAAAATTTTCAAAATAATTATAAAATTTATGTTTGATTGAAATTAAATTTGAATAACTGAAACATAAATTTTATTTTAAATGCTGTTTTCGATATTCCTCCAAAATCAACTATGGGCCACTCGGAACAGGATATTTTAAAACCGATTGTGGGGTAATTCGATATTTCGGATGAAAATGGGATTTTAAAATGATTTTTAGAGAAAGTTCTGGAATATGACCAATTATGAACGAACTCTGATGTATCTCAATGGATTACGATGAAATTTTCTATTTTTGATCCTGGGATTCTAAAATGATGTTTTATCTGAATTTGAATTAACTGACCTTTTTGTGAGAGCAAAAAATTTACCTTCACCAAAATGTGTAATGTGCATTGAGCTCGTCGTAACATTCTGGCTTTATTATTACCAGATGTATTAAGATCGTGCAAAGTATATGTATTTAGTACCATGTGATGGCTGAAATCATTAGGCCTGTCAGGTAACAGTGTTAGTTGTTCGGCCAGTCAGGTTTGTTCCGCAGCTCGATTTCATTATCAAATAAAATATTACAACAGAAGATAAAATTTTTAAGATCTTAGTAACTTACTTTCAGAGATGCCATAAATTCCAGAATTTCCTTTGGCTTCTTGGTTTAATTTTCTAATTTGTATGGGTATCATAAGTTTGTCATAACATCAAATATAAAAAAAATAAGGGTTGTTATCGAATTTTTAAGTGCAATGTCGTATATTCGTATGTATGTTTATAATATATGGTATAATCTGACGATAAATTTGAATCGAATGATTTAAGCAAATCGCGAGCAGATATTTATCAAAATACAACTTGTTTCTGGATTCGAGTAGTTGAATAAAGAAAGCAAAGTCCAACTAAAATAAAACAATATTTAAAGTGTGTAGATAATTTTATTTCAAATAAACTATAATATATGACAGCGTAAGAGCAGATATTCAACTAATCTTTTATTTGTAAATATTAATCCAAATTATAAAATATTCAATATAAAATATACTTATTTCAATTTTAATTCAATTATATTGCTAAATTTAAATTTACAAAAATTCCAGTAAAAGTGTATATCTATGCGTTTCACTGTTGCAAGATCCTTAACCGAGAATTCCTAGAGCATATGGTTGGCTTTTTAATATTATTAATCATCCATTGGCAATGTTTCCGTATAAGTACCAAAATCATGAAATTTAGAATCGTTTTTCTATGGCTGAAACAATTGTTCCTATTTGAATACCATTGCGAATACTCTACAGAGTTGTTAGCTAAGTCCATACAACTTTCCATTATCAAATTTTTAATTTTTTTTCATGATTTCTTTTATAAAAAATCGTCCGGAAATGTTCAATTTGCAATTTACACATGAAAAAAAAATTTCTTTGAGACATTTTAGCGAACCAAATGAATTGTCGTTGTAATAATTTTTATTATATAAAAAGAATTCATTTTTTAATTGCACTGTATCATTAGACAACATTTCTTCAATACATTTATCACAGTTTAGCTTACTTGTGACTTTAAAAATTACGTAGCCAACAAAATATTTCATAGCATTTTCCTCTTAACTAGTTGTAACAGTTATCGATTGCCCAATTTCACATATTTCGATTTCTGACGAGTCAGAAACGCCTGACTGTTCAGCTGAATCCAGTTTTGTTAGGTCGTTGTCATCAAAATGGTCAAGTAAAAAATTGTCCTCGTCCGACTCGCAATTTGAAATGTTTGACTTAAATTGTAGTTTTGACGATACAATATGTGACAATATGTAGCTGAATTGTTGTATAGATGGGTTTTTATTATTGCCTCCTTTATATCTTATTTGAGCGAATAAATTATCAATTGGATCTTGATTGAGACGATTAGTCAAAATATATGAAATTTCACACGGCACTTTATTAAAAAATTCGTCTGCTAAGTCAACAAAACTGCTAACAAAACTGCAGTCAGAGTTTGGACTAAGCCATCTAGACAATAAATCGATTTTGCGCCACAATACGACGTATTTGAAAAATATGTTAGAGCGGCCTTTAAATTTTGAGAGACCGTGTTGTGTTCGGTCAAAGCACATTTATATGGATTGGAGTTAAATAAGGTTTTACTATTTAAGCAATCAAATAATAGGTCTATCATAGCAAAGTACTTAGATGTTGATAAAGCTAAATCTTCATTTTCAAACACTTTCAAATCTATTCCAGTTTTGATTCCAGCAACAACGCTTTTGCTAAAGATTTGAGTAGCGAACGAACTCTCATTTTTTCAAAAGTGTTCGGATAGACATGCTTTGTTGAAAGCTTTGGGCACAGTTTGATTTCATCAAAAATTAATGTAACGATTTTTTCCTGGTCGTTTAAATTTTGTACCGATTCTTTTAGCTCATTTATTAAAATAGGATTGATTCCGGGCTTCAAATTTTTAATGGGTCTCCACCTTAAAATTGAGCTATTCGATGGTAAATTAAATTTTAATTGGTTTCTCATAAAAAAAATGTAGCCGGTGATTTGTAGTACAAAGCTTGGGTCACTTGTTTCTGTAGAGGAGTGTAGGTTATTTTTGTATCAGTAGCTAACATCATTTCAACGAAAGATTTTGCTTTATTGTCAATGTATATTCGTTCGTTAAGGAGATCAGACCAAGTTTTGGGTGTTTTCTTTGATAAATTTTCAAATTTTTTTTGAAACATAAAAAGCTTAACGGTTAGCGTTTTAATTTTGGATGTTTTATCTTTAAACAATTTTCTCAATTTTTTGGTCTCTGTCAATAATCTGTTATTTATTTTCCTATATTGTTCGACCGTCTTGATTGATTGAATGCATGAACTGCAAGTGAAACTGTCAGAAGGAAGTGTATTGTGGGAACTGGCTCAGGGTAATTTGTCAAGTCTGTAAGTTCAATATCGGCAGAACTCGCAGATTTATTTTGTTTGACTGACTTAAAAGTTTTTATGTCTCTATATCGGGAAGGTACTGATGATGTGGATGTGGATTGATATTCATCGGAAAGTAAATTAATAGTAGGGATTGCTAACTTTAAGAGCCGATTTTTTCCAATATAATTCTGGTGAAAATGACGCCTGCATATAAGTTTTTTGCCAAGATTGTCAATTATCAATGAAGTGGGCTGGATTGTACAAGCAGCCAACCATTCTTTAGCTTGCGTCAAATTTTTTGGGAATCTAAAAAATTTTAAATTGGAATTTCTTCGAGACGATTCACACTTTGACACTATACAAAACACACCCGATTTTACTTTATTACTCATTTTTATAACAACGATCGAGAAAAATATTTAATTCACAAAGAATTATTTTTTAGTGTATAATAAATATATCGAGTAATTATTTATTATAGGAAAAGAAAATAAGACAGTTTATATTTAATATCTTTAAACTACACTTTATCTTAATTTATTTATAAATAAATAATTGATGTTTCATATTTTACTATCACATCATATGGAAGTCGAAATAAAACTGAGATAAGCTCAGCGATATGCATTTGAACGTGATCAATCATAACACAATATTGACATTACATACAAATTTTTTTTTGTTTTATTTTCATTCTAATGTTTGTTGTATAATTATCGTCTGCGACTACGTCTCAGCTCTGTTTCTCTGTAATAAAATTAAATTGTATGTGTAAAAAGAAAGAAGCAGGACGAAAATAGATTAATTGAGTAAAATAAAACAGTACACCAAATTTTTCACGCAAAAAAGAGGACTTCATTAGTGTTGGCTGAGAAGAATGGAAGAGAGCAAAGCAATTCAATAATGAATTAAATGTTTGCTTTTTTACGAGACACAGTAATGTATACAAATCAGAGAGTAAAAAATCTGTAAATGATCTTCGTCGAACATTCATTAGTGATGTCGATGTGTGTATGTGTATTGTATAAATATGTACGTAAAATGTATAAAAACTAAAAATACGATTTTTGCTTATCCCGTTATTTTTTCATATTACAAATTTTACTTCCACACGGTCTCTCTTATTATATATGATCTTTGATACTATTTATTGAACAAATATATGAGTGGTCATATTATTAATGAACAGAAACCTAATGTAATAATGTATAAGATTAAATTATTAATAATAAAAACTATGTAGTTCATTGTTATGATTGGATTACAATTTCATTAATGTCGGCGTTATTTTTGGATTTATTAAAACTGGTGCTGTTAAAAATTATGCCAAGAAATAGGTTCGTAATATAAATGAACTTCATAATATGTTTGAAGAAATACATATGAACTACATCGTATAATTGAATTTCTTCATATTATGCAGGATTAAACTGCATGCCGTTTGTGATTATTTATGCAGTTTTCATTAAAATCGTTAATTCCTTCGTCAATAAACGAAAATTCGATTGTGTCATTATTCATTTTCTATTAACGTTCAGTTGTTTCGGTCGTGTTAGAAAAATTTAATTATATTATTAATAAATTTAGTGTATTTTATGTGATAATATAAATAAAGAATTCTTGGAGTTGGACCTATATAATTAGTACAGGTATTTATGTGTATATAATGGAATGTTTGGATTAATTGTAACATTTCGAGAGCACTGCAATTATATTCATAATTCGCCTTTTTGGTTTGCCTATAGATGAAGAATTAGGATGCTGAACCATATATTACGGATCTTAGGTTCGATAGCAAATATCTGTAAAATGCTTATTTATAGCAAGGCTGCATTTACTACACGATATAAATAGTGAGGGTATAAATGGTGAGGATATAAAATTGTTATCAGAGTGAAGATATTTTTATTTATCCACATTTTATCTTTGAATTATTTGTTAAATCTAACTAATACATAATTTATATCGTTTCGAAATTTTCAAAAAGCTTAACAACTAATTTTTTTTACTATGTTATAAACTCAAGCCCTGTGGTTGGGGACAAACATATTTCGTAAATATTTCGAACGAAACGTGAGATCCATAGAATACCACCACAGTATCCAGAGCTTGTCGTAGGAGGCGACTAAATCTGGTTGGATCGCTGGGCTGACGACCCGCATCCGTAAAAACCAATTACAGTTAAAAAAGTCAACAAAACCACAAAAATCGGATACCGCCTAAATAACAATGACCCTCCGCTTAAGTATCCGGATACGAGAATGAGGATCAGCACGTGGAACGTGCAGTCACTAAGAAAATCTGGCGCGTTGGACGGCCTTATCACATGTATGAAGGAGTATCGGCTGGAACTCGTAGCGCTCCAAGAAACTCGATGGCCTAAAAGTGGAGTCCATGTGTCCCAAGGCTATACGTTGCTACACAGGGGAGATGACCTCGTAAATCTTGGAGTTAGCTTTCTCATTGGGCCGCAGGTAAAAAAGGCTGTCTTGGACTTCCAGGCAGTCGATAATCGAATGTGTAAGCTTCGCTTGCACATGAAATTAGCCAACCTGTCAATTGTTTATGTACATGCGCCCACTGATGTAAGCCAACCCCAAGATAAAGACTCATTTTACAATAATTTGGATAATCTGATGGGCTCTATACCTGAGCACGATGTCAGATTGGCGATTGGTGACTTTAATGCTAGAGCTGGCAGAAATCAGACCGACTTATGTAATAACATAGGTCCGTACTCCCGACACGAAACTGCGACCGAAAATGGGGGAAATGATGTACTTTGAGATCGAGCATGATCTCCAAGTGGCAAGCACATTCTTTCCCCATAAAAACATCCATTTGAAAACATGGACACATCCACGTAAAACATCCCGAAGCCAAATTGACCATGTGTTGATTTCAAAAGACCGAGCTCGGGTTGTTCAAGACGTGAGATCGTATCGGTCGTCAACAAAATTCGTAGGCAGTGACCATTTTATGGTTGCTGCAAAGCTGCGATGGAAATTTTCGTACAAGTCAAGGACAGGAGAATATAAAACGCGATTCTCCTGTGAAGGTCTGATAAATGAAGAAACGCAACGAAAATACTAAGATTTTGTCAGCAATAGCATTTTACGATCTAGTTACCAATCTGATGATGTGAACAGTGTCTGGGAAGTATTGAAAACCTCGGTTGTCGATGCCGCCCAGCACACTCTCGGTATAGTGAAAACTAAGCCCAAAAATGATTGGTTTGATGAGGAGTGTCGTCTAGCTGTTGAGCAACGCAATATACCCCACAATGAAGCACAGACTCGGTTTACAATTGCAAGGAAAAACAAGGCAGTTCTTGCTAGGAGGACAGCTAAACGCATTTGTAGACAGAAGAAGCGCGAATGGTGGAAGGCTTAAGAGTACAACAACTCAGCAATGAGCACTATGAGCGTGGTTTCTTTAAAGGAATCACCGAATTGCACCATACCTTAAGATCTCGGTCAACTGCCATTCGGGACCAGGATGGAAACCTCTGTGTTAACGTCGATGCGGTACTCGATACATGGCGTGAACATTTTTCTGATCTACTTAATGTTCCACATGTATCACAAGCTGTATTTGAATACCCTCAAATACAGACCGCGGAGATGTTCATTGAGGATCCATCCTATGAGGAATTCACAATGGCCATGCAGAGATTAAAGAAAAATCGTTCACCAGGGGTTGATTGCATTAATTCAGAGCTCTTGATATTCAGAGGGCTAACTTTGTGGAACTGTCTTTTCGACCTTATTCGATTGGTATGGCGAAATGAAGTTATGCCTGACGAATGGAAAGTGGCCGCGTTATGCCCAATATTCAAAAAGGGTGATCGCATGAAATGCAAGAATTATCGCGGTATAGCTCTCCTTTGCACAGCATATAAGTTACTGTCTTACATAATCTTGGGAAGAATTACTCCTTTAGCGGAGGAAATTGTCGGTGACTATCAAGGAGGATTCCGTCCAAATCGGTCAGTCACTGATCAAGTTTTTTCGCTGCGGATGATTCTTTCCAAGTACTATGAAACAACTCGCGATGTACACTAAGTATTCCTAGATTTCAAGCAAGCCTATGACTCGATCAATCGAGAGAGGCTATGGTATGCGCTTGAATATTTAGGAATACCACAAAAATATGTACATCTGTGTAAAATGACAGTAACGCAGTCACAATGCTGTGTCAAAGTTGAGAACAGGCTATCGAGAATTTTTGCAATTACCTCTGGTGTTCGACAAGGAGATGCGCTGTCCCCGATACTTTTTAATCTCATGTTGGAATACATCCTTCGTAAAAGTGAAACACCACAATTTCTTATTCAGACAATCCAATCAACTTCTTGCGTATGCAGATGATATCTGTGTGATTGGATTAAATGGCAACGGAGTGAAAGAGATACTTGATCCACTGGAACAGTTTTCAGCTTCCGTTGGTCTCAAAATCAATGAGTCCAAAACCAAATATCTGATCTCTGGTTTTCGAGACCAAGACGCAACTGATTTCAGTAGTGGAAACCCCACGTTTGAAGCACAGTATTCAAGTATCTTGGATCTCTCATTACTCACGATAATAGTGTGGGAGAGGATATCAAGGTCCGCGTTGCCGCTGGCAATCGGGCTTTGTATCCTCTACGTCCACTGCTGAGATCAAAATATCTTGCAAATACGGATAAGCTGAAGCTGTACATAGTGTTGATCAGACCCGTTGTCATGTATGGATGTGAGAGTTGGACCTTGACGGATGAATACGAAAGATGGCTTCTAACATTCGAGAGAAGAATCATGCGTGTCATATATGGCCCAAAACGCGACGTTGATGGCACATACCGAGTTCTTTTCAATCACGAGATCAGGAATTGAATGCAAATTCCTGATATCGTGCATGAAATCAAAGGACAGCGAGTACGCTGGCTCGGTCACGTTCTGCGTGCTGATCCGAAACGAATGATACAGCGATCTTTGAAGGGAGAACCGCCTTTCGGTAGGCGAAGAGGTCGCTGTCGGCGACGATGGCTCCACGGCGTAGAGAGCGATCTGGCATCTTCCAACTGCTTACAACAGTATGAAGAGCTGGCTCGTGATCGATTCTGTTGGAACCAAATTGTTGACACGGTACGGGCCAACAATGGCCTGTTAAAACCGGAAAAAAAAAAAAAGTAAAGTTCGGACATCTTGCACATATTAAAACTAGTACTTAGAATAAAATCAAGCAGAAACACAGTTCATTCATATTCATCACAAGTTTCCTCGCAACTAATCATCTCCAAATCCATACGTCTTCAAACTGTGACGCCCAAAACCTTCTTTTTTTGAGCATCTGTTATTGCCCTTCCTAGAATGACTGCGGAGAAATTGACATTTCTTTTCACTCTCTATGCGACTCGTCAGTACTATGCCGGCAGTAATTTATTATTATAGAGACAATTTAAGCTAGAATACACGATTTTTCGTGTATATCAGATTGTAATTTAGAGTTCTGAATCCCATTACCAGCGTAGATCAAAAGAACCTGTATCAGAACGAAATCTATCCACTTTCAATTTTGAACAGAAGGCCAGCTGCGACTGCCTAACAGTGGTGAAGATTAATATGAAGTAACAAGTCTTTATGGTAAATGCTTCGTAAAACCTCCACCCAATAATATCAAGTGATAACTATAAACATTTGATACGATATGATCAAAACTTGCTTTGAGACCGAAACGGCTTAGCCCAATACGGTATACCGCGTAAATAGACTCTCTTGGTTTAATATTCATATAAAGAAACTTTTCCATTCACAAAACTATATACCTTCCACCGGTTCAAGCCTGATAACAATAATTAGCTAATGTATACCCATTGGCTGAAAAGATATTGCCTAATCCGAGTTTCAAGTTTGATCAACGGACTTCATTACTGAAAATATTTAAACGAGTATTGAACAATTACAGGTGTGAAGGTCTCAGCGAACTGTGGAGTATTTTGGAGTAAGTTGATTTTTTATCCGTTAAGATAGATGTATATGCTGCCCCACTTCACTTACTATATAACTCACATTATTTTAAATATCTAATCAGTTTTAATATTGACTTTGACGTTTAACTGCTGCACTACCAGTATATCCTGTGAAAAATGTTTTTCTTCAATAATATAATTGGGATCGACAATATATTAGGCTTTAATATAGATTCGAATCGTTGTTCGACTTGGATATAGAAACATAAAATCATTGGTGAAATCATTTTGAAATGTTCGGACCCACACGATAAATCACAACTTTCCATCTAGAAATTTCGGATAAAACATTGGTTAACAAACCAAAATGTATGTTCATATATCTACATATATAAGGTACATTAACTTGTAACAACAGATCTTTCTTCCATTGTCAAGACATAAAGCGTTGACTCATTGAATTGTGATTCGATTTTGGTTTGTGTTAACCTCAACGAAAACCTTAAAGCGAGAAACACACAAACCCAAAATAAACGAAATATGATAATTTTCCTTTTCCATGAATTTTCATTTTGTGCTTTAAAAATGTTCGGTTTTGAATATAAAGTTTTTGACAGTTTTTTGACAGGAAGAAATAAATTATATTTTGTCCAAGTTTTTTGCGTGATATCAAATATATTTACCTTCCAAAAATGATTACTAAAATTGATAAACAGTTTGATTTTTCATCGCTGGCAACACTTAAGCGAATAAATACTGAAAACAATTTACTTTCATGACACGATATTAGCAGGAACAGTTTAAGTTACCGACGAAATGGAGCAGTGGTTAATGCAGCGCCAGTTGGAGCAGAAGGTACATGGTTCAAATCAAGATAGGGGCAGAATACCGAAATAAACTGTGACAAACCATATGAGCACTCCCTTTTTTATGTCGCATAAAGCTGACATGCTACCTATTCTTCCGGGTGCTTAACTGATGCAACCTCACACATTACTCATTGCTTGGAAGCAACTAAGCAATGATCGCCCATAGATATATGCCCTATACATTGTACTTTTGATCGAAAACACCTTCCTCCTTAAGTTATACAATAATGCAGTTTGACAAGACTTTCAAGAAGCATACAATACCTGGTTTTTATCTACCAATTTCCTGTGACAAAACTCGCCCAATACTATTATTTCTCGCTTCTATATCTTTTATTTGGTACCGAGTATGTAGTTATCGACACTATGCTTTTCGCAACGTCAACAAATCCTGGTATAAGAATTCTCGATAATATTTGCGTAGCGGAATCCAACTTAAGGTCGTGCTTTATCTTATAAGCCCCATGTATTTTACTTCATTTCAGAATAAGGCATATTTGTTTATAGTTAATTTTAACTCCGCTGAATGGATCTGAACACTTCTTCCAGGTTCTGAAAATCTCGACAACATTGAATTTTATTGATGCTTGGTCGATCATATAATTTTCCATGTTTGCTGGTCTTCCTTACTATATAGCTTTCACAAGCTCCAGCCTTTATATCTCTGCCTCTCAGGATCTGTATTCAATTTATCCCAACAATCGACTCCATCTTCATACTGTTGCAGGCATATCTTCATACTGTTGTAAAAAATAAGCAGAGGTCATATCGCTCAAGCTGCGCCGTTGAGACTTAGTCGCCGACAGCGACCTCTACGACTACCTAAAGGCGGCCCTCCCTTTAAAGATCGGTGTATCATTCGGGCTGGATCAGCGCGCCAAACATGAACTATCCAGCGTACCTACTGCCCCTTTTTTGATGCTTGATATCAAGAATTCGCATTAAATTCCCGACCTAGGCATGTGTCATCAACGCCGCTTTTTGGTTTACACCTGTGAATTTCTGAGTCTTGCATCTATACATGACAACCGTTCTGATTGAGAATAATATCAGGTTAACTGCATTTGCAGTATATATTTCAGAAGTGAGGACGTAGAAAATAAAAACGATTGCGAGTGGCAAGGTAGGCCTTGATATACTTTTTCGCACTATTATCGTGAGAGATTCAAGATACTTGAATCTCATCACTCCTTTAAAGGCACCTTAGCTTTTAAAATCTGAGATCAAATATTTGGTTTTAGACTCGATGATTTTGAGACCAACGAAAGCTAAACACTGGTCTGGTATTTCAAGTATCTCTTTCACTCGAAACAAGATATTGTTTTGAAATGTTTCACTTTTACGAAGGATAATTTCAACATGAGATTAAAAAGTATCGAAGACAGCCTATTTCATTATCGAACACCAGAACTTATTGCAAAAGTTTTCGTTAGCTTGTTTTCCACTTTGACGCAGCATTGTAACTGTGTAACTGTCATTTAACACGGATGTACGTATGTTTTTGGTATTCCTAAATATTCAAGCGCATACCATATAGCCCCTAATTGATCGAATCATAGGCTTGCTTGAAATCTAGGGATACCTGGTCTACATCGTGAGATATTTCATAGTATTTGGAAAAATTATCTGCAGCGACCGATTTGAACGGAATTCTCCGCCAGAAGAATAATTTTTTCACAGTATGTATACGACAGTTACTTGTATGCTGTGCAAAGAAGAGCTATACCGCGATAGTGCTCACATTTCAAGCGATCACCCCTATTGGGCATAACGCTGCCATTCTCGATTCTTCAGGCGTAATTTATTTTGCCGTACCAATCGAACAAGATCGAAAAAACAGTTTGACAAATGTCATCCCTCCGAAGATAAAGAGCTCTGAGTTAGTGAAATCAACTCCAAGTGAACATTTTTTCTTTAATCTGTACATAGCCGTGACGTAATTCTCATAGAATGGACCCTCAATTAACATATCTTCGACCAGTATTTGAGGGTATTCAAACACCTTGTGATACATTAAGTAATGCAGAAAATTGTTCAAGCCACATATTCGTATTCATTTAGAGATTTTCATCCTGGTCCTGAATGGAAAACGACCGTGATCTTAGGGTTTGGTGCAACCCGGTGACTCCTTAAAGAAGCCAATGAATTGCACTTGTTGTTGAATTGTTGTACTGTAAGACCTTAGCCTTTCCACCATTCACGCTTCTTCTGTCTACAAACTCGTGTTCTGCCCTGGGGTGGGATGTTGTAATTTCGAATTTTCGAAATTCGACCAGAAAGTCGAAAATTGGTGTTGTAATATATTCGACTCGCGATAATGGTACTTTTCTATCACTAAGTTTAGTTCAAGTTGTCCGAGCTATACACATTATATAAATTCATAGACGGAAAATATTCATCCATTATTTACATAAATAAATATGATATTATTTGCAAAAATGTCTGCGTAAGTACTAAAACAATTATAAATGGCTTTACCTATATTGCAATAAATATTTAATTGGTAAAAGGTCTCTTTATTTTGTGCATAACCTAATTTTTTTTTTTCAATTATTTATAAGACAAAAAAAATTCACCACTGGTAAACAGTTTGCAATTATAATGGTTGATTATATGGAAAACCACACGGATTAAATAACCGGTTGCTTCAGTGGGGTAACATCTAAAGCATCAATTAATGGGAAATGGGCTGACCTGGCAAGGCAGTTAAATGGAGAAGGACCACCCACACAGATTATAAAAATAAAATTTAAAAACATGAGAAAAACCATTACGGATATTAACCGAACTGGTGGTGGAGCACGCACCGTTTTTTCTCCGATTTAGAGAAGCGGGTGGTTAAGCTAACTAGCTTAACAGAGTTGGTTGTTGGTGTATCTGGTTTAGACGCAGTTCATGAGACTGAAATGGAAATGGTTTTAGCGGTTAACATTTCACACGAAGTACCAATATTGGATACCGTAACTACACCATCAACCCAAACAATCCATCGAACCCACAGACGACGAATGACGGCAACAAATCGATTGTTCGAAGAACTTAAGACCCAAGGTGAAAAACAAGAACCGCAGGCAAAACAACAACAAGAATTTAATACTGAAAAAATAAATTTAGTAAAAGAAGCAAACGTGATAAATAATAAAAGTCTGATAGTGGAGGAAAGGCGGTTAAAAGTAGCGGAGAGAAAACTTTATTTAGAGGAAGAAAAATAAAACTTATTAAGAAAATTTAAATAGTGTTTATTTATTTTAAACAATTTAGCAGATTGTTATACGCATCGCCTGTGCACTTTCACTTCGCTCTATGTCGTCATATTCGAATTCGGTCTCGCGGATAGGGGCACTTTCTTCAGAAGGACGTGGTAACTCTACCATTTGTAGCTTATTTATTAAGCACATGTTATACAATGCAGCACAAACGTTAACAATTTTGACGACTTTAACAGGTTCATAACGGAGCACTCTTTCTCCTAAGATACAGCGAAACGTATTCTTTAAGACTCCTATACTCCTTTCAATTGGATTTCGTGTTTGAGCATGCAATTTATTATAAGTCGTTTGCCTTTCGGTTGGATTGCGATATGGGGTCATTAAAAACTGTTCCAATGGATACCCTGAATCGCCAATCAACCATGCATTTTGTTCCTCATTGTTATAAGCCACCTGCAGTTTGCACCGATCTTTTGACACCTGCCATATTGAAGAATCGTGAGTTGATCCCGGAAAACGAGCACAAATAGAAAGTATTAACAGGTCATAGTTACATATCTGATAAAAAAATATAAATCACTCAGTTAAACATATTGTATGGAAATAATTAAAATAATTTTTAATATACAATCTGACCATTCATCGAATGGTCATCGAATTTTATGAATTTTCGGCAGATAGTTGCCTCTAAAGCTTGCGTAATATCATCTAAGGTCCTGGAAAAATATGATTGGTCCATATTATGGAACAAAATATCACCAACAGTTCGTTGGTATGACCCTGTCGCATACAAATTCAGCACAGCCGCTAGCCTGGTTTCTAGAGCAATTTTGGTGATTCGATTTGCTGAGGTTTTAGTTCCGTAATAAGGTATTTAAAAATATCCTTGGATATACGAAATGATTCCAAAAATCTAAAATCAACATTACAATATTTATATAACTCACTTTTATAGTTTTAGAAAGAAAAATTAACTCACTTTTCATTTGACAAATCCATAACATTATACCGATCTCTCGAAATACGTCTTTCTATGGTATAATTAAGATTATCTCTTTCCTCTGGAGACTAACTATCAACTGCACTTATAGTTATAGCCACAGCAATATTCATTTTACTCGTATTTTAACAACACTTGTACATAGTTTGTAATTTGAATTGACGCTTTGTTGTTATAAAAATAAAATGTCAAATTTAAATTGTTGTTGTAATTCTATCTTCAAAAAAAGTTGCCACATCAACGTTCACTTTGATGTCGAAAATTTTATAACATACCCTCCCGGCACAAAAACGATATGCGTCAAAAACGCACCGAGGACGACGAGGACTCAAATTTTATGACAACTACGTTTTTTTCGGTATTGATAGTCTCTTTTTTACAAAAATTCAAAACGTTCATTTACTTTTTTATTGTTAAATTTTTTCATTTAGTCGTGTAACATTTTCATGAGTGATTCAAGGAAATGGTTCTACAAACAACTATTATAATTTATCTGCTAATATTGAACCCCCAGCAATTGTTGTAGAAGAAAATAATAAAAATGACGGAAGTGAAAACCAAAACACTTCTAATGGAGTGTAAAGTACAATATTGCAAGAGAATGTCTAAACTCTTTGTTAAAAATTCTACGAAAGTATCATCCGAATTTACCCAAAGATGGTAGATCATTGAAAAAAACACCACGTAAAAATAATAATTTAGTACCGATCGGTGCAGGTTCCTATACTCATATCGGCTTAGAGCATCAACTAAAATTATTTATAGAAAGAACGGAATTCAAAGGGAGTGAATTATTGATCGAAGTTGGAGTAGATGGAATTCCATTAACAAAAAGCTCCAAAATCCAATTATGGCCGATTCTTGCCAATGTTATATCCCATAAAGAAATATTCGTGGTTGGCGTTTACCATGGGTACAAAATACCATATTGTGCTGACATATTTTTGGAATCATTCGTTGAAGAAATGAAACATCTACTTGGAAATAATATTCTATACAATGACCGAAAAATTACTGTAAAATTGACGGCTGTTATCTTGTGCCATCAGAATTTTGGCTCAACCAAACAATTGTCTTCGGAATAATGATTGCGCTTCAGAAATGCTGCGAACTTTTTGCGAATTATTTCCTGAGCTATTCGGGAGTGAAAATGTGTCGTACAACGTTCATAATTTAATACACATAGCAGCAGATGTAAAATGCTTTGGACATCTAGACAATTACAGCGCATTCAAATTTGAAAACTATATGCAACAACTAAAAAAACTAGTACGAAAAGCCTCACAACCTCTGCAACAAATTCAAAATAGACTAAGCGAAAGAAACTTCTTTACGAAAATTGAAGAATATAATTTCCGGCCAATATTTTCACTAAGTACACGATTCCCAAACAACTACTGTTGTGTAAATGAAAAAATATTCAAAATCATTGAAATAGATAATACAAAGTTAATATGCAAATTTATTGTTAACTTAAATAATTTCTTCGAATATCCAATACCTTCATCAAATTTAGGCATATATTGCACTTATGATGAAGAATACGCAGATGAAATGCACACAGTAAAAGTTCAAAATGTTTCAACTAAAATATTAAAATTAACTTCAGATAATACTCACATATATATACCAATGCAACATTTATAATAAAAAATATTGTATATTTCTTTGACAGACATGTCACAGTCACCTTTATTTTCGAACGAGTATGATGGTCAACTTTAGATTTACGAAGACACCGAAGAATTTGGGTCAGATTCTGAAAATAATTATAAAACTTTTTTGAAAATTAACCCGATGAAATGAAGCCGAATGTTTCTACTCAAAAATCATATTCAACAACAAGACTAGAATGCACCTGTCACACAATATAATATCGCAACTCTAGGCCGGTCAACAACTGCAATATCTTCGAAATCGACAAGAGTTTCTTCATCATTAACACCCATGGCAAAACCAACGGTCGCCTTAGGTGCCCCGCCATCACTATCTACCTCGTCAGCTGCACCCAAATTTATATATGAACCGAATAACATCGAATCAGGAACATCATCATCAATTATACCAGCAAAAAGTGAAATATCTCCAAATAACGAACCAAATATTTTACCACAGAATATTTCAACATCAACACCGATACAATCAGGTTCCTTGCAAGCACCTATTTCTACTTCGGCGCAATTACCGCTTCAACCAGATTCACAAATGAATTTAGAACTATTGATGAAATCCGTGCTCCGTAAGGTAAAATTACTTCGAAGGGAGGTTCAACATAAAAAATGTAAGTGTGCTTCAACTGATAGTTTGGATAACCAAATTAAATTAAACATGCCAGCTACTTCAGTTGACGGATTTTTAAATCTAGAAGATGAAATAAAACAAGATAGCATGAAAGAAAAAATATTTGTAAGTTATTCTTTAAAAATAATTTCAACAATTTATTTAATGAATATTTTTGCTATAGTTACAACATCTAAGGCTTATTTCGGAGTCTACCCACGCAAAATATATAAGAGTATGTCTCAAAACTATTGTGTCAGATGCCAAAACTGTCGTAAACGGTACGTTTATGATGCGGCTGGCCGGGAGGAATACTATCTATCACTTTTTCGATTCGACTTTAAAAGTCGATTCGAATGCAAGTGATAGTACAACATCCCACCCCTGCTATAGCAAAAACCGGTTTTCATTTCTTGTGATTGATAATCTAGTTTGCACTTCATTACGGCTTAGTTTTCACTACATGCAGTAAGTTAGTTTATTGGCCCACTTCGACTACTGAGGTTTTCAATACTTTTGAGACAGTGTTCACTTGATCAGACTGGTTATTAGATCGTAAAATAATATTGCTGACAACGTCTTGATATTTTCGGCGTATTTATCAGACCTTCGCTCCGTAGATTCGATGTAGGGAGTACGGATCTATATTAGTATGGTTCAATGATCCATTATAGTTAATCAGACGATCGGCTCTCTATTAATTTCTAATGGTAGTTCACCATAACTTACTGCTCCTCAACGTCTAATACGAATTTTCTGGTGTTAAAATATGGGCCAAGTTCATCAACATCTAAAGTCATTGTTATTCTAGTCTTTGTATACAAAACTATATAATTAATATGTCAACTATAATCCAAATAGTCATCAATAATTAGCATAAGAATTTCGAAATGGCAAAAATTAAAACCAACATTAAAAATCATAAAACAACATAATCAGAATTATAAACCCCAAAAATAATTGTGTTAAACATATATATATAGACATCGAAGGCACATATATATATGTATACACTAACCAACACACACACAAAAATTATCATAATTTTGTATTTACATTTTCACACGTGATTAGAATAATTTCATAAAATATTTCCTTTTTGTATTAAATCTCTATCTATATTATCAGGCCCATGCTACACGTACGCAGATGAAGAGGATATATGCGGAGGATAGAAAAGAAAACACTGTTTTCCCATAGCGTACATATCCACATACCCAAAACGTTTCTACCTCTTGTTGCGATACATACAATTTTCCTCAATGACAACACCAACAACAATTCAAAAAATCTCCACGAAATATTTTCGTTTCTGGGTTGTCGCGTTGTTTAACATTATTTCTGTTTAATTAAGTAAATATTATATCAAGAAATGTACGGAAAATGTGGAAAAGACGGAAAATGTGAAAATACAAATTTTATCGTCTAAATACGAAATACAATTAAAGGAAAATTATCATAAATTATAATCTATTATTCATGATTTTCCTTTTTTTTTGTGTGAGTGTGTGTGCGCCAAAATATTATAGACTGTATGGATACAGTGGAAATTGAACATTTTTCCATTCGCTCTCGATGTCTTAAACACTTTCATTTTCTTTCACTGTTTATTAATTTTGTTACACACACACACACAGCTCAATTAAATTCATTTATATTTCTTAGAAATGTCCGCAAGAGAATATACACAGTATTGTTGGAAGAGCGAAATCGAATCGAAGCGAATTGGGTAGATTCGTTCTATATACCCACCTGAAACAGCACTGCCGTAACAACAATGGTGAAACAATAAATTTTTTTAAACATTTCATTTTATAACTTCGATCCATGAAGATGAGGCTTTTGGGATCCCAAGAAGTTAAAATAAATTATACAAACAGAAAGATGGTCTTATTTATCTGTACTGATGCCGCAAGATGTGTATACGCCCTGTAGTTTAAATGTTATCCTAATTTGGCGCTTCATCAATTTAAAGATGTATGGATTTATTCAAATTGGTATAATCTCGTTTGCCGCACCTATTTTGTGGCCTAGAAACATCAGTGGGATTGAAGGGAGACCTTTAATCACCTTCAAATACTTGTTTGTCTGAGCAGCTCCATGCCCAAACACCTGCTGCAGTTCTTGAGATGGGTCTGATGCCGCTTGATCTTTCGACCAGAATGTGTGAAACGCAAATAGCCGTTCGTCTTTAAGGCAAAGACAAGCTTCCTAGCCCTTCTGGGTAGTTTCAAATATGAAGGCACAAAACTGGCCTATGGTGACGGATACTATGGTGACGAAGCAGGTCTTCGGGCAGTTATTTTGGGTAAAGCTATACCGGAAAAACATATGAGACTTTAATAGCCCTTTTACCTCTCCGGTGACGATATGATGAGCTTTACTAACGGATAAGTATACTGAAGTCTAACTGGTGCCGGGTACATACAATCTCCTGAATTCGAATTATCTATCCCTCTTGGTAGATACAACACAATTTTGAAAGAAGCAAAATTGCAACAGTCCTTCTTGAGTTATGGTAGATGTACTTTGAGGATCTTGCTGGGCATTCTCATGGAGCATTTCCCTGAATAATCTTATGTTCCGATTGAAAATGCGGAACGTCGCAAACTTTTGAGCACTTCTTGTCCCGAGTGGAGCACATTTGTTAACTAAACTCCTAACGCTGGTTAAAAAGGGCATCAAGTATCCAGTGGAATGCTACGGATGGACGGATTCTTCTATTGTTTTGATGTGGTTGTCCAGCTACCCATCAAGATGGAAATCTTTTGTAGCAAATCGTACGACAGAGATTGTAAGCCAATTACCGAGGAATTATTGGAACCATGTACGATCAGAGCTGAACCCAGCGGATTGCGCTTCTAGAGGGATACTTCCATCAAAGCTTATCAATTTAGACATATGGTGGAACGGTCCAGAGTGGTTAAAAGATCCTGAATTTACGTTTGATTCTCAAGATGCGATATATGACCACGGAGAACATTTAGATGAAGAACGAAAAAAGGGCAAAACTCTTAGTGCTCAAAAGGAGGAACATCCTATCGACCTATTAATAAACAGGATCTCGTCTTATTCTAAGCTTTTAAGAATCTTAGCAAATGTATTACGATTCTTTAGGGAATTTACGTGCGACTGCGAGTGATAGAATGTCCGGATTTCTTACTGTGAACGAAATTCGAACAGCCAGAGACACTATTTTATAGCATGTACAGCAATAATCTTTCAAAGAAGAAATAAATTGCTTGCAGAGAGGAAAACTTATTCAAAGAAACAGCGACATTTTATCTTTGATACCATTTATTGATGCAAATGGTATTTTGCGAGTTGGTGGTAGAATTAAACACCTAGAGTGCCAGTATGTTTTCAAGCATCCTATAATTCTACCAAAGGGCCATACATTAAGCCGAATTTTAATTACACACATGCATGAGTTAAACTTACATCCTGGTATAACTTTAACATTACATTTAACTAGGCAGCAATTTTGGATAGTTGGAGGCAGAAGTGCAATCAGAAAAGTTGTGAACAAGTGTGTAATATGCTTCAAAACCAACGCGAAGACATCCAAGCAGTTAATGGGAGGTTAACATGGGAGATGTATGCTTTCTCACTTGCATCTGAAAACCCATGCAACTCTATTTGGCCGTCCTGTGGAATGTATCTTTTACTTTTTATATGTTCTAAAGATTTTAAATCGTTTTTAATTTGTTTGTAGATGTTTACTAAACTGTCTAGTGGATCATCCCAGCCTAATTTCACTAACCATAGATTCTGGAAAATAATCTCCATCAGAATGATCGATGGAGACAACCAACCAAGAGGATCAAAAACTCTGGAAATTCCGAAATCACTTGTCTTTTTGTGGGTTCTCCACTGCTCTCTAAATTTAGTTCAAGAGCATTCCATTGAAGACCTAGAATTTTCTTCTCCGTTGAATTGTGGAACATCGAAATTTCATCTGTATCTTCTGCCGCCGTAATATTCTCAATAATTTGTTTATTTTTTCTTTTAGGTGTTTCACTTTCTCCATGGTATCTCCTCCTGAGATGAAATCATCAACATAGAAATCATTCAGTACCCGTGGAATTATATCTGGATATTCTTGTTGATTATCATATGCAATTTGATGTAAAGTTCTAATAGCCAAAAATGAAGAACTAGCTAATCCGAAAGTAACTGTTTTTAATTTGTAGTGCTTGAGCTCATCAGTCACTTTATTTCGCCACAAAATTCGCTGAAATTGAGTGTCACTTTCGCGAACCAGAACTTAATTATACATTTTCTCAATGTCTCCTGTCAAGTTACGGAATCGCATTACAATGGTCCATAAAGTTGGTTGTATGGTTGGACCGATTAACATTGTGTAATTTAGTGAGATTCCCGTTGAAGTTTTCGCCGAACCATCAAATACCACGCGAAGTTTAGTAGTTTCACTAGATTCCTTTAACACACAGTGATGGGGCAAATAAAAACATTTTGAACCATCGATAGTCTGGTCAACTGCATCTATAGGTTCCAAATATCTCCGATCGATATAATCATTAACAAATTTAGTGTATTCACCTTTAAGTGATTGATTAGCTTGCAGCTTTCTTTCTAATGCCAAAAATCTCCGCTTAGCTGCATTCACCGCGTTACCCAACTGAGCAGCATTTTACTTGAATGGGATTGCTACTATATATCGCCCATCGTCATTTCTTTGGTGTGTAGCTTTATAATATTCTTCACACTCAGCTTCCTCCGGATCCAAAATATGAACGTCGGGTATCTCTTCTTGCTCGAAAAAACGTTTCAGGGTGTTATTGATATCGTCATCTATTTGCAAATTAAGAGTATAATTATTGACTTGTATTGTCCCACTTGTCACCACGCTATCTCTGTTGGTTATGCCAGATATAATCCATCCAAACATTGTCCGTTGCGCAATCAAAGTCTCGCCTTTGATCTAGGGAGTTTTAAACGTTGCATGCATGCCTCTGTTATAAATGAGGCTTGTGACCCCGAATCAAAAAGTCTGCATTGCTGCATTTTACCAAACTGATCAGCTACTTCCACTATCGCGGTTGAAAGCAAAGATTGGAATTTTGGTATGTTTACCGTATTTGCCATAATATCAGTAACTTTACTCGTCTCAGATATGTTAAATATGTTACCGCTGATTGATTCTCCGCTAGTTGCACTTACCGATTTTTCAGGATGCAAGGTTAAATGATGTTTTCGACCACATTTACCGCATTTATACTTAGATCGGCATACAACCGATTGATGAGAAGAAGATAAACAGTTAAAGCACAACTTCTTTTCAGCTGCCAATTGTTTTCGCTCAGCAATTGGTAACTGCAAATATTTGTCACATCCCCACAAATAATGCTCTCCCGAACATAACGGACACGAAATTTTACGTGGGACATCAATGAATTTACTCGTTTGATTGAATAGGTTTTTTTTTGTTGCATGGAGCTTAGGCTTTCTAAAGCATCGCTTCTTTTATTTAAAAACGCCAATAATTAAATATTCATCTGATACGTCCGATAAATTACTTTTGTGATATTGCACCTTATGCACCTTAGAAATTCGTTCGTTATTATGAACTGAGTTCTTAAACATATCCCGGAACGACGGAAAATCAGCATAATTTCCACTAAAATCTGGAATATTAACTCGAGGTAAGCGGACTTCACTTTTTAGTTTATTCATAGAAGCTATTTCTTGCAAAAAATGTCCCTTATTTAATATCAATTCCTCTATAGTGTGGTTACCCTGGTTAGCATTACTTTCTTCCTGCTGCTTTACCAATCTTATCAATCTTCGCATTAACGTGGAGTGTGCCTCTCCGAATCCATCCACTATTTTAATATTGGCGTCATCAAATTTGCCCTTTAAAGATCGCTGAAGCGATTTAAACTCTTTCCACTCAGTCTTTCCACTTAATTTCACTACCACGTGCGTCTCGGCTGTGAAATCTTCTGTCTCAGTTAGGAAATTTTCTAGATTTTTGAAGATGTGTTCGTAATTTAATTTCACTTCAGGTTTTTACTACCCAAGCGCAAGTTGGCGCCAAAATTCCGATTCGAAAAGATCCAGCTCGAAGGACCAATGTACAGTTGGCAAAGCACTCTGTTGACGCTCTGTTGATCTGGTTGATTCGCAGTGTTAAACCAGCAAGATTCACTGTATGAGGTTCAGTCGAGAGTTCAATGCACTGAAGAAATTTCCGAATTCCAAATCAGAATAGCACCAAAAAATGAAGTGTATGTTAATTCTGGTGTCCAAGGTAAGGCAAAGGGTCTAAAATATGATATTGCATATAATGGCCTTGAATTTAGTATTGCCTCAATTTGACTTAGCAAAGTGGCCACTTCTTCGAAAGTCAAATTAGTGTTTGATGCGTATTTTTAAAGATGAGTTTTCACAGATTTCATCACTGCCACCCAAAGCCCGTAGACACAGATTTCATCACTGCCACCCAAAGCAAGTGACGTAGGCGGTATAAAATGTCATTGTACCTCATATTTTGTTAACAATTCTGCAACGACAGAGTTATAACTATTATTTGATATTAAACGATATACCTCATTCAGCTTTCGTTTGGCCCCAACAAAATTAGAACCGTTGTCACTATACATGCTGGATGGAGCTCCTCGTCTCACCACAAATCGTTTGAGCGCCGCTATAAAAGCATCAGTGGACAGGTCACTAACTACTTCGATGTGAATAGCCTTCGTCACCATACAAATAAATAAGGCTATATATACCTTTGTCAATCTCGCGCCTCTTCCCTCTTCGAAGCTTACTGTATACCCTCTTCTTAAGACTTTTTCCAAATACTTCACTGCTTTTGAACACAATTTCCATTTGAGTATCAACTGATAATCTTGAGGATACCAGATATCTTGTACTTTATGAGAAGAACAAACAGATTTCGGAACTAAGTGATTGGATACAAAAAGGTATATAGAGAGCAAATCTATACTTACGAACGTTTCTTCTTAAATGCTCAACAGATTAATCCTCCTATTATTTGAAAAACTTCATGACATTATTCCCTTCACGTACTATAAAAGTTAGGCGTTAAATGTTCAGTTGAATGCTTGTATGTATATTTCAAACCAGCTTTCAATACTGTTGTGCACATTCAAAGATACGAGTTCAATCTCAACGTCGTGGAGTTAGCTTCGCAAATGTTGACCTCTATGTCTACCGAAAGCCAGGTTACATTTTCTTTAGTAGAAGTACTCTCATCTATTTCACTTTGTCCGGCTATACAATTGATTTACACAGCCGATCTGAATATTGTATCTTAATCTTTTATTACCGACATGAAATTTTAGGTAGTCTACGAGTTCTTCAATTTACCACGAGACAATAGCTGAGTATATTCACTAATTCATTGCGGCCTATCAAAATATGACCTGGGTATTTTTCGTGACATCTGACGTAACTTGCACCGCTGAGATATTTACTAAGTGTCTTCAAAGACTTATTCACCTTTATGTACTGAGATATTGAAGCGTACCAGTACTTGAAGTATATTTTCATTAACTAGAAGAGTTAAACGTTGAATCAAATGGCCTACAAATTGTTTCTGGTTACAAAATTAATATGAGACTTTCACAAACCTCTAAAGTGTGAGGCACCTTCCACGTGGTTAGTTCATTGTCTGAAATGATTTCGATGGAGATATAAAAATCGTCCCTGAGATGCATTGAATTACTCAACGGTTATATCGTGGCAGAGCTCAACTCAATACACTACCGTAGCAAAGCAAATAAATATACAAATCTATCACTAGACTAGAGATACAGCGGACCAGGGCAGTAAAAACCAGTATGCTTAAATAGGCGGCTGAACGTTATTCTAGTCCGACGTAAGTTCGCTATAGTTGATGTGACTTCGGAACTGTTTACCTTCGACATTCTACACATTTGCTGGAATTTTTTTTCGTATTTTTCTCGAAAGTTACTAACTATAAAGGACATGGTTATCAATAACGGATGTGGGTTTTCTTAATTATTCTTTTACTAAATATGTGTTTTCTTGGTAGTATAATTAGGTCTCGAAAGCATCTAATTGAGTCTACTATTGATACCATTTACCATTTCACTTAGAATCCCTACAATAAAGTATGTTCTATTTCTACGGAACTGGATCACCCGTCCACTGGTCTGGTCCGTCAAGCAGGTCCATTCTAGCATTCATTGCATTCTATAACAATTTCCACTCATGGAAATGAAAACTGCTGATTTTTTTTTCAGAGGCATATCTGTTTCATCTGGACATGTTGCTTACCATGAAACGACTATTTCCGAGTATTTCACACCATTGGATTTAACCATTTCTTTAAAATAGTTGATGGTCATTCTCAACAAAACTGCTGCACACAACTCCATACTAGTAAGAGATACTTGTTTTAACTGTTATATAACACTCGCAATACTTCAGTCCTCTCTAATATTTTGGTTACTAGCCATGATTTGGAAATATCTGATGGCGAACTACCCCAACCAAAGTAATCTCACATTATAAAGAGAGACGGCCAATCATCTATATAAGTCACATTTATAGTCTATATTGGATTTTCAGTTTTATCATCTTCGAGAATTCGTTGTCATATTCGGTTAGCCAAAAAAGAGCACACGAAGTTCCATATGTAACCGTTTTGAGTCGAAACGTTCTTGTAGACTCTGAAGCAGAATTTCTCCATATGATTCTCTGGTAATTTTAATCCACCTGATGTACTCTAACCTGCCGATATATTTTTCCCACACCTTATGAAAATTAAAAAGACCGACACCAAGTAATTTTGTGCCATTTGATAAAATACCGCAAGTGATCCGTTAAATTCGACGCGTTGTTTAATGGTAGTGCTATCACTTATTTTAATACTCGTAGTATGTTGTGACAAATATATAAGGAAATGATGTCGTAGTAATTTGGCTCAGTGTATGTTAAGTAAATGCTTGAATTGGTAGAAGTTGAAATATGCCGTCATGAAATTACTATATTCTCCATGAAGATCAGGATACTCCTATAACGTTCTCTCCATAGTAATTAAACGGTTCCCTGGTGACGATCTTGAGTGGCTTAATTTTGGCAGTATTCATTCTAAATGGTAGCCTGACGACGTATGTTCCGTCCATTTGGTTGAATGGGCAACAATTTGACTATTGAGCTTAAATATGTGTACCCTTAAAATTAAAAAAACAATGCCTGCAACAAATAATAAATCGTTTTTATTCACGATATGGAAACCAGGATCGGGTAACTAAAGATTGTGGTTTAGCTCTTCAAGCCATCGTGTTTCAACTATTATCTGTGGAACTGTGGGAATCACTATTGTAGAATAAGAGGTCAAACTTTGATTTGTCTTGAACCTGGATGCTAAAACTATTTTAACTAAACCCTTCAACCCTCGTTTACAAGGCCTAGAAGGCGTTGCTGGTATAGTAACTGACCAAACTAATGATAACCGCTGGTATCATTCACGAAATAACCGGAATGTGAATCTAATAAGATAGTATAAATGGTCCATCACATCTAAGAAAATTAGTAACTTCTAGACGTTAACTTTGTGCAGTATAAACGATGAGACAGAAAACATATATGGTAAGTAAGCTTGAAACTCTTTAGCTTCTACCGTAAGCTATGCTTCAAACTGAAGGTCATAATGATGAAAACTCGAACATCCTCAGGAATACAAAAATCCTTAGATTTCAATCAGCTGTGTCAAACAATCATTTCTCTCTAAGACATATCAGAGACCGTTCTCTTCGTAATCACGAAGATGGCGCTGCCTCTTCGATCACGGCCAACACTTGCTCTATTCTTTTATTTTATGATTCAATTAAACTCAACAATGCGTTTAGGGTCATACTTAATACATGCAGTAATTTTAATTTAACATACAAACCGCACATGAATTCATATTCGACAGATGCACTTTCTGCAACTCGATTTAGGCCATGCCCTATTGAATTTCAATTCTACATATTTCATCCAATTTATTCTGTTCTCGAATGCTGTATGTACATAATCTTACACCACCAACCAGAATATAATATTTCATAAACAATTAAACCAGCGGCGGAAGTATATTTTTGTCACTTCAATAAAGCGTACAATACACTTTGGGAAAATAAGAGAAAGTTAAAAACAGAAATCATTTCCATCTAACCCTAATTCGTATCACTGAGTCTCTGACGAGTACACACCACAGACGATATGAATATTTATAAATAGAATAAAGCTGCGGCATTATATTAAATCACGTCTGTTGCATGACATATAACATAACAGTTAATATTATGTATTCTCTCACTGTGAGAAATTACACAAGAGAGACATTATTATAGTAACTTGCCGGTATTTCATTATTTTATGGTTGTATATTAGTATCTCACTCCGTGCGGCATAAATACGCGTCGCGTCGCGTTCACAGAACATTTTTACCGTTTTTCTTTTTTTTTATTTTTTTTTTGTATTTTGAATACAACAATTTTGTCTCAGTTTAAACGGACTTTTCAATGCGTTCACAACCATAGTACTTAGCGCTAGTGGTTATAATTGTGACGACGAATCGGTTCAGTTCAGGCGTGATTTTCATTTATTTATTGGAAAATTCAATTGTTTATAATTTTTATATTTATGTATAACATATGTGCGTGTGTGATTTATGGAAATAAAATAAAAAAAAGTTTTTAATTAATTTTTAATAAATAAAAATATTTTAATTAATTTTCCATGTTGATTATAATTATTATTTAATATTTATTGTTGGTGTTGTTGTTCATATTATATATTAACACAATATAAAAATTATTAAGTGATTAAAAATAATTAAAAATAAAATTGTTTTCGGATTTATTGTTTATTAATTATTTATGCGATTGATATTGTGTTACAATAAAATAATTTATTTGTGATTTTAATATTTAAAAAAAAATCGATTCAGTGCACAAAATAAAATGTTATTAATTGCCATAAATTAGTGATGATGTGGGTTAGTGTGGGAAAATTTTGATTTATTTGTTTTAAGTGTTTATAAAACAAAAACAAACTTTTTGGAATAAATATTCAAATAAAATTATATATAAAACGTAAGATTTTTTTATTATTTAATTTTAAAAAAATATATTTTTATTGAAAATTTATGTTATTACATATTTTCCTATGTTTTCAAAGAAGTTAAAATTAAAAAGTTTGTAAACTCTTAAAAGTTTTTGAACAAATTTGAATTTACAAAACGGAAAACTTTAATTTGTGATTAAAGTTTTTGGTGGATACTTATATAAGTAATGTAATTATATGTTTGATCAAACTATTTAACTATTTCTTAAATAATTTTTTATATAGAGCACTATTTAATTGCGATTGAGATTACAATGAAGGAGAACTGAGACACAAACTCTACTACTCTACTACTCTAGTTGTATATTGTCCTTTTCTAAATTATTGCTAGTCTTCCCACTTTCTGGTAACCCTAAACTTTGTTATAGAAGCAGTCGCGTCACTGTTTCCACATTCGTTTACTCCTGAACTTTTCTATTTATCAAGTGTTTTTGCAAAGGTCCACAACTTTAAGTTGGCAACACAGCTTTATTTAATTTTTTCTGGAGAGCAATACCATATGCTGCATCCTAAACCTGACAGCATTATTATACACGGTCTAATAAAGGTTTTATATATCTGGAGAACCTGATGCGATCTAAGAAACCGTCTGCATCTAGTAAAGAACTCGAGTTAACGTGAAGCTGATTTGGCTAAAGCGACAATGTGTTCATTCCATTTTAAATTGTGCATATTAGTGTTTTTTCTCATTAAATAAGACCTGATATTTTAGTCCCCACTCAAATATTGTACTCAAATTGAAATTAGGCGAAGTGACAATTTCCAGCCGTTTACCGTTTAACTGTGAAGGAGTAGGTTCGACCTCGAATGAAGTAGAAGAGTGCAATGTTGCATCATCAGCAAAACTGTGGATAGGGTTTACAGTGCTATTCAACAAGTCATTGATGTATAACAAAAACAAAGTTGGTGACAAAACTGATCCTTAAGGGACTCCAGCATTTGGAGAGTGTGTCGTTGATGATCTCCTATTTAGCACAACGTTGATCTTTCGGTCTTTGAGAAAGCTTTAATGTAGTAGAGAAAATAATTGGAAAGGGAAACCAAAATATTAGTTTTGCCATCAAATCCTTACTAATATTATTTTACACATTGATAGGCACAATAAATCCGATTAACAAAATAATTCCATGAAATTATTAAGAAATCAAAACTATTCAATCTTAAACTGATGAGTTCGCCTATTTTCCATGTCAGTACTATAGGCTGGCATGGAGCTATGCAATGTGCGAACGGCTGTAATGGTGTAAGATAGGACGTAAATAAGCAAACCTCGAAAGAGTTGGGAGTGACTTGGGTACCAAAACAGATTGGAAAGATATTCAATCTGAATTCAAAATTTTTCAAGAATATCTTTATATCGAAACACACAAAATACTTAAATTATCCAAGATGGCTATCAATGGAAGCAGCAGTTCACAAAATATAGAGCAACAAGCTTAAACTTTTTTTTCTATCTTTTTTCTTCCTCATTTTCGAGAAAGTAATGTCCAATCACACCGCTAGTCTAAAACCGCATTAAACATGGACACGTTGAGAATGAAGCGGCTTTTCAACATTCTTCCTCTGAGCTCCAAATGCGACAATTCTGCTTTTTAACGTAGTCTCTGAGGAGAAAATAGGCCTCGATGAAAATCCTTATCACATCGAAGATTAGACATTTATGGTGATCAATCGGCTGAGGTTCTAGCGTTAACTAAACTTTAAAAATTTTAAGAAAAATACGATGTAATTTATGGAATGTCTAATTCCAAAGATCGACGAGGGATCGACAAACCAAGGTTTTCTGTAACACTACAGGCTAGAGCAGCAATATTCTCGATTTTTCCTTAACAATGCACACGATTTCGATTCAGTACCGTGTTTGGACCTCAAACGAAAATCAATTAGTCTATTTCCACTTATTCGGTTGTTTCCAAATTTTTTCAAAAATAATTTGAAGACGTTTGGAATTCTACATTCACGCCAAGGGCATATTTATACGTCAACCTTTTAGTGTTGTTTTTAATAACCAATCATTTTAATACTCCTTTACATTTTTAAATACTCCCATTGTTAAACGAATAGACGATATGTGCTACCTTAGACTTTTTGTAAACGACAACCATACACTGTGTGTACTCCTGAACTTTTCTTTATAACGGGTGTTTCTTTAACAGCTGATGGTTGGTTTTTGTTTGGTTTGTTTCGACATTTCATTATGGTTGGACTTACATCTGATTAAATTGTTAAAACTAATAGTTCTGTTCGTCAAATTTATTGTGCAATTTTGTCCATTTTATGGTATGCATAATCGTCCTTCAGAGCGGTTAATTCGAATAACAAAAAATGCTTGCTGTTCGGAAAGCATTGAAGAAGATCCGGATCAATTAATTTGTCTACGTTCTCAGCTGGGGTTGTGTTGTTCCATTTTATGAAAGATTTTACGAAAGTATCTTTGCTTAAAAGCTTTCAAGATTCATCTTGTGCAACCAATTGTTATTGATGTTGAATTTCTATTTTGAGAAATATAATAATATCCTTTTTTTGAGCGATTGACAATTTGTGTGGGATCCAACGCGAACAAATTTTTTTGACAGTTAAATGTTCATGCAATATTGAGTGTATGCTGGTCCCACTAATGCCTAATGTTGTCTCTATCTCACGATAGGTCACATGACGATCTTGCAATATCAGTTCGCGCACAGCATACAACAACTGTTTTTCGGAACAACAACTGATTTTGGGCGACCTTCACGAAATTCGTCTTGGAGTGAACTCCGACCTCGATTGAATTCCCCATTCCATCGATAAAGACTGGTCCTTGATGGAGCTTTATCGAGAAATTTGAATGAAGTTCATTCATGCACTGCCGCTGAGTTAATCTACGTCGAAAGTTGTAAAAAATAATCGCACGAAAATGTTCACGATTAAATTCCATTCTTCGGGGCAGATGAATCGTTTAATTTACTGTAAACAACACAAATAGCGCTCGTATGTCAAAATGTTCTGAGTACGTATAACCTCAAAAACTTCTTACTTTACTGTACTTGTGATAGAGCTGTCAGTTGACAGATTACAACACCAGGGTTTCCAAATCCCGAAATATAAAAGGCCACCTATGTATTTGTCTTCGGCCAAGGTGTAAATTTAGTTATTTTATACCTTTGTTTGTTAAGATAATTTACACCGTTTAATTTCACTGCGGGGCCTGTGATTTATTTTCATTCACTTTTATTCGCAATTTCTTAAGCTATTCCTCGATTTTGCACAAATGATTTTGTAATCCTTTTGAACCAGTGTAAGAGATTTGTCTGACATGAAGATGGCTGTATCATTAGCAAATGGTGATATTGTTACATAATTTGCAAATTTGCAATATAGGTAGATCGACTGTGTATAACTGGTGCAAGAAGGCTGCCTTGTGGAATGTGGAGACTTATGTCATTCAAGCTAGTCTTTAAATGCGTGTCTTGATTCTATTTTACTTAAACGTGGTTGGCTTATGAACGATTTGATCAACGAATTATTATTCTTTGCTCATATAATTCGAAGCTATTTATTGCTTATAATTTGAGAATCCTTTTTTATATCAGCAAAAACTTCTTATCCAATGTCCAATTGATAATCTTATAGGAGGATTTTGAATGAACTGGTTTTTTAATAAATGAGATTATACTATAGGCATTGTCTCTCAATTTTTGTTTCTTCTTAAACGTCACGCAGAACTTGATTATCTTTCTCAGTTATATTAATCATGGATGCATCTTTTAAAACTGTTCTTTTCAAAATAGCTCGAAAACCAAAATTCCAAAATCATTATGCAAAAAGCCATTAAGATTAGGAATTGTCGTTTTATGCGATGGTAGTAGTTCAATTTTTGTATTGCTTTATGTAATTTTCTACCTTTCGTTGACGTAAGGCGCTCTCGAAAAGGAAGTTATTACCTAACTGGGGTTGTATTATTAATATTTAATTCCGGTGTTTTATATTTTCAGAGTACTTATTAATTTCCAATAAGTTGTTACTCGTAATGTGAGTTTCATATATAAACTTCTTGTGAATATTGTGTTTTATAAGTATGGTGAACCTTTTGTGTTTATCCATTTCCATGCCCTATGGCAATTTAAAGAAAATTTAGCTTTGATAAGATATTTTCATCTTAAAATTTTTAATTTTGAAGTTTGAAATTTTGAGAAGTTCCTCTCAAAATATAAGCGTAAGAGACTCCTCGATTCGCATTAATTTTTACAGTAGCATTCAGGTTTCAAGGTGGAAACTCTTGTTGGACGAAATTTCTGGATGAATGTCTATTTTCTCAATTACAGTTTAAATTTTCGTTGCTCGAAATCAACTGCCTTGGAATACTTATTTTCATCTCTATACATATTGGAAAACCTTTATAATTTACCTTATTATTTTCGTCACAGATGCAACATCTTTCACAGAAATGTCCGTTTTATTTTTGTTGCAGTCTTTGGAACTATGTAGTTTTTCGCACGGGCCACCTACATCATTTTGACTATGTCCGTATTATTGAAATTTAAGACATAGTATTTAAGTGTTTTTTGTTGGCTGGTTTTAAAACTAAATGAAATAATAACTGGGACACTCACTTTTGAAAATATTTGTTATTTTCTGAATACTATGGATTTTACTTGACTTTTTAAAACACTCAATACTGTTTACTGTCATAACCAATTGTTTTGAGCGCTTCTATTGATAAGTGTATAGAAATGTTTACTAATAATATCAAAATGATTAATAATATTGCCTATTTTCACATCAGAATTATAAAAATTTCCATCCGTTACTTGATTTATTATACGCTGGAGAGATTCTTCGCTCAAAAAAAATTGGCAGTGGTTTATCCTTTTTTTTTGAATACTTATAGCATCATTATCCCCGATTTTCAATAAAACTAGGGTTTACGTTACACAGTTTATATCTCTCAATGCCAGTTTCGATTAAACACTGACCTTTCTTTTCTGTTTATTGTTAATAAGACTTTTATTTTCCACTAAATGATTTGTTGTTTAAATTAAAAATTACATACACAATTGTGGTAGTACTGACGTAGTTGTTCGTACAGTTCTCAGTTAAGACAATGGCGGTGGTTTCGATATACATACCTTATTGATTTGGATCGTCTCTATGAATGTGATTTTCTTGTGTCAGCATACTTCCCAATCGATTAATGTTGAATTTACATGGGTTGTTTTTTATATCGTTCACAACTATTTTATCCTGAATATTGCTATGTCATCAGTAATTTGCATTATCAATAAAATATTTTGTGTTTATTTTATATTTATGTGAAAAATTTGCTGACACCTATGAATTTCAAGACAGTTGTCGTCGATTCTTTCTAAATTGTTGTTTATTGTAGGAGTTTCTGTTAGTTTTTTCGATTTCTATTGTCTGTATTGCCTGGAAAATGGCATTACCCGCGTGTTAGTTGTTAAATCTCTTTGCTATCTTGCCGTATAACTTCACTGCCAATTGTAAAGAAGCATTGATGAGGTCTAGCTGATGACAAAAACGAACAAATGAGCTCGTCAATTGTTGCCTTGCATACAAGTTTATTATGATAATAATTCCACGTCATGTATAATGTCGCTTGCAACTTCAGTGACATAATAAACAGCTCGATTTTGTTAAATTTCTAGAATATGTGACGCAATTGCTGGTATACTATTCCTGTGAGAGCCGAAACAATTTAAGCCATTTTGCGATTTCGTTTTGGATTGGAACATCTCTGGAATAAATTGCTTATTTTGAAGATAAACAGTAATTATTTCTGTTGCCAGAAGTTGACAATTATTACAGACATCTACTATCGTTTTTTTCTATATTTATGTGATGAAAACAGAATTGGTACTATTCAATCAGACTAAAAATCGCTTATAGTTTGAGAAATTTATTGATGGAACCTTACATTAAGAGTATTATGATCAAAACAACAACTTAATAATTTAAATCATCGTCATATCAATTTTCGTAAGGATCTACTTTGAATTTTATTTGACGCCTTTGTATCCTATAATTTGTCGGGCTTTACACCAATCCATTATCAATTTAACTAAAAAATTAAATTTGATTTTTCAAGAGTATCCCAAAAGCGCTTATAAGGTTTAAGCTGTGGCCATTGGAGCGGGAGGTACCGGGTTCGAATCGCAAAAGAAAATTTTCACCATCTGATTACGATCGGTGGTGAAAAATGAACACATCTGAGACCTTCTTTTGAGTTTAGAATCCATGGGCTGACCAGTCTTTCATGTCAGTAATTATAGGCTGGCATGGAGCTATAGAATGTGCAGATGAATCACCGCATGTTGAAGGTATTCCACAATAGGCCAATTAAAACTGAGTGACGGAGGATACAAAAAGGAGTAGCTCCTGAAATAAGAATAACGCTTAAACTAAACCATATCGATAAATTTTCAAAAACGTTTTATTTTTATTGATAAAATTTGAAATATTGGTCATATCAAATGGAAATATGACTGGTCAATTAAATGTACAACGATGCCTTATACTTACTTCAAATAGTTTAATGTTTTACTTATGTAAAATATAGTATTTTGAGACCACTCAGAATAGTTTTATGAATACAACATCTCCTTTAATTGATATTTTCTAGATAACGTCTATCAGTTACGTCTATATCAAATGGATTGATTCATTAGTTAAAAATAATGACTTAAATCGATTACATCGATTCAATTAACCGGTTACACCATTTCCATTAGACAAAATGATCAATTAATCGATTTTCGGTTAAAACAATTATGTACGCTCAGTGGTATTTTAGTATCAGGTCAATTACAAACTTTCTAATAAATATTTAGATTCCAAGATGTCTATCATTTGTAGTTTAGTATTTGAATTAGGAAATTTTCATTTGTCAAATAAAACTTCAGATTAGATCTTGTGATGGTTTTTTCGATGTCAATGATTCCTTGGAATTCATTTCCAGAGGCGAAATCACATCCAAATTTGGAAATACTACGTGCACTTGAAAACACTGACCCATTTGATAAAAAAGTTGGGTGTTTGTACGAGAAAGAACTAGTTCCGTCATAAACATCAACCAATACTTTGGTGAACGCTTTATATTCCTCTCTTTATATTACGTGATGTTATATACGAAAATGTTAGCTACTTAAAAACTACTTGAAGGTCGTACACATATGTTATATATTATAATAATCTACTTATATAGCTTAAAGGTCGTAAACGACCCTAACCGCGTCTCAAGTTTTAACTAAGACCTCAATTTTAAATATACGAATTGGTGTGCACATTGATCAGGCCAACGATACATATATATATATATATATATATATATATATATATATATATATATATATATATATATATATATATATATATATATATATATATATATATATATATATATATATATATATATATATATATATATATATATATATATAAACTTATGTAAATGCCACAGCTTTTGTCAGCCAATAGTACCTTTATCTAGAAGATACCAACCAATCAGGCAACCAGATAAAATACCCCTTTAGGCCATTATTTTCCATTATAAAACCACGAGTTAATTACGTTGTCGCTACATCACCTTGACTTTATTTCATTTCTCTTTAATGGAATTCGTGGAATTCAGATTCGTGGAATAATTTATTTTCACTTTCCTCAGGAGGACTTCGTTATTGAATAATGTGTATTTGCAATTAAATATGTATCAACGGTTTTGTATATTTTGTAAATTACATCACCTCATCCTTAATATTTCGTCTATTAATCATCATTTGCCAGTTATTCCATTGTGATTAAATCAGTCAAGTGTCAAATAATCCAGTGTTGAATAAATAATTTGTTGAAATCCAATACCGTCTAATATATACATATGTAAATTCAATCGTCTGAATTTGGAGATGGACCAACGTGTAGAACTTTGTATTTGTCTCAATTATTTGTTCTCATTTGAAGAGATGTGATATTATTTATTTAAATGTAAAATTTTTAGGTTACTGTTAATGTTTAACTTATCGACAGTTTGAGGGTATTGTAAATGTTCCTAAATCCCACGTTATGGGCATGTCTGAATTACGAAGTCCATCTGCACATTTCACAGTTTTCGTATCTAGATGATCTTCCGATATATCTGCTCGTCTTCATAGTTTGTATAGTTATTTGCCTCACAATCACTTATTTGTAACACCGTGCATTATAACATCATCAATCAGATGACTTTTGCATTCAGATACTCAACGTTTCTTACGTGTGGTTCTTGTTCCAATCCTGAATACACCAAATACATTGGGAGCTAGTTTGCAACTAAATACATGAGCGATAACTATCTCCATATAACTTATATAGTCAGCTATAGTAGAAAGTGCCAACAAGTTTACCTAAACACAGTGTAAATGCACGATTTTTTAAGAGAACTTACCGAGTAGCACATAACTAAAACTTCGATCAATTGTGGTACTAGGTTTGAATAAAAATGTTAAATGACACAGAGCATGACATTGTTCTGATCTATATAGTTAATTAAACTTTGTCAAATACAGACAGCAGAGTTGTGTCTTGATGATACCTCCGATAAGGAATTCACAAAAGCATAAAATTGGCAACCTTGACTATATAATTAATCAAACTTTCTCAAATACAAACATTGAGGATGTACCTTGGAGATACCTTCGTTGAGGAAAACACAAATGCTAAGGCTATACTTTCGAATAAGATCGTAAGAGCCACTTGATAAGAATGGCAAAATGTGTTGTTCAAGTGAAATACACGTCGAACACCAGGCGATTCTATAGATTTTAACCAAGGGTTAGCCAATATTTCATTAGACAACACTGTACACTGTACATTGAAAAGTCGTTTTGAAGTTTCGCCGGTTTCTTACGATTCTGATAATATGTACTATAGGAGAGACAACCAAAGCTGATTTATAATATTCAAGAGAAGAATGAGAGAGCCAGAGTTTGGAGAGTAAAGAGGTTTTCCGTTACAAAAACACAATTAAGTAACGAAGAATGAATGGTTTTTACAGGTTGTCTTATGTCATGAATGTGGCTTAATCGGCGCTTTAAAAGTGAGCCGACTCTTCAAACTATTGTAATCAAGAAATGATAACCACCTGTTATTCACAAAAATATGACCAGATTTTCTTATGACTATCCCAATGCTCAGTTGGGACTTTACATGTTCAAAATGTCAAAACTCTATCGACGTTCGGTTTGTTCATTAAAATAGATAAAATCGTATTTGCAGTTGTGAACCTTAAACGTTTTAAGTTGGAAAGAGATTTTTTACCTCCATCCAGATATTTAACCTTCCCGGGCGAGCCAGTTTAGGTGGTGTTTAACGGAACCGATCTGTTAATAATTTTAATATAAAAATAATTATTGTGACATTTTGCAAAATAATTCTACATAGTTAATTATTTCACTCGTAAAATAGTAGAAAAATTTTATAACAGATGGTGCTTTATTACAATTAGAATTGATAAAAGATGGCGGGTCAGTTTTTATATGAAATCATTTTTTATATATAGAAAAAATATGTAATTTACACGGCCAACTGTTGCTGTTCCAACTGGAACTAGAAGTGATGATTGTTGTGAATGATAAGTATTTGACTAATGGAGAACACCAATTGATACAAATAAGTTGAGCCCTGCCTGACTGAATGACATGTTTCAAAACTTTTGGATTCGATTGTTCGATTACGTAGAAACAATTCCGTCTATGAACAAACCGTCACAATGTGCAGTTATCAATTCAATCCAAACCCATTGATCCAAACTTTGAGTAATCGAATAAATTCGTATCATCAAAAATAGTAAAAACATAACCTTACAAAAATAAACAATCCTATACAGACTTAATAATTTAATTGGTAAACATTTCGTTGTTATGTTATGTACTACAACACATGCCCGAGGGACGGTAATAATTGACTCATTACACAGAACGAAATGTATGTAATGAGAACCCACTAAACCTGTATGTGGGGCTAAAGTGTGGTGTTACCGCAAGGGAGTTATAACCAAACACAATTTATTTAATTTATTTTATTGACTACATTCACTATTCTTACTTACTATTATTTATATTTAACCATCTATATACTAAGTATATTGTTTGATTATTTAATAAGAAACAACTGTTTAGTTGAATACGTGTTTATTTAAACACACACCATGTGGTCTTCTTTAGATTTTATTTTTGTTTTTGATTTCCGGCAAACAAAGTGTTAATTTTTCAAAATTATAAAATTATTTCGCACATATTCAAATTCGTGTAATTATTGACGGGAAATTTACACAGTGCGTGGTAATTTTTAACGATTTCGTATGTAATTATTTCGATTATTAACGCGTTGTGTGGTATCATACAGTGTTTACGTTGGAGTTCCAATTGATCAAAGTTTTATTAATAAACGAGTAGAAAATTTTCATTGTTAATCAGATCAATTAGTGTCAGAATGAAGGTCCGGCTATTCTAGCAATTACATAATAATATGAACATATCATTTCATTTAATTTGTATTGTATTAATAGATTTTCGTTTGATCATGATGTTTCATCGAGATTATATATTATGGCTTGCAGATGAATATATGGTATGTTAGTTATTGTGTATCAGGTTAAGAGCATAAGCCACTCACTATACTGAACCATCGTCCAGCGGATATACTTCCAAAGTTTTTATCTCCGGCCACCACTCTTCCAGGGTATTATTGGTCTTCTAACTTTCCGTTTACATTCCACTCTAGAATCGAGACTGTGGTTATGTCTACAAAACAAAAAGGTTTTTCCAGGTGTATGCTACCAGGTTATGTATTTATTGTCATTTTGATTTAGTTGCCGAAAAAAGGCTGGCTCATTATGATATTCGACTAAAAGCTGTTGTTAGTCTCCATTTTTATATTCAGTGTTTGTATTAGACTCGTGATGTTAGGCTTTCTTATATATACATAGATCTGTACATAATAAGAAACCCGAAGTCATTAAATTAGGAGATTCTATGGATGACAATCACGATATTTTGTGCTGTCTAGATGAGCTCAAATGTCAATCAAGCCTAAAACATTCATTTTCATACCAGTTTCAGCTTAAACTGTTTTACGAGTCCACACATCTTAATTCCATTTGATGATGTAAAGTATTTAGCCCTCCCATGACTTTGAAAAATATTATCTAAAAATTGGCTCATTATGATATATGGGCGACAGTGTATCGTTTGCAGAATTTCCATAAGTGATTCTCACATGTTGTATATGTGCCACTCGGCGTTTCTGTGTATTGAAAACTTGTTACTTGTGTTTTTGGTGAAATCGACTCTCTTATCCGAAATGATTCTTCTTCGTCTAAACACAACTCGATCTATTTATAAACACTTGTTTGTTGCTAAAAATCATTCAAATATATGATCATGGCTAGTTTTTTTGTCTTCTGATCGCTCTTGTTTTGCTACCAATTAAGTAAGAGTTCCTGGTATTTTCAACGAATTATCTCTAAAAAGGAATTCGTCTGATTTATTATTTCCAGAGATTTGGTGTTTATGAAACTTACAACTTCTCGCTTCGTCAATTTTTTTTTTTTTTTTTTTTTATTTCTATGCCATCTGTTTTGGGGCTCAAGGCACTCCCAACTCTTTCGCGGTTCGCTTATTTACGTCCTTACCTTACGCTTTGCATCCAAATCGAGGACGTACGGCTGTAGGTCCGATTTACCTAACCATCTGCACATTGCATAGCTCCATGCCAGCCTATAGTACTGACATGGAAGATGGGTCGGCCCATGGATTCTGCACTCCAACAGGGGGTCATAGTTGTGTTCATTCACACCACCGATCGTAATCAAGTGGTTCGTCAATGTTGATAGTATCGTTACGAGGTTCGCTTCTGAATGCTCATGTTCACTATCTATGCAATTGTCCGTAATGAATTCTCAATTACTCTTCTTACGCAGTAGTGTCATGCAGTTATAATATGCCAAATAGTTTATGGCATATTCACGCATTTCTATTGTATATAGTTTTCTTACATCTTAGTTCCCAGCATTTATCAAATTAATTTTTGTTTCGTTTGAAAGTGATTTTTTTGAAAGTGTTTTGATGTTAGTATTTTGTGATCTCTGTTTTTCGTATGTTTCACACTACTATTACAAGTTGGTGTTGTCTATGTACAATCGAAAAACAGTGGCGGTTTTGAGTGGAAGGTCTTAATACGGGTTGGATGCAAACCCCATTTTTCATCATTCGATAACGGTGGTGTGAATGAATACACCTATAACCAACTGCTGGAGCATAAATAATGGGCTGACTCTTCTTCATGTCTGAAATCGTGTTCAACGAGAACCACTAACGCGTATCGATTATCTGGATGACACAGACGACATTTGTTTGCTAATATGAAGCAAAAAGTAGAATAGCGGTCTCAAAATTAACATCAGTAAAATCGAAATTATGAGTATACCAATTTCTAAGGGTTGAGAAAATCACATACCTCGGTTGTATTGTAGTAAAAACAAGTGGTAAGGAAGAAGACATCAATCATTAACAAAGACAAAATAGTTCATGCTTAGAATACGTACTTCATATCAAAAAAAAAACAAAGCATCGATTATATCAGACAAAACGTACAGGAGTTTGCAAACAAATGCCAGATGGGAATAGTAACATGCTCTGGCCAAATGTAATAAAAAATGAAAGCTTCTGAAATCAAAATTAGAAAGCGCTGATGAATTTTCTTGAGAACAGAGTAAAGTCGAAAGGCCAGCAATAATCTGGAAGAGAAAGGTACTAGTCGAAGTGAAATAATTCGGTAATATAATATGTTGAGAGAGTTGAAAACAATCGCCACCAATATAGTTAGACAGTCCAGTCTAGTAGATTTAAACTAAACGATTTCTTACAAATTACACCCTTAACCTGATTTCTAACAGAAGGTCAAATAATGTATTTATTCGCAACACAATCGTAATTAAATGAAAACACTGTTCATCTCGTGCCTATTTGAATCGAAACTTGATATCTCGTAGCTTAATATAACAGATTATCATGCAACAGAAGTACTTATTTGGTTACTTCTTGAAGTAGTAAAAACATTTTAATGTTTCTTTTAGATTAAAGATAAGAAACACAGTGATAAGTGCCTACAAAAAGAGTAAATGGCAATCCGCCAGGTATTTTCTTTTTCACTTAGTTTTCCGTTGTATTGAAGTTAGGTTTTGGCATTCCGACATACATTCAATTATTTACTTCGGAATGCTAATTTTAAAAAGTGCCTTCCAGATTTCGTTACGAAGACTACGAAAAAGTCTACGAATAGTTAGTACATCGGTGAGTTGATTCGTTTGACTGTTATGGGTTTTTTTCATTTCTGGGAACCTTCTTTCTAACTCGAATACTTTATATGGTAATTGTTAACATTTATTCAATTTGTCTGAGATAAATGACAGTCAAAAAGTTATATTGACAAAAGTTTCCTGGAAATCTAGCAAAACTTTCACGCACATTTTCATATTCCAGTATCGAATATAATTGAGTATAAAGAACAAATATTTAGTTTTAAATATATGTAAATGTGACATTTCGAAACCGAACAATAAATACGAATATAAATAAATAATATAGTTGAGACATTGTAATACCAGCAACAATATACAAAAAGACGAAAAAAAAATTAATAATAAATTCAATCGATTTTCGCCAAAAAAATGTGTACAATTTTATTTTGTTGATTCCAATCTCTAACAAAACCAAATATAAATCAAACAAGCCAAACAACAATAACATCGTACATAGCACACAAAAAAGTAAACATATTTTCATTCCAATTTTCTTTTTTTTTGTTCGAATTTGCTAGAAAACACGACTAAATTTCACTCAATCTATACCCCCCCTACGCACAGCATAAAAATGATTTGATTCCGAAACATAAATGGTAAATCAAATTAATATGCATACAACAAAAGTCGATATAAATAAATAAACGCAATGAAAATTCATATTTTTTATATCGAGCTTCCAAATAAGGGCTGAGAATTTGGGGTGGTTTCACTGTGTCATGAAAATCATGCTACACATATGACTGCCTTATACTTATATGTAAAGGTGTTAACCCTTTTAATAATCATTAATTTATTGTTAATTATTAATTAATTAATTAATGAACGTGACCGAGCCAGCGTACTGACTGTCCTTTGATTTCATGCATGATATCAGGAACTCGCATTAAATTCCTGATCTCGTGATTAAACAAAACTCGGTATGTGCCATCAACGTCGCGTTTTGGGACATATATCACCCGCATGATTCTTCTCTCGAATGTAAATGCCATCTTTCGTACTAATCCGTCAGGGTCCAACTCTCACATACGACCACGGGTCTCATCAACACTCTGTACAGTTTCAGCTTATCCGTATTTGCAAGATATTTTGATTTCAGAAGTGGACGTAGAGGATATAAAGCCCGACGACCAGCGGCAAGGCGAACTCCTTCCCACCCTTGACATCCTTTTCCACACTATTATCGTGAGTAATTAAAGCTATTAAAGATACTTGAATCTCTTTAGTTGTGAGGTCACCTGAACAACTGAACACTGTTCTAGTGGATCAATTTTAACACATCATTGTGACCGCGATACTGTCATTTTACACAGATGTGCGTATTTGTTTGGTATCCCTAAATATTCCTGCTCATATCATAGTGTTTCTCGGTTGATTGAGTCATAGGGTTGCTTGAAATCTAGGAATACCTGGTGTAAATCGCGAGATGTTTCATAGTACTTGGAAAGAATCATCCGTAGTGAGAAAACTTGATCATTGACTGACCGATTTGGACAGTATAGTCACGCCAGAGTAGTAATACTTCCCAAAATAAAATGTACGAGTAACTTGTATGCTGTGCAAAGGAGAGTTATATCGCGATAGTTCTAGCGTTTCAAGCGATGGCTCTTCTTGAATATTGGGCATAACGCGGCCAGTTTCCATTCTTCAGGCATAACTTCATTTCACCATATACGAATAAGGTTGAAAAAACAATTCGATTAAATCAGCCATCGAGCAGATGTTTTACGTGGAAGTGTCCATGTTTCCAAATGGATGTTTTTATGAGGAAAGGATGTTCTCGCCACTTTGAGATCATGGGCGATCGCAAAGTACATAATTTTTTCTCCATTTTCGGTCGCAGTTTCGTGTCGGGAGTACGGATCTATATTATTACATAAGTCGGTCTGATCTCTGCCAGCTCTAGCATAAATGTCACCAATCACTTACATGATATCGTGCTCAGGTATAGAACCCATCAGATTATCCCAATTATTGTAAAATGAGTCTTTAATTTGGGGTTGGCATACATCAGTAGGCATGTACATAGACATTGGACAGCTTGGAACTTCAACACAGCTTTTTTACCTGTGGCTCAATGAGAAATCCAACTCCAATATTTCCGAGGTCATCTCCACTGTGTAGCAATGTATAGCCTCATGGTCTCCACTTTAAGGTCAACGAGTTCCTTGGAAAGCTTCGAATTCCAGCCAAAACTCTTTTATACCTGTGACAAGGCCGTCCAATGTGCCAAGTTTTCTAAGTGACTGCATGTTCCACGTGTCGGTTCTCAATCTCGTGTCCAGGTACTTAAGTAGGGGTTCATTGTTATTTTGGCGGTATCCGATTTTTTTGTTTATTGATATTTTTAACATTTGATTTTTTTTACGGATACGGGTCATCAGCCCAGCGATCCTTCCAAATTTAGTCGCCACCTACGACAGGCTCTGGATACTGTGGTGTTCTATGGGTATTATGTTTCGTTTTTTGATCATTATTTTCATCTTTGATCATCACTTTGATCGTCATTGATCATCATTTTCATCTTTGCATTGAACATCATTGGTCCTTGCAGGCTTGGAAACATAAACAATTTTCGCACTATCCTTGACATTCAGCGCGACCCACACACTCTCAAGTACCCCAACATTACAGAAAGTAGCAGTATGCGGTGCCATTGTTACACCAGTATACGGTGCTGGCATGAGATTCAAACATATGGAGTAATAATTTCAGACTGATTATGTGTTTAGTCGTGTACACATGTTGTAAGCACACCTTTTAACCTAATGTGTTGGTTTGTATATTTGGACAGCGTTAATAGACGCAATCAAATAGGGTATTAAGCATAATATTGTGTTAGTCCAATGTTCAAACAAACAATTTAGTTGGTGAATATCGCGTGATAACCCAAAATTCATTTTGATTTTCATTTTATTTAATTAAATTACAACATCTAATAACATTATTATGTTTTGCAATGCATTTTATGTAAATCACAAAAACACTTTTTGTTTATTATACGCGATTAAATATAAAACATTCTGATGTATATGCATTACATGACTTTATCATACATATACCTTCGTGTTTATGGCAGGTAATTTATTAAAATAGAATCACTGATCTTAACGAATTGTTCTGTTTTATTATAATGTGATTGTTTATTATATTCACTGTTTATAAGCCAGTGCCCATAAAATGAGTTGGAACTGAGATTCGGTTGAATAAACCGAATCCTGGTAGTACCTATATATAGCAATACTGGACGCTCTCAAATGTATGTGGCGGATGAATAAAAAAATAACTGTCCATCACAACTCCCCGAACCACATTTATAGCCAATTGACCTACATACGATAACGTGGATACATATATAACCGATCATTTAACTCAAAACTGAAAATGCTTCCAAAGATGCGATGGTTTCAATTTTTTCGGTAAAACACGTAAGACTATATAAAGTGGTGGATCACTTGAAACAATTAAACACTTAATTGGGGTATAGATTCTGTCACGTACAAAATAATAATCCAACTTTAATCATCTGTGACAACTTATATTTGATGTCATTAAAAAAAGCTTTAGGACGAACATGCTGAAAGTATCATGCATTATTCTCGTAGTATATACGACCGTTATAAGTAACATACGACAAAAGTGTATATTCACGTGTCATTTAAATAAAGTAGGTGGCATAAACTTTCACGAAAAAGCTCAATTTAGGAACCGTAACCAATTGTTCATAAATCCACAGGATCGATTTAGTATTAAGTAGACAGACTGGTTTTTGTTTGTATTAGATATGAGCTTATGGTTATAAAAAGCTAAAAGCTTGAGAACTTAGTTTCACTGTCTTCACTTGTTTTAAATCATTTCTAAATTATTGTTAGGTTAATACAAGGTGGGCCAACTTGGACTGACTGATTTGAAAGTAAAACCTCGATAAAACGGACTCCGATATATCGGACTTCGGATAAACCGGACACATTTTGGTCAAATGGCTTCTAAAACACTGTTGCATTCAAAGAAACTTAATCGCCGACTTTTTGGCCAAAGCAGCTCTCTTAGCATTAAAAAGTGTTAAGGAAAGATATTAAAAACTTCGTTTATTACGTGTAGTCTCTTTTACTTGTCGGAACATGAGTTTCCTTATTAATGCCCTTAATCTGAGGTTAAGTACGGAAAAATACGCTCAGGACTTGGAGAAAGAATATAGATCGGTATTCTTACGGATCATGGTCTAAAATGTATAAAACACTAAACATATACTTAAGTAAATGTGCGTATTGTTCATCGAGGTATATCGAGGTTTTAATTGTTCTTATAATTTGTTTACGTCGTACAACGTCTCTGGCTTTACTTTTGCAGTTTCATTGCAAATATTAAGCTTTAGTTCCTAAATATTTTGTGGTTTGTTGACAGTAGTCAGGGTCACATCTGGGAAACGAGGAGTCCAGACCAAAGCAACATATATTAATATTATTCGGGCATCTACAAATTCTCGCTTAGTCGTACTATCTTGCTAGAACCATATGTCACGAATATTGAGAACTAGCGGATGTAAAAAATGTCCACCATAGTCCGGTATATCGCCTCAGAAACGGTTTTTGAATTCTCATTTTAAATGTCGACAAAATAAAGACCAATAAGTCTATCGGTTATTATTCCACATCAAACAGTACATCTAAGATGCAGTTGTCGTCGCTGATGCAATGCTTCTGGATTCTCCGTACCCCCAATTCGGCAGTTCTGATTGTTGATATATCCATATAAATAAAAATATGCTTCCTTCAACGCTCATAATATTCTCTGTGGCAAGCAAAATTAAGCTATTGGCATGTTGTAGCAGTTGTGGTGCATCCCTCGGAAATAATTTTTGGCTCAGTTAAATTTTATATGGAAACATCTTCAGATCCAATATAAGAATACGTCGTAGTGATGTTCGGTAGATGACCAATTGTGCAGTACATCGAAGAGTTGTTTCTACTTTGGTTCAGTGTACACCAGAAACAATTTTTCGTGGTTCATAGCCTACTCAACCCCGATACTCGAAAGGGATTACTAAGCTTCTTATCATGTTGGCACTGGGAGCCGGCGCAGTATTAAAATCCTTACAACTTATATATTTTTAAAAACTTTAATAATAAAAAATTATAATCATTTAAAATCAGTCAGTAATTTTGTGTTATGGTCATTGACCATAACACAAAATTATTTTTCACTTTTTATGGTTGCAATGTAGTTTCTTAAAGCACAAGTGGGTCTGTTGCTGTCCAATAACACATATGCTGTTTATGGACAAAGTCATGAATTACAGAATCATCAGTCAAAAATGATCTTCATCGATGAATGTCAGGACTTTCTTCAAGTTTTATCTGAGTTTAATCGGACCAATTTAGATTCTTTACATAATCAAGACGCTTTAGTTCTTGAAGTAATTTGATCATGTAAGGGTTTAGGCCAAGACCTTTCCACGAAATTTTCCACAATGTGGCTTGAGAGATTCTTAATTCCTGTGAAGTATGAGACAAGTATGTGAAGTCTGAAACTGAAGCACCTATAACTGTGATATTTTCGGTACTTCGACCCGTGCGTTGTCTCACTGGTACAGAAGCCTGCAATAGTGCCCGTCTGAAGAGATAATTGAGGCCAATATATAATTGCGGTAGTATAATTTTAGTTATTTTCAAATGTTGTGTGGTCGTTGGTAACTATTATTGTTAACAAAAGTATTTTTAAGTCAACCCAAATTTGTTTACTTCATGTTCTGATCATGTCTTATTTTGGAAAAGAAATTATTAGGAACGATATTAATGAAAGCAGCTTTTGACTTCTCAGTATAGGTGAAAAAATTTACCAAATCAAAGAGCCGTTCAAGGCCAGCTCTATTTTGGTAATTAATGTATAGCTCAACATTTAAGACTTGTTTACAATTAAAATCCCATATTTAAGCTTATAGATGGATTTAAGAAGAATTTTTTCTTCTTCATATTTAGTCTTTATAAATTTATAATTAAAATTTAATTATACATTAGACTTTTCGAGATTCCCGATAAATTTACTGTGGTATATGTACACAACAAACAGTCTACATAACAAACCGCCAAATAATCACCTCCGAAAATACACACGTTTATACATTTTAACGATTTTTCGGTTTTATATCAGACGAAAACGTTTTACGTGATTGAAAATCTAAATTTAATTTATTTTCAATTCCTGCGCTCAAATCCATTCGTTTTAAATTAAACGAATCCATTAGCAATATGGTTACAAATCCAAAGTTGCGGAATTCGTTGAAAATCATATTATTCGGCATCAACAAAACGTGCTGCTACTTTGATGATGAGAATAATGGTAGACGAAATTAAAGGTTAATTTATTTTGTTGTTGTTGGTACAAAGCTTTTGAAAATATGCTATTTTTGTAAATTTAATTGTTTATAGCACTGTGGTATTTGATTTTCCGAGTATTTGAATAGGTGATTAGTGGTTGGTTACGCTAAAATAAATATTTGAGTGTTAACAAAACTGGAAACATGTAGTACTTGTATAAGACTCGTACAGTAACATTTGAATGGCCTTTTCTTGTACATGGTGTTTTTTTTTATAGAGTTACACAACTCTATAAAAAACACTCTTTAGATTTCGGCCATGTGGTTGCCACGGCTGGTGCATACTATAGGCGCAGTGTAGAACACCAGTTTTCATAAACTTTTCGCATCATTTGTGGCCGTATTTCACCAATAATTCTTCGAATGTTGATTGTCAGGTGTTCCATTGTCTCTGGTTAATCGACGTAGACTAGTGATTTTGCATAACCCCAAAGAAAATAATCATGCGATCTTGGTGGCCAATTAAATGGACCATTACTCAAAATTATTCTTTTATCAAAAGTTTGTTTTAGTAAATCAATTGCAGTGCGCGCTATGTGACATCTAGTTCCGTCCTGTTGAAACCACATGTCACCAAAATTAATGGCAGCTAATCGAGGTACGAAAAACTTTCGAATCACGTCCCTACACCGTAATTTTCAGTGAATGTAATGGTGTTTCGACAAAAGCTTGTGGATTATCCCAACCCCAAATGCGACAATTCTGCTTATTTAAATACCCATTCAAATGGCTTTTAAGTCAAGATATTTTCGTTAAATCGTCCATTAAGTGGAAAGAGACAACTCCAGTTTCTGAGAAAGGTAAACGAATTGATAGATTTGGATAATCTTTTATGCTTTCCTGTACAGCGGCTACTACTCCTTCAGTGCGCACTGTTCGGCATCTAACGGAATTCACATTACCATTAAGAGTTAACGATGGTTTGAGGAGCAGAACCAATATTTTTATAAAAAATTTCATCAACTTGCAAGCATTGCTCTGATGTAGGTCTATCCATAATGAAATATCAAACCAAATTAAACAGAAAGCAACCATCAGCTCTTAAATGGGTTTGCAAATAAAGAAGTGTTGCCAACTCAAAATTGTGAACCTCTAAAAATGATTATCCACAGTTTCGTGTCACTTCTCCTTAGATTTTTAAGTCTACTGACATCCTGGTTGCGACAAATTCAGTGATTTGGTTTGCAGTTTAATTATTGGAGTTGTAGTTAGCATTCAGAGCATGCCCACATTTTCAGTGTGGTACTTCTGTAAAAATAAAATATTGGAGTCCACTGCAGTCAGTTTTTATCCAAAAACCAAATTCGAAACTAGATCATATATTATAGATTAACTAGATCATATATTATAGTTTTCATCATCTTCATCAAATAAACAATCTGTCTTTTTATCTGATTCTGTAGGAATAGTTTCATTTAGATTATTTGTACTACCGGTTGAAACGTGTTAGCCTGAGCTTACGTCAGAGCAGACTAAATTTCTCGTGCAGTATTGCATCTCTTGCGTCATTATATCCCGCAGCTCATATCAGTAGATGACAAAAAGGATAACGGATTGAGGACCCATTAATTCGTATTCTCGTACCGTATATTCATGTTGTGGCGTATCATTCCCAGTAGTTGTATAGTTTGCTTAAAGAAAAACACGAATAAATAATATTCACACTAGGTGTGGGTGTTAGTCAGTAAGTTACGATGGTTCAACGTTATCAATCGCCATTTTGAACCTTTTTACTTTTCATTTATTACACTCATTTGAATAATTTTATCGCGTTTATTATACGAAGGTGGAATGAGAAGTTTGATAAAAATTGCAACAGAGAGCGCCACAATCGCAATTTCCAGATGTCATGTGTCAATATCATCTATCACTAGACTAAATTAAAATTTTCAGACACATCTGTCATTTAGTTTAGTTTTGACAACCATTGAAACAAACCATTACGCAAACCAAAACAAAGCTTGATAAATATAATGAAGGCTTCACTATCGACTAAAATGATTCACAAGTAGTTTACTGAATTTCTTTCAATTGGTTTACTGAGAAAGTCACCATACCAAAAATGGTTGACAAAATCCATGATACGGTATTGCAATATCGCAGAGTGAAAGTGCGCGAGATAGCTTAAATAGAAGGCGTTTCAGTTGTCTACTTCATCAGCTACCTCGCGCACGTGTGTGCAATATATTACTCGAGCATTCGAATATGAAAAAGCCATCCACGCGTTGCGTGCCGCGTTTGCTTACAACCGACCAAAAACGCCCACGTGTGACCATAGAACCAAATAATCTAAACAGTAGATTTCTAAGGTGGTTTCAACGGCTAACAAAGTCATGGCCACAATTTGTTGGGATGAACGTGGCATAATCTACATAGATTATCCTCAAAAGGGCAGCACAGTCAACGGCGAATATTACTTCAACTTAACTCTTGGACGGTTTCGACAACGTTTTGAAAGAAAATTGTTCTATTCCATCAAGACAATGCAATGGTGCACACGAGTGTGTTGCCATGGCCAAAATCCATAAATTATGCTTCGAATTGCTTACTCATCCGAACCATATTCTCCAAACCTAGACACTTGGGACTATTTCCTGTTTCCGAAATGCAAGAAATGGCTTTGAACAAATGCCTATTTTGAAATGTTGGAGAATCGTAGTATTCGGAAGCGATCAAAAAATTGGAAAAACGTTAGACTACGTGTATCGAGCTGAAAGGCGACAATATTGAAAACTATATTTTGTTTTGGCCGAAAATATTATTTCTTGTTTCATTTTTACCAGACTTCTCACTCCGCCCATGTCATAAAAATTCAATGAACAACTTTGAATGTCGGCTCGGTTTCACTTATCCAGTGCACCATCATCACTGGATAAGTTATGATGGTACATTGGATAGGTCAACAAAAAAATTTAATGGACAATCACGGGAAGTTACCGATGCTCGTTACACAGTATCGGATCTCGCCAAATTGAAGTTATTCTCAATAAGTTTGTTGCAAGCTTTTTAGGTTAGATGGAGCTCTAAGTTACTAGAATTAGTAAATTTATGAACATTTTTCACTCATACTCATAACTGGCGAAATTGGCTTCTTATCATTTTCTCAAAAAATGCGATCAGTTATCGGTGTTGAGTTTTTGGATACTTTTAAATTTTTGGAGAGAATTTATACAGTGTATAATATTGAGTTTATGGAGAGATATTAGAGCATGCCTTGTAGAATTGATGACAGTGACGGTCAATCATATGAGCCGTAGTTATGTCGCATCGAATTTATGAACATTATCAATATTCGTGAACTTTATATGAACGGACGTGGTTCAGCATTATGCAGAATTTCAAGAATCTCAAAAATTGGGTAGCATAGTGGCTATATAAACTTATTAGGAATTGCATTGTCAAGTTCAAATTTAAATATTTTTGAAATTACCAATAACTCGTATAAATTTTGTTTCCGTTTATAACATGAGTATAGACGCGCCAACAGTTTCCTCTGGACATATGTTCATCATCTTAAAAGAGCACCAGAGAAGGTTTCTTATGTGGTCTGTTTAAATTTTAAACGAACTTATATTAATACATAGAGGCTGGTTAGACTGTGTTCATACATAAATATAACAAAACGACAGAACCGGAATTATTTCCGATCAAATGATCTGCGGGTATAATCTTATATATACATATTATAAAGTAAGATTTGTTTTAATATAACCTTGAATAGGCAACCTTATGTTACATACCACCATCATCATTATAACTCCATAACATGGTACATCTAAAATGATTGAGTTCACGAAATAAAAAATGAACGAGAAAATTGAGCAAAATAAATAAAAATTACTTCCAAACATATGTGAATTAATAATAAATCATCAACTACTCGTATGTGCGATGTATCTTCCAAACACACACACATATATATATGTACAGTAAACTGAAAACTCCTTCATGTCTAAAATTAAATTTATAATTCTGAATCAAAAAATTTATTTATTCTTTTCGTATTTTTCGTTTTTCATCATCATGTCGGAAAATTTTTTTGAGTTCATCCTATATAATTTTCTTCCTTTTCGTTATCATCTTCTTAGTGATATACTTTTAGATAATCTAATTTTCATCCCCTAAAAATCGGGTTTTTTTTTCTTGTTCCTACTACCCCCCAAAACAAAATTCTTTGTTGAATTTTTTCCTTCTTTTTCTTTACTCTTATTTAAAGAAAGGCACAAATAGTCTTAATACAGCAATTTCTTTTCGGTTGTGGGGTTCACTTGAACATAAAAATTATTTATCATTTTTATTATTACTTTGGATAACAAAAAAAAAATGTTTTTGTGCCCTAAAGGCAAAACAATATAGAGAATATAAAAAAAAAATCTTCAATCTTTTTTACGTTGTGCCCCGGCACCGTACCAACATGATGAGAATCTAGCCAATAAAGAAAAATAATTAAAAATATTCGTCTCAGACTGAATTGTGGTGGCTGGGTACGTACGAGCTTTTATATGATTTTTTTTATGTACGAGTGTATATATTGAGGTAAGGGGTGTGGTTGGGGAACCGTTCCATCTCGCTATATTTGTATTGTGTTGAAATTGAAGATTTATCGATTTATCCTCCAGTTAGAAAAATCAAATTCTCATTTATTTTGAATTTATTGGAAATTTTTTATTATTATACGGATATCATAAAACCATTTTTATTTGGTTCGGTTGAACTAAATATATCGAAAGCGCTCTAACATCAATATAAATCGCTCCTAGCACTTTGACACGCGAACATTTTTTTGTTTGTTTGTGTTTTTGAATTATTGATGTTATGTTGAACAAAATATTGGTTCAGACGAATTATAAATAAATGTATGTGTTCCGTTTCATCAATCCAGTCGATATATAAATAATGAGTTTGTACGATGACGACAGGTTACAAAATATATATTTTTTGCTGATCTAATTTAGATTTGGTACATTGACAACATATTTTTCACATCACATTATAATATTGGATTAGAATTAATTGTATCGCTAAAATTCGGGTGACGTCATTAAAGATAAATAAATGAATAAGCTTAAAGCTACCTACATATGTTACTTACATCAAATCAAGATCATTCTCCATTTTAAATTTTTTATTTTAAGTGGTAACTCTCAAGATGTGTTAAATAACACGACAAATCATCTATTTTCCGATAGCCATCAACCCTTCTTTTTGAAATAATAATAATCAGCCGTGTTTGTACTTAGTTCTTCGATTGGTATAAAGTCAATCGGTATGGATTTTCCGCCGTTTGATTTAATTCGCTAGCTGGGCTGAGCGCCATCTACATCAACGACTACAGTTATTGTCACTGTGTAAGTTTGATGTAATTATTGGCACCACCTGCGTTCATAGCGTTTTTGTTTTTTAGTATTTATATAAATTGTTCTATTCATTTATTAGTGAGGAATCTATTATATATGGCATCACTTAAATAAAAAAAAATATGTTAGTTTATCAGTTGCATCCAAAATTTCAATGTGAAAACATCACGAACGTCAACTCTCCGATTTCCGAAAGAAATAGAGTGTTTTAACAAGGAAGCCACAATTGTAAGGACTTATTATATCATTAAAATATAATTTTATATTACTTTATTATTTAAATGTGCCAATGAAATGTGTTATTTTACATGAAATTAATGAAATATAAATATATTTTAAAGTACGACCAGGCCCGCCTACATTACTTACAAATTATGAAGAAGAACGAATAGTTAATTGGATCAAAGCTTCCCAATTGAAAGGGTTTCCTAAACGTAAAGAAGACGTTCTTCAAGCCGTGAAATATTTCTTAAAAGAAAATGGCAGACCTCATCCGTTTTGAGATGAAAATATTCCAGGTAAAGGGTGGTTTAAATCATTTTTAAAGAGACAGCCAACTCTATCGTTTAGAACACCAGACCCAGTCTCTTCGGCGAGCGCTGCCGTAGCACATTCTGACATTAGTTCGTGGTTTGATGCTATCGAACAGTTTTTAACCGAACAGAACTACCTAGATATATTAAACGACCCCACACGAATTTTTAACGGTGATGAGACAAATTTTTTGTTATGTCCAAAAACAAAAATTGTTCTTGCAGCAAAAGGGTCTAAGAAAGTATATGAAGTCGATAGAGGGCTAGCTAAAATGAATTTAACAGTAATGTTTACTTTTTCGGATGCTGGAGTCATGTCACCACCTATGGTAATTTACCCCTATAATTACCCCTATAGAGAGTGCCTGAGGAAATTCGGAAACCGTTGCCGAAAGGATGGGGCTTAGGTGTAAGTAATAATGGATGGATGACAAAGGAAATATTTTATGAATATATTTCCAAAGTTCTCCATCCATATCTGGTGCAACTGGGTACAAAATTTCCAATAATCTATTTTGTTGACGGACATGCAACTTATTTAACATTAGCGGTAAGTGAACTATGTATTAAGCTGCAGATTATTTTAGTAGCTTTGTACCCGAATGCGACAAGAATACTGCAACCAGCCGATGTTGCTGCATTCAAACCGCTAAACACGAGCTGGAATAATCAAATTTTGGAGTGGCGAAGAAATAATCCAATGAGCCAGCTTTCGAAGGAAAAGTTTGCGCCTATTTTATTCGAGGTTATAAGTAATAGTATTTGTGCAGAAACTATACAAAATGGTTTAAGATCCTTCGTGGTCTGTACCCATTTAATAAAACAGCAATTAAATTGTCAAAATGTCGGGGTAGATCTACCACTAAACCTGAGGAAAAGTTAAGACAAAATCTTCCGGATTGTGCATTTATGAAGTTCTGTGCTATTGTTGGTAACGCTAATGCCATTCCTTATATAATTGTTCCATCAGAGACAACCAGATCAATAGATGAATACTTAAATTGGCCGGAAACTCCTTTGCGGAAAGGAAGCAAACCGAACAAAATAAAAAAACCTTTTGTTATAACTTCACCATTATGGATTCAACAGGAAGAAAGTAAACGGCAACAAAAGCAAACAATTTTAATGGAAAAAAAATCGAAAAGCACAAAGTATTAAAAATAAGCAATTGAAAGAAGTGCAAAAGAACTGTAAACCTAAACGTGCAAGAAAGGCCAATCCAAAAATTCAGCAATCGGTAAAACCTCATACCAGCATTTTAGTTACCGACAGAGTTTTAGTTTCAATCAAAAATGATATTGTAAACCAAAATATTTTGGAGCCCTCCATCTTGGATACGGAGCAGAACGAACAAACCACCGAGCAAAATTGTCAAAACGGAAATATGTCATTACAAATTCTGGATGGACGTTCAGACGAGAATAAGTCACCAGCACCTAGTGAAATGAAGCGGGTTTGTGAACCTCCACTTGATTATCACATTCGAAAACTTTTCCCAATGGACACAAAAATTGATATTGGAAGCAACTCTCTTGCAAGTGGCAGTATGTGCTACAACTGTACCTTTGCATTTTCTAAAAATTCCGATTCAGAGAATTTTGGACTTAAGTGTAGTAAATGTACACGTGAATTTCATTTGAAATGTATCATAAAATTAAAGTATGATTATTTTCCCATATTTATATGGAAACGATGCAAAACATGTGAAAAATGAAACATTTGTGATAATATTATAATTATTATTTATAAGATTGAATCTCCATATTGTTTTTTGACTATTTATGTTAAGTTTTATTTGATATATATTTTTGACTGTTTTTACAATTTAACCAATTGCAATTTTATTGATAAGCTTTTCCAAAACTGACACAAAAATGTCCCAATAAATATACTTACTTTATATGCCAATTATTATACAAGTATGCCAATTGTTATACTTATTGAAAGTGCCAATTGTTAAAGAACGGTGCCAATAAATATAGATATAGATTTAGGAAGACGTATAGATTTTTCCAAAATAAACAAGTTTTCCACGTTTTATTCCACAAATGAGAAGTTTTATTACAGAGGCAACTAATTCGGTTGTGTAAAAATAATCAACTAACTACCACCAAAATTATCAAAATAAATCAACGGCGAGTTGCCTGCAAAAATTTCTTAAGAGTGCCAATAACTGTAGACGTTACGCTATGTATTTGTGACATAGATATTTGAAGTTGTTCTGTTTATTCATTATTGCTCTTACTTAGAACATTTCTTAGTATAGGCAGGTCGCAAGTGTATAATAAGTAAAGGAATGGTACAAGAACTCTTGATTGAGAAATTCCTTCATTACTTTTCTTCAGTTTTCTTCACTCGTAACTCTAAAGTAAAATATGTAGTATTTTTGTACACTGTGTGACCGAGAAATTTTTTAAAAGGGTTTAATACGTTATTAAAGTCCTGTATAGGAAATTTCTCGGTGATATTTCCTTCTCTTCCGTAGTCTCCCCTCCGGATTATTGATGACTCAGACGAGGGTCAAAATTTAAACGACCTTAGTTCAGTCAAACAGAATAATTTCTATAAATTCTGTAAGATAAGCCGCTTGCCGTATGGAGGCTTCACTTTTCACTCACTTGTTAAAATAAGAACTGTCCGATTTGGCGATTAAGGCCTGTTTATATACGAATGAATTGATTTTCAATCTTTCCATTCTGCTTACAACAGTCTATGTTGTAGTGCCTATAGATTTAAATGTAGTTAATTTCTAGATATTTCCCTGCATAATTGTAGTAGTGTCTCCAACTAGTTTCGATTTAATCGCTACATTCTAATGATGAAATGAGCTCAAATATATAAATGTTGCATAGTCTTAGGTTCGCTTTAAACCAAGTTCGACCACTCGACTTTTGACTCTCACGACGTTTACTGTATTGATTAATATGCATATTCGTTACAATATTTGTGATTCGATTCACCTTGGTCAATGGTAGAGTGACTACTGCAAAGTCCTAAGTGATAATGTTTTGGTATTATCAGTAATAATGATAATTGTCTGTATGTTTCGTGCGTTGGTTTTTGTTGTTTAGGCATCATAGACATTATCAGCCACCTTCCACAGATGCGGTAAACTTTAGTTTTTCAGATATGCACTAACAGTTCATTCGTCGTTTGATATCTTCTCTGGGAGCTCTAGTTGAGTGTCACTGCTATATTCTTAATTCCCTAAGCAACTCTCTGATTTCTCTGGGTAATAAACCTTCTATCTTCGTTCTGATGAAAGGAGTGCATTTTCCCAAAAATGGGCTTAACTTTTTGAATGATTGGAACTTTTTAGTACCGATTTCGATGAAGTCATTGATTCGAGTGGTATTTGGTCAATGACGCATATGATGTTGGCCATGATTCCTTAATTATAACCGGCTTATCCATATAGACTTTAGACTTTGCGTAGCTCCAAAGAAAGAAGTCTAAAAGTGAGATGTCACACGATCTGGGTGACCAATTTACTGTGTGGCAAAAAACGTCGGAACCAAATGTCGTTGAGATCAAGGGTTTCAATTTCAGGTAGAAATAAATATTTTATCATGATAAGTCAAATCTAGCACTAATCACATTTACGTTCCGGACATTATGGTACCTCTTGAATCTCTTCGGGTTGCTCTTATTAACGGGGCCATTAAGCCAGAAATTTGCCTAATCGCTGAACAAAATTTTGGTAGAAAACAGTGAAAATTTACGAGAGCCCCAATATTGTAACGATAACGTTTTAGAAGTTCGGCCGTCTTCAATTCGTGCACGAGTTGAATTTTGTATGCTTTTAAACTAAGACCCTTACAAGCGGTGGAGAATGGCGCTGAATTTATATATATATTTTCTTCACTATGTGCTGGATGCGATCTATTTGGTCGCAAATTGTTCAATAACAAAAATTGGGTTTGAAATTATTGGATGGTATAGCGAATTGTGCGTTCGGTAAACTGATTATGTGAACCATAAATTGCTCTAATTGCACGAAATACATTGCTCATAGAACACTGATTTTCGTTGAATTATTTATAATAGTTTCTAGATGCTGCGTTAGGCGGTCTTACCATGATAAAATGACAAATAATACTGAAAAACAATACCATAACTGTTTGACACGACTCACATGTGTTCTGTAAAAAAAATCCTACTGAAAAACGTGAATCACCCCTTATGCGCCTTCTTATCTTATTAATTTGATCGCGATGAGCAGAAGCGCTTTTTGACTGGTGTATTCAAGTTCTTAATTCAATTAAAGTTTATCAACTGCACTTAATGTCCTCTTTGAAAGCTGAGCTTTGTGAGTTTAAGCGAGTTGATCGATCTTACTATTCTAAGAGGGTGTAATCTATATGAAGTGCCCATTATAATATTTTAGTATATATAGATGGCCTTATGGGTCAAATTAATTTTCTACTGTGTGTGTTCGTATAAAAAAATGACAGCTTTCACCAATTGTATTCTATAAATAGTTCAACAATACGCAGCAATACCGATTCCATACAGGAGTATAGTACTTATTACCGCAATAAGTAGATGAGGCAAAAACTCTAATTATTCTCTTAAACGATACTTATCAACGATACTTAGAGAAGTGTGAATGTGGCAGAATTATTATAGTTACACACTTTCATCTACATTGCCAATGTTCTTCTGTACCCATTTCTCAGATATTGAACATTATTATTATTAATTATTATTAAAGTTGGCTGGAACCCTTAAAGGTTCCGCACTCAATGCCACAAAAAACCTAAGATTTCATCAAAGCGCACAGGTGCGTTCTGCAACCTTAACAAACTGGAGCAGTTTAAACCAGGGCAGAGAAAGCATTTACAGGAATATTCCTGGAGTTGAACACAAAAGGTGGACGAAAGCCGGACAGCTGATGAAGTGTAGGCTGTCATCAACATCCTCAAGACATAAGACGCATACGACATCACTGGCAAGTCTCATGCGATGAAGATGACTTTTGAAACGGCCATGGCCAGTAAGTAAAGAAACCAAAATTCTCAAGTTGTTCTTTTTCAACGAAAGAACGTATTTGGTCAGCTTCAGGTTAAGCCCCTTCTAAAGTAATGGATATTGAACATGCTATCCGCCTGTTTTCCTCAAGACATAAGAATACATCCCGGACTGTTTATAGCACCATTTGCTATTAGTCATAATATTTGTTTAAAGTGTTTGGCTCAAAACATAATTTGTGTTTTCCAAAAATTAATCTTATTAATTCAAAAACATAATCTTCTAAACATCTAATTAAATATATGTGTATGCGCTTTATGTGATGTGACAAATCATGTTCCTTTAGAAATGTTCGAACTCACACAGGCAAAGAAACGCGCACACCACCGAATGTATAACGGTTTATAACCGTTATACATTCATTTATAAACATAAATTAAAATGTCACAACAAGAGAAAAGTGCCATTAAAAAAGATTTTCAGTTTTGTTTTGTTTTGCTCGGTATATAGCATACACACACACACAAACAAACATTAAAAGAAAAACCCTAAATTTTTCATTAATAAATTCTAAATAATATTTTCCAAAAAAATTGTTCGTCGAGCATATGTTTAAATAAATTACGTAAAGGAACAAAAACAACGAGAGAAAAATATGACAGACAATTAAAAAATGTCACGCACCTGTCGCAATTAAATAAAACGAAAAAAAAAATTATCGCGGATTTTTTTTGTTGTTGTTATTTTTGGTTCATAATTTTTCCATTTTCACTCATCTACATATACGAGTATACAGTATGGAAATGTTTGTATACATAACAAGAGGAAATGGGAAATTCAGTTTAACGTTATGAACAACGTGTTTACCTGGGATACATTTTGTACTGAGGCGGAGAAAGTAGAGCATATTTATGTAATAAAAAATTTAGGTGAAAAATTGTCTATTTCCGGATATGTCTCGCATATTGTTTGTTTATTAATATTTGCATTTATTTTGTGGTCGGAGCACTCGATTGGTCCATGGTTTACGTTTACTACTTTAACGCCAGCGGTAGATAACTCGATGACGTACCCAGAGATTCGGTTCTAAGAAATCCTTATTCGATAAATCAATTTAACCAAATATTAATTTTTAAGGGCATGAAAGTCTCCTAACGGTTGAAACTTCTTGAGCAGAAGACCTCTTTTTATAAAATTTCGCAAACGTAAAGTGAAGACTATATACACTTTGGTTTTTCGTCGTGTGCAAAAGTTCATTATCGAAGTTAATCTTACTTGGGAAAAGCTCGTATTAAACACCAGTGTTGCCAACTATTTTATTTTGTGGGTGCCAGATTGTACTTAAAATAGGGCTAAATTGACAGTTCATAGGGCTAAATTTTATTTATATGAATTATATTAAAAAAAACACATAAATGTAATAGATTAACCACTAGTAAAATTTTGTTTTATCATTTATTAATTTATAAATAAAGAGTGGTACACAAATAAAAAAATAATAAAGCTAATTGACGTAAAGGTGACGTACACCAACTTAGACTACATATTTTTATTCAATATGAAAATATAATAATATAGTAAACTTAAAAAAATTATAAATATTCATAAAATTATATAAAATAATAATTTGATTTTTTCATCTCATTAAATTAGTCTTATATTTTAATAGTCTCTAGTTTTGGTATAAATATAATATATATATATATATATATATATATATATATATATATATATATATATATATATATATATATTATATATATATTTATTTATATATATATATTTATAAATATATATATATATATATATATATATATATATATATATATATATATATATATATATATATATATATATATATATATATATATATATATATATAGATATATACTATTCAATTGTATATAATAGTTGATTGATAGGCAACTTTTCTTCGTTTTCATCTTCTTTAGTATTGTACGCAGCCATAGTGCCTACTTTACTAACAACATCAGGAGGTAAAACGTAATTGTTACAGCATTGTTCATACCTTTGTAATCCAAACCTTATAGTAAGAATGGCATTTAAAGTTGATAATTCCATACGATTTCGTGTTTTTGTTTTGATTAAATTCATTTGACTAAACACCCGTTCAATGTCACCATTCGAATGAGGAAGACTCAAAAGTTTTAGAGCAAATTTGGAAAGTTCCTCGAATGGATTTTTTCCAGTTGAGTCGCGATACTTATTAACTTCAAGCCACAAATCTATAGTTCTTTTTGATTGCCACTTAATAGTGTCCATATTTTTATACTGGAATTCTATTTCGGTAATGATGCCTGGATCAGATTCAAAATATTTTAAAATTGGTATAATGGATTCTTTATATTTATCAAATACTTTATCATAACTGATAATATACATTTGTTTTAAATGTAAGATATTGTCGGGTAATCTATTTTTCAATTCAATTATTAAATTTTTTAAAAATATAATGCAATCTTTTCTTACTGTTTCTTGTTGCGGTAAAGTCAGTGTTTTAATTTCACATTCAAAATTGTAACCGAGCTTGGAAGACCAGTCAACGTAATTGTTGATATTCATAGTTATCACATCAAAAGTGTGATTATAAACTATCTTACGCGCAAGTGATTTTAATAAGTTTACTAAATCGTTCAGGAGCTTCGAAGGATCTGCTGTTTTAGATTGGAATGCTAAATTGACATTGGTAACTTCTTTTAAAATCGGTACCAAAAAAATTATATAAACTTTCAATGTTTTGTTTTTATACATTTGACTTAACATATCTGCAGTTTTGCAGTCTTGTTTTTCAATTTTAAACATTGTCGATAGCTCAAGCCAAGAGGATAATATTGTTTTAGCCGCTTTTTCAATGGACAACCAACGTGTATCGGCAATTCGTGGAATGTTTATCGGAACAGTATCATTTATTATTTGGAAGAGTTCTTTATATTTATGCATTCTAATACTAGAGTGACTAAACCAATTGTGTGTTTCTCGAAGTAAAAATTCTATATCAGTTGGAAGACATTTACTAGCATGGTATACAGCTAATACGATAGAATGACAAGCACATCTTATTATTATCAGAGATGGTATTTCACGTTTTAGGATTGCATGGACGCCGTTATTAATGCCAGTCATAACTGAGGCGTTGTCTGTCCCTAGTCCCAAAAGGTTACTTAATTTTATATTAAATTTTTGCAATACATCTCTGATGGCGTTGACTATAGATTGAGCATCACACGATGATAGTTCGTATAGATCCAAGTACGTCGAAATTATTTTGCCATGATTTTTCGAAAAATATATAATTGCAAGCCCAAGATACTTCGTTACGCTGATGTCATTTGATTCACCTATTAAAATACTATATGGAGAATCTCCCAAATCATTCTGCAGATCCGATTGGAAATGAATACCCAAAACTTTTTGAATAATATTCGTACATTTAGTCCTCCGAAGTTTAATTTGAACTTTTAATTGGCATTGGGAATTAATAACGTCACTCAAATGATTCGTTGGTAATATTGATTGATGACAGGCCACATACATGCATAAATATGCCTCCAAACTATTATTATTTTGACTCTGATTTTTAGTGATACAAGTTATGGTCTTTTGACGGTTGTCACTGAAAGGTTTCAATGCCTCAATATGTGATATACTTTTCGCATGACGATCCAAAACATATTTTTTTGCATGGAGAGAAATTTTACAAAATTTGCACATTAACTTGGTTTTATTGTTTTCTATTCGAACTATCCAATCACTATAATGTTTATTTTTGAACCAATCATCACGTACCTTTTGTGAATATTTTATATTCCTGGTTTTGAAATTCCCCGGTTTCGATTTTTGTAGAACTTTCGATCTGGACCTTTGAAAATTTGTATTAATAAAAACCAAACAAAAATAATTAACAATAATTTGAAAACTTACTCGTTGCTATCAGACATTCCAGAATAATCGTTTGAATCTACATCCATGATTACTACAGAGAGTATGAAGTAGCATAAACAATTATAACGATTATAAAAATTTCACGACCACACTTGCGACTTGACTTGATTGGATATGAATTATCACCACACTTGCGACTTCACTTGACTGGATATGAATTATCACGACCACACTTGCGACTTGACTTGACTAGATATGGATTATCACGACCACACTTGCGACTTAGCTTGATTGGATATGGATTATCACGACCACACTTGCGACTTGACTTGACTGAATATGAATTATCACCACATTTGCGACTTGACTTGACTGGATATGAATTATCACCACACTTGCGACTTGACTTGACTGGATATGAATTATCACCACACTTGCGACTTGACTTGACTGGATATGAATTATCACGACCACACTTGCGACTTGACTTGACTAGATATGAATTATCACCACATTTGCGACTTGACTTGACTGGATATGAATTATCACCACACTTGCGACTTGACTTGATTGGATATGAATTATCACGACCACACTTGCGACTTGACTTGACTGGATATAGATTATCACGACCACACTTGCGACTTGACTTGACTGGATATGAATTATCACGACCACACTTGCGACTTGACTTGACTGGCTATGATCAGTTGGCTTGCACTATGACTATCATTAACTAAAATTAACTAAAAAAAACGAAAATAATTTTATCAGTACGAGAAATTTTTGAAATTGTATTTATATATCAGCGATTCTACTTACCAATAGCAAGTGAAGTTCTCGCTTCAACTAATCACGACCACACTTGCGACTTGACTTGACTGGCTATGAATAATATCACGACCACACTTCCGACTTGACTTGACTTGACTAGATATGGATTATCACTTCCACTTGGCTTGTCACTATTAATGACATTAAAAAAAAGAAAATAATTCATAATCAGTACGATACAATTTTTTGAAATTGTATTATATATCAGCGTATAGCGATTCTACATTTCTACTTACCAATGGCAAGGCAATGGCAAGTATAAGATAAAAAACAATCTCGAAATTTCGAAAACGAGGCACGCCTTACTAGATTTACAGTTCGGTTATTTGATACAATTAGAAAATTCACAATATAATAAATTAACAATTAGCAAATTTCACAAATAAATATATAAAACTATTAGTGATTTTAATTGTACTTACCAAAATAAATATGATGTAATTAAAAAAATATTTATCAAATTTTTTTATATCTACACTTGTACCCACAACACTCAGACTCACTATTGAAGATGAAATGAAATGAAAAATTGAATTTGAATTGAAATCAAATATAATTAAAAATTACCGTTTCAGTGTTTCACGTTATTTTAAATTTGAAGTCGGGCGTTTAATAAACACCTTGATTATAAAAGTACGTTTAACAAGTATCCATATCTTCGAAAAGTAAATATAATGTGGTTTAAAAAATTTGGTATTATACTTTTTGGTTCAACGTACACGATTCTAGATGAAGCTAACGATCTATCCTTGAAATCAACACGCAGACGAGTTCGGTTAAGATTTTTTATGCACTTTGGTGATTAAGGAATTAACCTTTATCATCTCTCTTTGTACTCATCCGTATCAAGGCTTCACTTATACACGTTTTTTATACAACTTTAAAAATTCCCATCTCAGACGTAAAAGCAATATTTTCTTGCTTTTACGTCTGAGATTAAATATTTCGGTTATTTTGTGACTACCAGTAACTTAATAATAATGTATCAGTCGATTAAGAATTCAATTTAATCATGTCTACATGATCTACACATATATATATATATATATATATATATATATATATATATATATATATATATATATATATATATATATATATATATATATATATATATATATATCTGGTTCCACTGTATATTGTCATTATATAATATATAATCTATGGCTTAGAGGCCTTAAACGGCCCTTACCGTATCTCAAACTAAGACCTTATGAACCATTTTAACGATTGGTGCACATTGTAGGTGGTCAGCCCAACGAATGTTTTTACACACAATCGCCTGTTCATGTCATCCGGTTGCAATGTTAATTTTTGGTCAACGGCGATAATCTAACTCGAGACCGCGGCGTGATTAAAAACTCTCTTAATCATTAACCCATTAACTGCCAAATTGTTATCGTACAATATTTTTAGTTTTTATTATTCATTTGGACATTTAAATTTAACTGTCAAATCAAATTTTCGATAAACATTGAAATTTGCCAAAAGATAAGGGGTTTTTGGCAAAGCCACAATTGGGGATCGTGGCGGTTACAATGAAAAACTGAAAGAATGATTTTAATTCAATACTTTATATATTTCAATACATATGTTAAAGATTTAATTCAAATTTATTTGTGCCAGTCAACCATACACTTTACATCTAGTCCCACATTACATTTAGAACATTGCTTTCTTACATTGGTTTTGCGAACAGCACATTTTCGTTGCTTCCCTTCGTTTGTTCTTTCGAGATAATGCCTTATTGGATCTTTCCTTACAGTTTCTGGGATACGCTTGTTTGCCAATTTTTGTAGAAACGGTCTTCCTGAATTCTTTCGGTTAGACATTGATGACGTAGATAAGAAAGTTCTCGCAATACTTCTTTTAAATTCTAAAAGCGATATGCGCTCATTAGCGAGACAATATAGTGCATACGCGTTGATCACAGTCATATCTATCATGTGGGTAAAAATTTGAAAATACCACTTCTTCCCTCGGATTTTTATCCTGTATTTATTGATGTACCAATTCAACTTGTCAACACCCCACATGTATTTATTGTACTGATCAATACAATAAGGTTGTGGATTTTTTTTAGTTTTTTCTCAGTTCTCGACCTCTGGTTACTTTCTGTAACGGTAGAATGGCCTGATGATTTGATAGAACTTTTACGCAATTATTGTCTTTCCATACTACGCCAAATATATCATGTTTCACATCCAATTTATAATCAAATGTGTCACGATTTTCCTTTTCATCTCATTATCGGTCTTTATAGAACATTTGTTCATTCTGTTGTATCTAACAGTACCGGTAGCTGCAATATTTCGATCCTTGAAAATTTTCATCAAATCAAAGCAGGTGAAAAAGTTATCAAAATAAAAGGCGTGATTAGATTGATTACCGAAATATTTTTCATTATAACATTTGCGTCTAATCTGTGCACTTCTTCCACATCATCTTGTTTTCCTTTATATAGGTCCGTATGAAAACAATAAGCGGTCTCCGCACAACACATGGTCCATTGCTTGAAGCCAAACCGTATTGATTTGCCACGTATAAATTGCTTCATGTAATGATGCCCATAATATCAAACCATTTGCTTATCAATACTTATGTTTTTCGAAAACACTCCAAATTTCAGAAAACGTTCGTTCATTTTATCAATTAGTGGAGCAATCTTGAAAGCTTTGTCTATCCGTTTGTTGTTATTCAATTGCAAATTGTTATTTAAATGAAGATTTCTTTTTATTTCTAGATACCTATTTCTAGACATACATTTTCTGACGACTTCTAAGTGTACGTCCTCATCCTCACACCAATACATTTGTTCTTTAGGTAATGAGTGATAACCAATATATAGTAGAAAGCCCAAGAACTTTCTCAAACAACCTACCGTTATTGTAAATCCATGCCTGTTATCCTGCACAGCATATGCGATATTTTGGTGTACAATATATGTCAATATATGGTTTACAATATATGTCATAATATCTTCAACAAACAGGTCTTCAAACACTTGAACAGGCGATTTTCCTTTTAAAATTTCCTTTATATGGTCTCTGGTAGCCAACATTTGGAGCATATTATTTGTTTTTTATTTGTCTTTTGGCGCTTTGAAGGCGGTAAACTGTCAGATTCAGTTTGCTCAGATGCAGATAGTGCTGACATTGCGGCCGAATGAATTTCTAACCTGCCAGGTACGTCCTTTAGAATATAATCCTCCAAAACATCGTCATCAATATAAAATCAAATTCACAGAGGTGGCGAACCGATAAGTAAAAAAAAAATCATCTCCAAATGGGGATTGTGGCAGCTACAACCGGCGATAAATAAATATATATATATATATATATATATATATATATATATATATATATATATATATATATATATATGTGTGTGTGTGTGTATATAAATATATATATATATATATATATATATATATATATATATATATATATATATATATATATATATATATATATATATATATATATATATATATATATTATTACTTTCTTCATGTTTTCAATAAGAAACATTTAATTACTCTAGTGGCCCAGAGGTTTCGCAGCTGTTCGAAACACTAACATCGGCCCAACCCGGTTCGTTCCTTTCTTTTAACTTTCCAGATGCATATTTACTTCGAAATTTCCTATTTATAGCAATTACATCGTTGATGATCATAATTATTTTATATGGTCCTTTCCATCTATGCAGTGGCTCTGGTTATTTACTTTACTATTCCAGATTGTGAAGCCAGAGTATCTTTTCTTCCTTAAATACTTTATTATTTGTTCTTAGGCCATTTTCAACCTTTATTCGATTGCTTGATTGTTTAATCCTTTTTCGCACTTGCCGATTATTTCTCCAAACCATAACCTTTCCCTCATAAACGCTTCATCTCATTGTCTGCAAACCTCTGTTTTCTGTTCTCAGTACTGACTAACAATCAATTTTACCAATTTGTATAACCACGTCTTCCTTTCTTTTAATTTTTGAACTTTCACCAGTTTGAATTTAAATCCTGCCATTGGGTGGATCTTACCGTTTACCAAATCACCTCGCACAATTGTCCGCATTGTTCCTGTATCCAGTGTTATCTTACAAATTTTCGTTGTTTTCCCTACTTCTGAGCCATACTGGTTTTCTTATTTAAGGTCTGTACACTATCTCTTTCCTCCGATCACTTGTCATCTTCGCTTGTCGTTCTCCTTTGTCCTCAAAAACAATGCTGATGATATTCTTGCTAGCTTACGCTTAATCTCTTTTAAGTTACAGACCCAACATCCTGCTCTCACTATCTTAAAATTTGGACAATAACCATTACATTTTTATCCATTATAGCTGTCGCTGCTTTTGTTCGCCTTCATATTTTTGCTCTAACCCCAACATAATAATTTCAAAATCTCCTCGTTCCTATTATATTTTTTATTTTATATTCTTATGAGGCTTTAATTTAATTGCACGGATTAATTTTATAGTTTGGTTTGTTCTACTTGTGGCTTTAAAGAGACCGATATTTCACGGGACTTGTCCATCATTTCTATTACAAAAATTTTGTTGAAATATCTCTGCGGTTCCAATATTCCCAATTTTTGCATGTATAGGAGTACTCGTCCCAATATTTGTTACCACTTCGACTTGCATCCCCTGCCACAATATTAAATTCATTGTCATCTGGATCTATATAATAAAGCTTGATGTGGTATTTTCTATAGTGCAGTTTAATTTCTCGCTGTAGGGACAATTTGTTTATCCATATCCTTCACATACGGCACTTTTAGCTCCAGTAGTTACATTTTCTTTTATTCACAACCCCACCACTGTCACCAATTGTTACGAATTCCGTTAGCAGAGATTCCAACCGAAATAAAATTCGTTTACTGGATAAAAATCTATTTTGCTTATTTTCACACATAAGTTTATTAATGTTAGTTATTATAGTTCTCAGATGTGGTGAACTTATTAACTCTCAATAGTTAATAAGTTCACCACATCTGAGAAGATACAGCGTTTATGCACCACGGATACATTTTGAACTGTATATTAATTTAAACTCTGATGAATTTTTGGATGAGTTATTCCAATTGACAGTTTTATATTGTTCTTCATTTTGGAAAGTCACAAGTGTTGTAATAGGTTCCTTCATAGTTTGAGCAGAACGCTTTTTGAGGGAATTGTTCAATTAAATTAAAAATACATCATATACTGTAACCAATTACACTGTATACTGTAACAAGTTTATTTAGGAAGACTTCATTACGACTTTTGAAAATATTTAATAATAAAGGGAGAAAGAATAAGTAGTCAGTTCAGAATTGATCAATGTCGAAACATTGTGCTTGGATGACTGAAGCAGTTTCTCAACTCGGAAGAGTATCCTAACACTATAGCTAATTTTATAAATGGTCATCCAATAAGAGCTTTCGGAAGTGGTTTTGGTCAATTTACTAATCAAAAATTGTATTTGTGACGTAAGTTCGATTTATAACATTTAATGACTCTTAGATAAGACATTCTATTGGTTCAATCTTCCAGTACTCTTTCGAGCATTTCGGCCGATATTCCGTTAATTACGCGTGTTATATTCGATTATAATACAGAAATTGTTCCCCCATAAAAGTAATCAAACGGCGTTAGATTACAAGATCTTGGGGGCCAAGATCTTGGGGTTCCCTTTTTTAATATGATTTTTTGTATTGGGTGGTTGCTACCGCACTTTAGATCGGTGATGGTCCGGTGTGATTCACCTATATGTCCGATTTATGTAGAACCATCTGCGGATTACATAGCTCCATGTCAGCCTATAGTACTCACATGGACGATGGGACGGCCCATAGATTCTAAAATCAACAGGGAATCCAGATGTGTTCATTGTCACCACCGATCACACCGCCCAAACGATCGATGGTGAAAAATCGATGGTTTTTTAATTTTGACCTTATCGGGATTCGAAGCCGGTACCTCCTGCTCGGACTGCCGCAGCTTTAACCACTACGCCACCTGGGCGGATGTTCTCATTAAATTTTGTTTTTCAATAAATCGATGGTTTGACCTGTTGTGCCACAAGTCGGCTACACAAATATCTTAAATTTTTGGCTCTACAAATTCATTGAATATTGCTCTGTAGTTTGCGCAATGGACGTTTCCACATTTTGAAAGAATGATGGTCTGATGATGCACCGTATGGCTTAGAAAGACTTGTGCAATATTCACATTAGATTCTGAACTCAAGTCGGATGATGAATATCCAATAATGAAAAAGTAGTCCAAAATTTATTGATTGTTTTGCGAATAGTGCGTTCGTTTGGATGATTATGAACACCATAAAATGGTCGAAGAACACGAAAACAATTTTCATTGAACACTGATTTTTAAAATAAATTGCTACAATTTGTAAACAGTGTTCCCACGTAAACACAAATGACACATAAATATGACAGTCATTACTCATGAATTCCAATGAATTTCCAATGTTATGGAAATTTCCATAACATTTTATATAAAAAGATCACTTTTGCAGGCTGCTCTAGTTCTATCTTATAGTTAAACCATTATAACTAAAACACCGTATAACATTTGATTCCAGTCTTGCATTAGTTGATATTCTGGTTCAATATTCCGATTCACCCTTATTATTTTAAATATTGAATAGGAAGCAACAGTATTTTTAAACCCTCGAACCAGCATCCAATACGATTTTCTGACTACATTTTCAACTTTTGGTATGTATTCAAACGGAAAACATCGTAAAGGAGGTTCATCTAACCCGTTCTCCCCAAATTGGGTTATCTAATACGACGAATGAACTACTGCCGTTACCAAAATACCAAACGTAACAGAAAAAAAAATACGATATTTTCTCATTTCCTTTTGTAAACAGTGTAATGTATGATTTTCCACGATGAAAAGTTAATTTTGTTTTTTGTATGTTCTGTTGTTGTGAACCGTTAAAAGCGAAAAATATGAAAATTTATCCATTTTTCTTGAAAGATAAATTCGATAATAAAAAAAATGTTAACTGGATAAAACTCTATATATATAGTCGTACAAACATACACTATATATAGTGCCTGTACAGTGTTATATTGTGTGGGATATGGTATCGCGTTGCGTGATAAATTATATATTTTTTTTATTATTTATCAAAACTATATATCTATTGTATATATAATACGACTTTATAATAAAAATATATATAAATATAAAAATATTTATTTAGTTCAGTTCACTATATTATATAAGAAGATAGGTTAATTATTAGCTATAGGGCAATAGAGAGATTTCACCCCATAAAGACGTATAGTCTTAGTTATTGAAGAAACCCTAATGTGCCAGTTTGTTCCGAATATATTATATAAGGTACTTAAAACGCTTTGCCATTACAGCCAAGTCAAGGGAGTGCAACTATAGGTCCGATTTACATATAGAAACCGTCTGCATATTACATAGCTTTGTACAGCTTATATAGCTAGTACAAAGCTATGTAAGCACTCCAACAGCGGATTATAGTTGTGTTCATTCACCCCGATCAGATGGTGAAAATTACTTTTTCCATTCTGCCCCTATCGGGATTCGAACCCAGTAGTTTTCGCCCCAACTGCCGAAATTTAGTCCGATAGTTAAAAAATTAAACTGTAGTTTACGATAAAAATTTCAACTTAAGGAATGTAATTAAGTTTTTACTAACTTAAGTTTAAAACTTCCGATTAGTTTCCTGAAACATTTTAGACATACTTAAGGTATTTATCTTTTTAGGTGTATGATACTTCTGATATTTCTTTTACATCACAGTAAGGCTTATTGAAAATATTTTGAAAACATTTGAACACTTAGAAGGATTAGATCATACACAGGCGATTAAAGCTCTACGTCTTGTGGTGGAGCGTAACCGACCCAATGATGAACCCACTATTTGTTGGCTGAATTTCATTGGATTCAATCAACACTGACCACTTTCAGCTTATATTAATTTAACGTTTAAAAACCAGTACTCAGTTCGATTTCGCGTGAAATTTCCATACGATTTTACCAAAGTGAACTCAGAAATGAAAAATTTGATTTCTGTTTTTACTAAGCAGTACTCAGTTCATTAGCGCAAAAACTATAGTTATCTCAATGCACCAAAGATGGCGTGCATAAACTCTACAAATTTGTTTCACGCGAAAATAATGATTCGAACCATTGTTTTCACGTAAAATTTGAACATTTGAACTGTTTGAACATTTGACCGCCCAGGTGGCGCAGTGGTTAAAAGCTGGGGCAGTTGGAGCGGGAGGTACCGGGTTCGAATCCCGAGAGGGGCAGGATGGTAAAGGGATTTTTCTTGGAATAAATTTTTGGAGACCGCGGTAAAATTTCAGTTCACTTTGATCTGAGTACTAGCCTTAAGAAATAATCGTAAAAATACGATACGCGTGTATCTTAGCATCCTTCTCGCATCCTTTTTGGTCACCTGAAGGATTTTATTCGGGAAATTTATCATGTTATTCTGTCAAAGAGACTTCCGTGTAACATTTTATTATTTATATACGTTTTATGTTACCTAAAAGGTTTACACAAGAGGTTTCATGTTGGTTGTATTTGGAAAAAAACAAATATTTTTTTACTAAAATCAATGTATTTTTTTTATATTTTATTATTATGCAATCTGTTTTGATTTACCTAACCATCTGCACATTGCAGAGCTCCATGCCAGCCTATAGTACTGACATGGAAGATGGGTCGGCCCATGGATTCTGCTTTCCAACAGGGGGTCAAAGAGCCACCTGGGCGGTGAATGTTTATTTGATCGTAAAGAAGAATGCATACCTTAACATTTGAAAACGATATCAGCCAAATGGCTGCCAGCACTACGCTTGCCGCACCATATCCTTTTCATGAAGTTTTACATGACTAATTCACACATTAACGGGTGTATATGTCCTCGATAACTTCACGAAATACATCTTTAAAGTCTTGAATCGACTGTAGAGCATAGACCTCATCTTTCTCGTTACCCCTTCTCAAAACAAAAGTCATAAGGTCTTAATCTTTATGCAAAATGCTGTGTAATGTAGTATTGTCGTTAGTGAAACGTCTAATTACAAAGATCGACGACGAATCGACAAATCTGGGTTTTGTTCAACACGGGTGACAGCAGCAATATTCTCAGTTATTCTTGAGCGAACTATTTCGATTGTTCACATCACTAACTTGTCCAAACAGCTCAAATTTTTCTACCAGTTTCACTATTGCCATCCGAGAAAGTGCTTCACAACGCCTTAGTGACAATTTTCACCATTTTGGTAATAAATTTTAACAATATGCGTTGTTGACCATGTTTCTTAAATTTTTTAGTAATGGCGTAGTTTTTACTAGTAAAAATGTCAAAAGATGACTGCTTCAAAACTGACAGTTGCCCAAATAGCAGGCTATTCAAAATAAACCTCTTATTGGAAAACTCTTTATATACGTTTTATATCTTTGAGGGTGGCCTCTTCATATTTTTAATTTGTTTTTATGTTTTGGTTTTTAAGATTAATTATATAAAATTAAATAACAAATTTTTTTCGTTTAATAACATTTTAAAAATACTTATCTGGCTTTATTACACTTTTATTTGAACCTACGTTAATTTACCTGAATTTTCGTTATATCGATTGAAATTTATAAACTGTTACCTGATACACAATATACTAGGCGATGTATCGAAATGTTTTGCTAAGGAATATTGCAATTCATCATATATGGATTCGTACAACTCGGCATTGAGTGCGGAACGGCCATGGTCAGTAAGTAAAGAAACCAATATTCTCAAGCTGTTCTTTTTCAATGAAAGTACGTAGTTGGTCAGCTTCGGGTTAAACTCCCTTACAAAGTATTTCGCGATACGACAAATAGGAGTGGCTAACCACGTCAGCATTAGTTTCGATAAGGCAACGGTTTTAATTGTTTTTTTCACTATGTCAAGGAGCAGTTGGTTCAGGGCCTACGAAAAATAAGTGAGCACCAGTTTTAGCGAAACTGTTTGCAACTTTGTAGCCGTCAATGTCACAATTGTCAGGAACCTACATGATATTCTTATTGTTAGAACCAAAGAAGTTCTGCAATTTACTGCAATCCCCTACCGCAGTTTAAAACTATTTGGATGAGGTAATTCATTGGGTAAATCAAGTTCTATATATCTTCTTCGCCTTGTAACAACACTCAATTGGGTTACACCGTTGAAATTTCAATTTATTAAGTTAACCTTCAACTCAAAGTTGCTCTGTTGCTATATGCTTAATTATAAGTCTTTTATGCAAAAAGTTGACTTTTCTGATTAATTCATTTGTGGTCTAACACCCCTGTGAAACCATTCGTTATTGTAATTATGGTGCTTGTTTCAATGGTAGTTGATGTAATGGTACAGCTTGACTTTCGTGTATTTTTATCAAATCTTATATATGTTTGAGGGGTACGTATAGTGTCTTAATTAGTCACTTTGACTCAATTTGACACATAACAGTGAGTTTGTGTATGTGTTTCATTTCAGTTCCGTTGGGGATTTTGATGGGATCAGAACAGGATATTGTAACTGTTCATTGAATACTTAACCCGTATTTTGAAGCACACACGTCATAAAAAGCACTCTACTGTCCTGGGTTCTAAAAACAGGTACCAATATTTAATTCTCGTGTTCAATTTTTTCCAACTTGCTATATGATAGAAAATTAATATCGTGACCAAGGGCTTAACTCAAATAAGTTACACTTTAGCCAAACGTAACTTTCTTCGCCAAGCTGGACCGAACCAGCTCTCCAATCCTCCGACTTTTCAGTCCATTAATGTGTGTTGGTGAACTTTGTGACATCAATCCAACGAATCCTTTACACACAAACATTGTTTATGCATATTAATTGTTGATCAAACTCGAGACGCAGCATGATGATAATTACCTTCACTCAGCCGAAATTAATATTTATGTATGATTTCGATCATGTGGCCGCAACGGTTTGCGCGTCAAGGCGCAATCTGGAACACCTATTTTCACAAATTTCTGGCAGCATTTGCGGCCGTATTTCACCAATAACTGTTCGAATGTTGATTTCCAGGTGTTCAATTGTCTCTAGTCAATCGACATAGACAAGTGACTTTATATAATCCCAAAGAAAATAATTCAATGGGGTTAAATCACACGATCTTGGTGAAGAATTGACACTCGAACTAATTGGACGAAATTATTCTTTCACCAACAGTTTCTGTGAGTAAATCAATTATAGCACGCGCTGTGTGGCATGTGGCTTTGTCCTGTTGGAACCACATGTCAGTAAGATTAATGCCAGCTAATCCAGGTTCGAAAAAATGTCTAATCATGTCCCTCTACCAGTCACCATTGACAGTAACATTATGACAATCATCGTTTTTGGAAGACATATGGAACAATGGCTACGCTAACCTATAAAGCGCACCAAACAGTAATTTTTTGTGGGTGTAGTTTCGAAAAAAGTTTGTGAATTATCCTCACTCGGTTTATTTATGTACCCATTCAACCAAAAATCAGTTTCATTAGCTTTAATTCGTGCACAATTTAAATCTTGAAGGCTTTTAAGCCAAAATCCTTTCGTAAAAACTTCCATAAAGTGGAAGGACACAACCCACAGTTGCTGAGAACGGCGACGGATTGATTGAATTGGATCTTCTTCAATGCTTTCCTGTACAGCGGCTACAGATTCTTCAGTACACGCTGTTCGGCTTCTCACGGGATGCACATTATCATTAAGATTAAACAAGGTCCAACAATAATCAATTGCCATTCGAATTAGCCGCTGTGAAGGACGATTATGTATGCCATAAAATGGATGAAGTGCAAGATAAGTTTGACAAACACAACCAGCTTTTTGATAAACAATTTCAAGAATTTGCAAGTGTTGCTCTTATAGTGTTGCTCCATAGTGAAATGTCAAATCAAATAAAGCAGTGTTGCCAATTCAAAGCTGTGAATCTCCAAAAAAAATATTTGTAACTGACCCATATAACAGTTGATGTGCTTTTAGTGCTTTTTACTAAGTCAACATTTCGTTGAACATGTTGTGCAAACGTTAACAAAGTGCCCGTTAATAAATAGTCAATAAGGCAACATAACAAACATAACGTTTGGTTTTTAGTTTTCATATGAGGCTAACACATTGAAAAATGGAAGTTGGATCGTGAGGTGTCGGGCTCGTCTCTCGATAGGGGCAGGATATAAATGAAATTGTTCACCATCTTACTACAAATCGACGATATAGCCATACGTCATCGATTTAGCTGCAATGGCGTAAAGTTGGACGTAAACAAACGAACCAAACAAACAAATACTCCCAAAAATTATTGTTTCAACGTTCTGTGCCGTGTCTATAGCCAAATCGTGGATACATATGTACATCTGTTCGGTGTTACATAGCTTTTAATGGCCAAAAAGTGGCATGGTGCTCGGTTCGGTTTGGTTCGCCGCACTCATGTTTATATATATGAACAAATGAATGTATTTCTTATTTAAATTTTCTTTTTGCTTTATGGTATTTATGGAAATAAGACAGAAAAAAACGTTGCTGTTCACACATATAACCAGAAGAACACACAAGAAGATTAAATATTTTACAAAAATTGCGTTTACGTATTTTGCGGATTTATAATACTTATACTCAGTTTTTGCCACCTTGCTCGTCTGCCGATGATGTTCTGTTTACAGTACGTTTGATACAATTTTTTGTTCCTGTCGGTATATATACGGCAGTTAGATTATTACTTGTTTGTTTTGGTTCTTGTTGTATTTTTTCAATTTTCTAAATGTGATTTTTTAGTGGCAAAAAACATTTTTTTTTTTAAATTATGTTTAATGTAAAGGAAACATTATAGCAACATCTAGATGGAATACAAAAAATAAAAGGTAATTTTATTTAATAATGAGATGAAAATTGTTCTGTTTTTCTGTTTGTGTATACGTGTATGTGTGTGTGGTATTTAAGTATGTATACATATACATATAAACACGGGAACAATAATACAAACATTTTCTTTTCTGTTTGGTTCAATAATACGAAATGAGATGTGATGTTATCATGAACCAAAATAAAAAAATACTCTTATCTCTTTTACATAATTACGCACTATATACAACAGTATTTACTTAGACAGGCAGGCATGATGATTATTGCTTAAGCTCACAACGAACATATAACACATAAAAGGTCAACTTAAATGGACGTTTTAAGGTCAGGTATAATCAAAAGCATTTATTGTGTGATGTGGATTACTGATTGTCGTTACATATATATAAGCTGAGTGTTCAAACCTCACTACTTTTGTTAATGATTTGTGAAATTGTTTTGAACACACCTCATATATTTTCACCTTACAGCAGTTACAAAATTTGTCTGATGTTGTCTCATGTCAAACCAACAGATCGTTCCAACCACATATTGATAGAATTTGTTTAGCATCATCTGTATTGTTTTAGAAAACTTGCAAAAATTCCATTCATTGAAATGAAACCGATTAATGGTTTGTCCTCATCTGTAATTTTCGGCGATAATGGCTTCATTTTACAATATTTAATGTTGTACTGCTGTAAAGTCAAAAATTGTTTGGCAATAAAATATATAGCCTTAAACATTTTTTTTTATGGTTCCTACAGGTTGGTTCGTACCGTGTCAACAATCTGACTCCAACGGTTTCGATGGTTTCGATCACCAGTCAGCTCTTCAAACTGTTAAAAGTAATTATAGAATGCCAGATCGCTCTCTAAGCCGTGGAGCAATCGTTCCGCCAGCCTCTTCGCCTACCGAAAGGCGTCTTTCCCAGATATTTGGTTTTGAACTTATTGGCTTTGAGACCAACGAAAGCTGAACACTGTTCTAGTGGATCAAGTATCTCTTTCACTCAGTTGCCATTTATTCTAATCATACAGATATTTGCATATGCAATACGTTGTTTGGATTGTCGGAATAAGATATTGTCCTGAGGTGTTTCACTTTTACGAAGGATATATTCCAACAAGAGATTAAAAAGTATTGGGAACAGTGAATCTCCAAATCATCCGTAGCGATAAAACTTGATCAGTGACTAACCGATTTGGACGGAATCCTCCGTGGTAGTCAGCGATAATTTCCTTTGAAAGAGAAGTAATTCTTGCCAAGATAATGTATTACAGTAATTTGTATGCTGTGCAAAGGAGAGCGTTAATTCTCGCATATCAAGAGATCACCGACTTAAACATTCGGTATAACTTGGCTACTTTCCATTCCTTAGGCATACCATAATTTCACCATACCAATCGATCAAGGTCGGAAAGACAGTTCTCCGAATATCAAATGCTCTGGACAAATGCATTCAAGTCCTGGTGAACGATTTTACATTAATCTCTGCATGGCCATTGTGAATTCCTCATAGGATGGTTCGTCAACGGACATTTCTGAGGTTTGTATTTAATGGCATTCAAATACAGCTTGTGATACATGCGTGGAACATTAAGTAGGACGAAAAATGTACGCACTATGTATCGAGTACCGCATCAACGTTACACAGAGGTTTCTATCCTGGTCCCGAATGAGGGTTCACGGAGAGCCTGAGGTATGGGACAATTCGGTGATTCCCGCGAATTGCACTCGTTACTGAGTTGTTGTACACTTAAGACCTTAAACTTCCACCATTTCCACCGCTTCTTCTGTCTACAAATGTGGTTACCTGTCCTCGTAGCAAGAACTGCTTTTTTTCTTGCAATTGAAAACGGAGTCTGCGCCTCATTGTGGGATATATTTCGTTGCTCAACAGCAAAACCATTAGCGCAAAAGACAATAAGCCCAAAAATGATTGGTTTGATAACACTAGATAAAAGGATCCTTTTATTACATCAATCCAATAATTTTTTGGCACAGTTTTCACCATACCGAGAATGTGCTGTTCACTTCATCAGTAAAATGCTGTTGCAGGCGATATCTAGATATTTTTGTTGCATTTCTTCATTTATCAGACCTTCACAGAAAAATAGCGTTGTATATTCTCCTGTCCTCCCTAACTTGTACGAAAATTTCCATCGTAGCTTTGCAGTGACCAGATAATGGCCACTGCCTACGAATTTCGGTGACGACCGATAAGATGTGACGTCTTGGACAACACATGCTCGCTGTTTTGATTTCAACACATGGTCTATTTGACCTCTGGATGTTTTACGTGGATTTATTTCACTTAAGTCAAATCACAAGATTTATTAAAATATAAGGACCTTAACTATTGCTATTTGGGACCCTAAATATGACTGATTAATTTGTAGCATATTTGACTGTGAATTCAGCTTTAAGAATTCTATATACGATTCGGGAACGATTTATAATTTTTATATATAGAACGCAACGATGTTAATAGTATAAGACCAAGACTAGCAAAAGCAATCATGTGAAGATTGCAGAGACTATCGCAAAAGCGACCATGAAGTTTTGATCTTCCGATATTCGTTTGGATCATTTGGTGAAACTAGTTCCTTCCACCTTATGCGAAAAGTTTAACTCTAGAACTGGAAATTTTCATCTATTCTTGGAAATTCCATTCCAATAAATCTTTCGAAAAAGTTGACAGCATCTTATGTGGCAATTGAGTGGTGAGAGTAAATGATAGCTATGTGTAAATAATCTACTGGTTATGCAGCTTCAGGTGGTCTCAAAAACAAGGATGAAAATAGTTTGAAGTTTACAATTTTGTTGTCTTATCACAAGAATTGTGCCTCTCAAGTTTTAAAATCTTGTTTATGCGGATAAGCTGAAATCATCTAGAGTGCTTTTAAGCCGTATAGTAGGCACTCTATAGATGATTGCTTAGATGAGTATAAGACGCGCCTTTGAGCATTCTAGGGATAACCATTGCTGTGGCGACTTTTATGGCTAATACCACGCTCTACTTAATCGTATTCGGTTACGTTCTGCGATCTAATCGGAAGTGACTAGTATAGTAATCTTTTCGAGGTTAATACACTTTCGCGTATCGAAAAAATTACTGTGTGAAACAATGCGTCTAAGGTATGATTTACTTTTTTTGATTTCCGTTGCATTCTAAAACAAACGACACCATCAACTCTTTTTACAGTGGTTTTATTAAGGCCAAAAAGTTAACCAGTACTTTCACATTATTATACAATTGATGAGATCAGCTACTTTTACACCTTCACTGTGTAAAATCGAGACATTCTAGAAATTATCGCCTCGAATGTTATAACCTATATGTATAGAAGGACTAGTTGGAATATGCGTGTATCACGATGGTATAAGCAATATGTGTTTCGTGTTGTATCTGAGATAGTATACTTTAATGGTATACCTTAATGTTTGAGACAAAATTATAAACCACCATGGGATGATAAAGAATTGCTTCAAGAGTTATAAAAACTAAACTTTTATTGGACAACTTATTGCTAAGTTAATTGTTTAATTTGTATCTGATTTAGGTAGCCTCACTCTTCGCATATTAGGCTGATAGATCAACTTACCTATGAGTGCATTGGTCGCTAGTAGTTTTGTCATCTTATATCGTGGAACTTTCAATGTAATGATCGATAGTTTCAAATTGTTTCTTAAAATACTTCCAAATCAATAGTCATAACATCATTATTTATGTGACGTGGTGTTCTCTCTGATACAATAATTATAAAAAATCTTCCCAATATATAGTTTTTGTCGATAAAGTTTGAGGTAGGAAGCTATTAATTAAACCTCTAATCAATTCTACAGTATATATAGTAATAAAATCGATATGCTAATTACGCGTCCGAATATCATAAATTTTATATGTGTATCCTAACTTAAGGTTTACAAGTACGTCATGACAAATTAACATTAATTATATTTTTAACCACCGAAATATAAGTCATGTTTTACGTTACAAACGACATTGAACATTTAATTAGTATATAGTTATGAAACACGTATAACGTATATAGATATCGCTATGAAGAGTGATTACTAGAGTTATCCTTAGAAATTAAAAAGAAACCCATTTAACCCTCCTGCTTAACATCGTTATACTTATAAAATTGAGGACGTTAGCCTATCGGTCCGATTGACGTATCTATTCTATCTTCACAGTGGCAACCAACTATAAAGGAAGAATTGTGTACTTAATTTACTGGGATTAAAATCCCAGTAAATTAAGCCTCTCGAGCCATTTGGAAGCTTCTCGAACCATTTGGAAGCCTGGAAGGCTTAGAAGTTAGAAGTCAATTGTTGCCATCTGCTCTAAATCAATGCCCAAGTGAATATACCGCTCCTTTCCTTTATATCTTGTTTTTTGATTCAAAAGAGGCTGTACATGACTACACCTCTTATGATATTTATTTCATTGTCTATTCAAACGAGGAAAGCTGATAAATAAGCTGACTAAACTAACTGTCAACTTCTTGCCAACCCAAAGATAATATATTTTCCTAATTAATATTATCAAACCTTAACTAGAACATTAACGAACGAGTTGGAAATGCTTTCGCCTTATAACAAATAGTCAGGTCACATTGGAAGGATTTCGAAAAATTATGAAATTGAAACCTCTACCAGAGTACAAAATCTTAAAAACTTACAAATGTTCTTTATAAATTTATTGAAATGTGTACCTTTGGTTGGACTCAAGAGTTCAGTCATGACTATAATGTCTCACCAGTCATTATACTTGATTAAGTATAATGACTCACCAGTCATTATACTTAATCAAGTATAATGACTGGTGAGTGTCATATGACATTCTAGGCAGTTTGATCCAACATGAGTTGTGGGAATCATACCATGCACCATTTGACCTGCTTTAATTTTGTTCGTGGCAATCGACGGTCAGCAATCCGATGTACTATGAACAAAGTAGGATTATTGGATCATGAACCCCGTGTTCAAATTGACTTGAATTCTATTAAAAAATGATTTATATTTAAATGCAATTTATTAATAAAGATTTGGTTTGAGTTCTCAGTATGGTAATTCAAAAAATAAATCTAAAATTAAAGCTTTCATAAAGGACAATCCTATTTCCGTTGAAATCCATACCTTCAAAATCTCATGTCTGGGCACACACCAGATAAACTCAAAAGCGATTGTGTGGAAAAGCATTCGTTGGGCTTTAGATGGTTCGATAGTTTTAGGTTTAGCTTCGTTTGAGGTCGTGTAAGCCAAAAATTATTTATTTCTAACCGGTTTTACTGAAAGGTTTGGAATTTTGAAAATTGAAACGACATAATTTCTGATGAAATTTTTTACTGGATAATGTATCTTAAAAACATCTATTGAACGAACCTCAGTAAAGAACCCATACATAAAATTTTATTGAGTTATTCAACTCCTTCATAAATGTAGAGATTGCTATAGGTCTTCAGATTTCAACAAATTAGCAAAGTATTTTTTAATATAATATTGGAATCAAACTATTTTTAAATTAATCAATTAATTATAATTAAACGCCAGTCAGAGTTAAATGTATATATTATTGCTCCAATAGAAAGGTAAATTTGATTTACTTGACACGCTCTAAAATTTACACATAATACTATTAAGGTGAATTAGGATAAGAGTGTATTTTTCAAATATTTCAATTTCACATACCTCCAAGGCATACAAAAGCTGATCTATTTTCCAGCATTTACCATCTATGAATCGAGTGAAATAAAACTATTTACAGAGGAATAACTTTCTAAAGGGTAAATTATTACAATTTTTCAAATATTTTTTTGAACAATTCAAATTTCCCAAGCTCCTATCCGCCCAGGTTTTGCAATGGTTAAAACGCTGCGGCGTGGAGCGGGAGGTAACGAGTTCGTATCCCAATAGGGGCAGGATGCGAAACAGGATTTTCACCGTCGATCGTTTGGATGGTACTAATCTGAGACCAAGATGAGGTTAGAATCACTAGGGGCCAAATTTGAAATAAAGGGTGGGTGAGGGATTTCTTCAAAGCCTCATTCACGCAGAACAGTTTGTTAAATTTTAGCCTTATGAATTTTTTTCTGTTCCGGGGCTAGCAAACGGAGAACTCATCTTGCACTTTCTTTTGAAATATGAAGGTGATCATGCAGAATTGTAAATGTGGTACCAAACGAAAGCCTGAGATTTCTCGATGATTCTGCAATATTAACGCGACGGTCCTCTAATACAAAAATTTCTAGTAAAATAACGTTTTTAAGAAAATAAAACATAAGTTGTTAAAATAAATAAATAAATAATTTGGTTTTCTCTTTCACTCCATAATTACATGCTAATACCACAAATAACTACTACAGATAGCCAAACTTTATAGAGAAATCATGTATACTAGACTGAAATAAGGGAAAATAATTGTACCTTGGATGAAAAGGCTATAACAGAATTTTATTGTCTCTTTCATTCCCTTAGCATTGATACTACGATAAATAAATGTTTGTATATAAATTAAGTATAAATTTACTGTCTGATCGTTATTTATTGTCATGCATGTATTCGAACTTAGTTTTACAGATTTGATTGAATTTTATTTATCGTAACATCAATGCTAAAGGAATGAAAGAGACAATTAAATTCAATTTTCATCCAGGGTAAAATAATTTCCCCTTATTTCATGTAGTATACATGATTTTTCCATATAGTTTGGCTATCTGTAGTAGTTATTTGTGCTAATACCACAGAGTACATACAGAGAACCAGAGTATACTTTGTTGTGTACTGTTCAAAAATCAACAAAATTTTAGGGGAATAAATGTATAGTCAACGGTGCAACTATACATTTTATAGTCTTCTCATTTCTCCTTTTATATAAAATATGAATTCAAGCAGCCGATATAAAATATAGTTTATTCCAGATTATGAATGTGTTCAAAGTATTTGATAAAATTGAAATAGGTTGATTTGGTAGTGGTTTATTTGCAGCCTATTCGTTTTAGTTTCAAAATAGTTTATACCATACAGTACTTTATAAAAACTTGTATTGAAATGCGAAATTTTTTTACAGAAAATAGATGTTCCGAGTGGCGTCCAAATGCAGATAACCTAAGATTGATTTTCGTTTTACAGGTTTCACCGGAAACGTTTGGACCTTACCTCGAAAATACGATTCCAACAGCCAATTTTGTCGAAATGTTTAGTAATATATTCGACTGTATCAATTTCTCTATGAAAAATCCCTATGAACAGCCTCTTCGAAAAGGCAATAATATATATACAAATATTTACAAGAATCGATAGTTTATTTAAAAAATTTAAAACTAATGTCACCGAATAAAAATTATTTTAAATTTTTGAAAGGTTTTGAATTAACCATTCTCAATTAATATTAATAGAATATTGAGATGAAAGTTTTGGAATCGATTATTTGCTCACGGGAAAAACTAATCAAGACGCATTGGAAATTTTTTTTTCTACTCTCGAGGTAAAGGGTGATATAATTATACACCAACAAGCCACGATATTAGCATTCATTTTACCAATATTATAACCATGAAAATACTTTTAAAATACCGTATTCAAACTGTATTAATGATGAAAGTAAAAATTTAACAATAAATTGGAGTATTATTCGAAATGATCATAAAGATAGTCTCAGAACACCCCGAATTGGCGAAGATAATGGGGCAGATCAAATAGAGACTACTTTCAGAACAACAAATATTCCCAAATTAAAGGGAAACGCAATTCTTTATTTTGCAAGCTATAGAACAATTAGTTACGAGAAATGCACACAATTATTGTTAAAAAATGAAAAAGTATCTGATATTTCAGTAACGGAGACGTTTCTTTATCAAAAATTGTTTAAAAAGGATTTTAGTAGTTTTGGAGCTTTAAAGGCGCTCACTATCTTTTATGAAAATATTGTTAGGACGATTGTGGAAATTTTTGAAATTAGCTACCAAAATGAACACCATTATTCTAATATTTCCCAAAATATGGTTGATAAGTATATGTCAAAAATAAAAGCATTACACCCGATTTTGGTTGAAGAAATGTCGATCGTATTGATCACATACAAAAGCTGGTTTCTTTTTTTAGTTTAGTGCTGATATGAAAGAACTGTAAATGGTCAGTTATAATGAATTTCTGAAATCAAAGAAGCGTTAACTGTTAAAACACAACCATCCGCAGTATCAAAGAAATTAAAAATTTTAAATACATAAAACTAAAAACTATAAACTTTTGTATTTATTAAATTATATTTCCACCATTAGCAACGGTGAAAAGAGATCTGTGTTAAAGGAAATTCACCACCTTCTCATGTGTATGATGCCCATTACAAAAAGTTCCTGTGTATGATTTCTCCAAATTAACATCACTAGATGCAAGAAAAAGCCGTATCGTGTCAACAAATTGACTATCGGTTGTATTCTTGAGCCATTTCTTCATAAGCTCTAGTTAACAACCAGGAGATGTGTAGCCATTGTATCTTCTTTTAAAGATTGCCGTACAATTCGCTTCGAATCACCATGCAGAACGGTTTGTTTCAAATTCAAGCACAATATCAGAAGTTCCTGATGGCGTCAATGAATAGAACTCAGTTATGATAGATTCTTTTCTCGAATATAAGAAACCATTTCTTAAATTCATCCCAGAGAGTTTCAACTATCACATTCATACACAGATCTTAGGTTGTCTGCATTTCAGATATTTCAATTAAATGCCCGTCTTTTAAAATCCATTTGTGATACATTTGGCTACGGCATATTTTACGTAGAATACTCGTATGTCCTCGTTTACAAGTGGAAATTTTTGTTAGAAATATTTTGGAATATTTTGCTTACAGTAAAAAAAACCACACCACTCGGAAAATCTATTTTCTGTAGAAAATTTTCGCATTTCAATTCAAGTTTTCATGCAGTACTGCATGGTATAAACTATTTTGAAACTAAAACTAATAGGCTAGAAATAAACCACTACCAAATCAACCTATTTCAATTTTATCAAAAAGTTTGCACACATTCATAATCTGGTATAAACTATATTTTATATCGGCTGCTTGAATTCATATTTTATATAAAAGAAGAAATGAGAAGACTATAAAATGTATAGCTGCACCGTTGACTATACATTTATTGCCCTAAAATTTTGTTGATTTTTGAACAGTACACAACAAAGTATACTTGACTCTGGTTCTCTGTATGTACTCTGTGCTAATACTACGAATAAATGGTTTACTATCGTACTTGTTTGGACTCGTACTTCGTCAATCAGTTGTAATTATTATTGTTTGATTTTGAAAAAAACGTTTCTTCGTCTAAAATTAACATAATCTGCATTATCTACCTTTATGAAGTTGGCCCAAAATGATATTCCCAAAAATTGATATTCCCATATTTTTAATGTTTAAAACACCAACATATATAGCGAAGATGAAAGGTATGTACGAGTGATAATACTTAAAACAATATCGATTACCAGTGCAAAGAATTAGGTGATTCTCACGAGTAGCCATAATGGCCTATATAAAGAGCGTCCGCCAAATAACTTTTTTTTTGAAAATGCTATAAAAAAAAACTACTGAATATTTTCTCAAATTTCTTTTTTTATTTAAAAGTACAATCCTTCCGGTTAATAATGGAAAATAATTTCATTCAAATGGCTGCCTCGGCTGGCCATGCAGTAGCCTACACGATCGGTCCAATTTTTAAGCACATTATCGATTGTGTGCAGCTGTATTTCACCACTGGCTTCACGAATATTGTCCTTTAAAGCGTCAATTGTCTCTGGCTTGTCGGCGTAACACTTATCTTTGTGAACAAAAATTGAACAAACGGTGAATTGATGTTGATGGCGCATCACGCACACTTTCGGCCACAGTATCAATATTCTCGGGTGTACGCACTGTTTTTGGCTTTTCACGCTTTGGTTTATCGATGAGGATGCCAGTTTCTTTCACTTTTTTCACAAGATAACGAACATACGGAGCTGACGGTGCTTCTCTTCTTCCAAAATCCGTACGCAATTTTCGCACACATTCTGCAACATTACCATGATTTTCAAAGTAATGTCGCAATATTTCCCAGCGTTGTTCAAGTGTATACACAACCATATTCGTTCAGCGGAAGGATAAAACTAATTATCTGTCAAATCAGACATGAGCTAAGTGTTACCATTCACGAAATAAGCACTAGTTAAAAAAAAAACTTTAGATGGCGGACCCTTTATAACTACTTTAGATAATCTTCAAATCAATGTACATATGTGATCGTTTGTATGTACATATGTGATCAGTTTTGTTTATCGGTTTTGTTATGATTTTTTTTATAGATCTAGTCTCAACCGCCATGTCAATCGTCTAATTCTTTGTACTGGTATCAATTAAGACCAGATCTATCATCAAGATCGATTGATCATCGAGCTTTAATTTGAATAAAAAAACGTTTTCTTAATAGTTTTATGCTAATATATTTCTTAAAAACATTTTGTATCTTGTTGGGGGCTAGAGCTTTTATTTCTGCTCATTATGGTTCACCAACTTGTTTCACTTCAGCTAGCATTTTTTTCCACGTCATTGCTGGATTTATTTATTTCCTTTTCTTTTAATTTTTCCAGTTATATTACTTAATGATAACCTATTGCCCATATATCTCCACTTTGTCTCATTATTTCGGTCTCTATGTCCGACTAATTTGAGTTTCAATTCAGTTCCATAATAGTTATGGTGCTATATGCCAGAAGTATTTCAGTTATCGTCGAAGGCACTATAGCAACTGTAGTGTCTTTTCTTTTTTTTCTGTGATGTCTCACACCCATACAATTGTGCTGATATCACACACGATCAGTGTCGTTGCTCATTTTAATTTTGGTCTTGCATGACAAGGCAGAAGAATTATACTCCGAAGGCTTTATGTAACATGTTGAATGTAGGTCTGACTTTATTTATGAGTTTATTTATGTCTTCCTCTTGCCCACCTGTTTTCGCTTTTGTGCAGTCACTGTGTATACAAATTCATTTACATCTTCAATGTGTAAAGGGTTAATGTGCATCGGTATGTATATCTTGAAATCAAATTCGTTGGCTAGATCTGATAGCTGTTTTATTTTTTTTATTTCCATGCCTTAGCGTTTGTGTGTGAGACTGTGAGCTGGCATCTGTGATCTGCATATTCCAGATTATTGAGTTTATCTGTTGTTTAAGATGTGACATTCAATTTCCGCATTACATTGTTCATTTCGATAAGAAACATCACTTTCAAGAGTACGAATGTTTGGCTTTCTCTTCGAGTGATATAAAGTTCTTTGTGTACCTTTATATGGAACTCGTTTTCCAGCATCCTGTTATATTTTTTGTGTCAATTTCACAAAGTGTCTTAGTTCAATCAATCACGGATTGAGTTGATGTGATTCTGTAAAAGATAGTCATGCGAGCATCTATATGTGTTGAGGGCTATGGCTTAGAGGCCGTTGTCTCAACTTACCGGGTCTCAACTGAAACTTTACGAACCATTTTAACGATTGTTGCTCATAGTAGGTGGTCAACCCAAATAATGCTATTACACACAAAAGCTTTTTATGTCAAGCTGTGCATGTTTAATTTTTGGGCGTGATGAGAAACTCTCTTAACCATTAAACTGCATCTGGTTACAATACCATACTTCTTAGATTATTGGTTGCGATTATATTGTCTGGTCCAGAAGAATTACTTTTCTTTAGCTTTTCAGTGACAAAGACTGTCTCTTGTTTCGCTATTGGTGTCATTGATAACCAGAGATTTTATGTGCTGTTGATAACATCTGTTTTGAAATATTTTTTCCGTCTTTTTAACTATGCTTCATCCGTGTTTTTGTAATTTTGACATTCCTTATGCACTGGTGTATAGTTCATGCATGTTTTGAATTGCTGCAGCGTTGAGAACGCATTTGCTATTTCCTTCGGTCATTCCTTGCAATATTCTGTACTTGACCTGCTATTTCTTCATATCACCTCTGCTGTATTTTGTAAGTACATTTAAAGCTAAGGTTGACGGCGTTCCTCAATCTCATTGTTCTGACACCTTGTCGTGCTGAGCGGAATTTCTTGTTGACCATTAAGTGGAATATTTGATGTTTAGTTCCGCCATCTGGTGATGTCCATATATTTATGTATACTTTATGTGGGAACCTTCTGGCGCTTATTAACAACTGACTTGTGATGCATAAGTCTACGAGTGTGTCTCTTTTACCAATCCAAACCGTGACAGTTATCCTGTACGATAAGGACGTGGCTTATGAGAATTCTTGCTATTATGGCTTGTTGTCAGAATTCATATTTTGTTGTTTCACCTGCATCGTCTGTTGGAGCATAGCATTGAATGAAGGTTATCTTTCGTATTTTTTAATGGAATCTTGCCACTTGTATTCTGCAGTTAATTGCTTTATTTATTGCGTTGTTACTATGACCTTGTTTGTCTATCTGTGCCGTCTCTACCAGAGAACATCATATACTTTACTTGCGATTGCTTGTATTTATTTTGTCGTTGTTCTTCCATATCTGACTTCACTGATGCCTAAAACAGAATCTCGATGTGATTGGATTTCATTCCCTTCTCTACTTGTGCTAAACATTGAGGTTGCCTTTAGAGTTCAATGCCTAGTTTGCGTACGATAGCCAATGGTCAATATTCGATTTAGCCGGTCTGTAATCTATGTGATTTTGAATTATTGAATGATTGGTTCAATAAATCCTCGCCCCTCAATGGGTAAGCCATACTGACATGCCGAGTGGAGGGTTCCTTGGACTGTCGCATGTTTGTCTTAAATATATCTGCATATGGAAATAGTTAAATAAATATATAATAAAATATAATTAAATAGACTCTAAATTACGAACAATGAGATTCTTACATAATACCATCAATAAATCTGTGTACAGAAAAATACACTTTTAATACGTTTTCTTATAACTATATAAACAAAACTGGTACAAATCTTTACTATCTTAAAACCCATATAATCATTAAATCTGGAAACATTTTAATTATACCGCATCGCCGCATATTTAAATACCTGTCGATAATCTACTAAGCAGATAACCAAAAACCCAGCCGCTAATTAAAAACGTGTCGGTGGGATAGGAACGTAAAAACAAAATTTTAATCCCATCCTAAAATCCCAACCAACTCATATCTAATCAAAAAGGTGTCAACCTTTTTTTCTGTAAATATCATTTTCCTACATTTCACAACCTTTTTCACATTATATTTAGTTTTTCCAACAACATTTTTAACACGCGGAAGACAAATCATCACAATCCGTATCGTATTATATCCATAAAACACGTAATTAATGAATTTTAATTTCTTGTTCTATCCATTTTTAATTTAATTTAATTTATCGTTGATTTTTTTTTGTTCGTTGGCAGAAAAACTTGTTTTTCCATTTTCTAATATTTTCCACACAAATACTGAAACGAAAAGTTTTTTAAAGCGCGCACATCGTATGGATGATGGTATGAGAGGGAATCGGTTCGTGGCAGAATATGGAAGATATAATTTTTTTTTTCATTTTTCGTTATTTTATAAAGGATGTAATCAAAAGTGACATAAAAATGACAAATTTCACATTGGGGAAAATCAAAGTTGAAATAAAATAACGAGAAAAACGTGAAAAGTGTGTGAATGTGCTCTGCTCGTTTCGTATTTATCTCTAGCTACACAGTATAGAAATTTTTTTATTATTGGATTTTCGATTGGATAAATTTATTTGCGGGCGTCATATTTTATGACAAATGGCTTTTTGGGCAAATGCATTAAATTATCTTTTATGTTTATGGACTGCCAAATCGTATTTATATATTCACTGTGTGCGTATGTGTGTACACATCAAATCACTCGCCAAAAAGGTCAATATCAGTGAAATGGAAATCTGATTTTCGTATATAAAAGTATGTTTGAATATAAAATTATAAAGCATAATTTATCTCCTTGAGGGACGACATATTTAATTTGATTTCCATAATAAATTATCTGTAAAGTATATAATGTATGTGTTGATTCTAGTGGAAATGTCTTTTTTGGAAGTCGATTTGATGTAATTTAATTGGACGAGGTTTTAAACATCATATGGCAATTGTTGGTGTTGAACTGATATAGATCGCGATCAGCGATTTTCGATTATTTACGTTGCACTGTTACAGCCAAATCCGGGACGTGAAGCTTTAGGTCTGATTTACGTAGAACCACTGCCAGTTGCATAGCTCCAACCTATAGTATACTGACGTGGAAGACAGCCTTATTAGAATATTCCTCCTTTTGACTTCCGAATTTCTGCGAGCCGTCCGGGCATAGAGTTGATTAATTTTTTAAATCATATATTGGTACGGTGCTCCACCCATTTATTATGGCATTCCAAGTGGCTTTTTCAGTCCTTCCAACAACACAAGCAATTTGTAGGTTAAAAATGCCATTAGAAGAGGCCGAAATCGAGCACATCTGCGACAGAAGACCGAAAAATTGTAAGATCTGTGATAATCAATCTAGCAACGATGCAAAACAGAATACAAAAATTTATAAACTTTTCAAGAAATAGACCCATAAGCCACCCAAAAATACACAGGAGATTAAGGGAGGAAAATATTAAAAAATACAACACAAAAAAAATAATTTAGGAATAGTTTTAGAGGAATAGTTTATGGACTGTCGAATCAATTTTTTCTCTTGATGGGACCTGAGGAAGACATTTCTTTTATTCGAATCCTTCACAGAAGTTTAAGCGTACAGTCGTCGCACCACCGCGTCATTCTGGTGGAGGCCACTTAATGCTATGGGGTGCATATCGTATGACAGTGTTGATCCGATTACTTTGTTAAGAAAAGTTGGTCATAGCCGTTATTTGGAGCTTCTAAATGATGTGGCGTTTTATGCTGCAACTGGATAATGCTCCTATCCATAAAGGCAAAATGGTACTTAAATTTTTAAATTATTTGAAGCAACCTTTATGATTTTTAAAAGCTGACAACAACAACGGGTGTAACCAATCGATTCTGCTTGGTGGCTGAGTTTGCTCGACCGAGCCCACCCTGTAACACTACAACAGGCACGACGTAAAAATATAGTACAATGCCAAATTGGGACAAACAACAACCTAAAAACGGTCATGGTTTTTTTCATACTGGAGAAGGACTCGTAAACTTATGCATCACAAATCAGTTATACATCAAATCAAGATATACATACATACACATGGGCACAACCAGATGGCAGAACTAAACGTTAGACATTCAACGTAATGGTCAACAAGAAACTCCTCATATCATTACAAGATGTCTGAACAATGGGAGGAGCAGACAGCCGTCATCAACTGGTAATAGAAAAATTTCAAATCAAGTCAGAATTTGTAAAACACCCAAAGACAACTACATAGGTCGAAATTTAACACAACCAGATTAAAAGATACGGAAACAATAACATCTTCAATAGGACGCTCCAACTCAATTTCTATAGAAGGCAAGCCATTAATATAGAACAAAAATGGAGTCAAGCTGAAGAAACCTACATAAGGACTTCCACGGAAGTACTATAGAACAAAAGTGGAATTAAACTGAAGATACCTACATAAGGACTACCAAGGAAGTAATCGACTTCGAAGAATACAATCGGAAAACTTAGAATGGGCTTAGAAAAAATTAGGAATATCGAGATCTAAAATCTATGGTCATCAATGACACCAATAGCGAAAAAAACAACATCTACCCACCAATGGAGCTGGAGCTTAAAAGCTAAAGAAAAATAAGGCTTTTGGACTTGACAGTTTAATAGCATCTAATAACCTAAGAAGTATGTTATTGGCAGAATACCACACAAATGAAAGAAAGGCTTGGCAATAACGATCTGTAAGAAAAGTAACCTACGAGAATGTTAAAATTGGCTAGTTATCTCTTTCCTCAACACACAACAATAGAGATACTGGCATGATGGGTCTTCACAAATTCTCACCTATACGATCAATGTAAAATTAAGAAACAAACAAGCAGGCTTAAGACTAGGAGATGTTGCAACGAGGTTAAAAAGTCGTAAAGCAATTGTTAGTGTTGAGCTAAAGCAAAATGTTTATTTGTTAATATCGTTTTTGGAGTTTAAAGCACTGTCAGCGCTTTTGTTGATCGCTTATTTACGTCCGACCTTACGCTTATACAGCCAAATCGATAGACTAAAAGGTAAGGTAGTCAGGCAGATGAGTTGATTTACACCATCAATCTTAATCAAATTCAAACCACGTGGGATATCATTATCGCCCAAGACAACTTCTACCTATATCAACTTCTATCTTCTACAACTTCTATCTTCTGCCTTTTGAGAGAAATGGACAATTTAAGCCTTTTGAACATATTGCATAGATTTTCAATTTCATTTCCTATAACGGAATGAATCAGTTAAGAATTGGAATCGTTAAAGAAGTTAGCAGTTTCATTCGATTCAAAACCACTAGACAGAAAAGTACATGAAATTAGTTTTCAGCAACAGATCTTGATCGTTTATCTGTATACGTTGTGGAGTTGTAGAACAGAGCGATAATTATTTCACTACACAACTGTTCGAAACTGTTGAATGTTATAATTAATTTAACCAGTATAATTAATGATTTCGTCTATCAGTCAGCTCTTGACATTGTGTTAGCAACCGGAAGAAGCTTAATCGTTTTTGCCTAACCCGTCCGAGCCAATATGCTCATTGTCCTTTGAGTATCTTCGCGATATAATTAACTTACATTAAATTCATAATCTATACCTGTTAATCCCCATTGTATGCCATTACAAGACGTAATTACCATACTTGCCCTCGTCCTCGAGTGTTATAGTATTTCACTTTGTTTGTCTTTATATTTAACTCGTTTTCCAGGATCCAGATAGTTTTTTGTATGACTTCAATCAATTCCGAATTGAGTTAAAGTGATTAGTGCACTTCTTCTAATCTAAACCTAGCTTGTTCGTTTCTTAATTCTGCATATAGCGTAGGTGAGATTCTGTTATAATGATGATCTTGCGAGTATTGTTTCTGTTATGTGTTGAGGAAAATAATACCTCGCTAATTTTTGTATTCTCGTTGATCATCTTTCTTAGAGATCGTAATTGCCAAGCCATCTTTTCATTTTTATGGTATTCTGCCAGAATACTATACTTCTTAGATTATTGCGGTTGCAATTATATTGTCTTATCCAGAAGCTTGATTTTAGTTCAGCTCGTCAATGGCAAAGATTCTCGCTTGTTTCGCTATTTGTGGTCATTGATAACCTGAGATTTTAGTTGCTGTTAATAGCGTCTTCTTCGAAATATTCCATCTCTTTAACTGTTGTAACTTTATCGGTTGTTAATATTTGCATCATGAGTGGTATTTTGTAATTTTGTCGGTGACTTTCCTTACGCACTATAGTGCTTCCTTATTGTGAATTGCTGCAACATTTTGAAGGCTTTTTGCATATTTCCTTCGATCATTCTTATGTATCATACGCAAGATTTTTGTATTTATGGAAAAAGCAGACTCTACATTAACATCATAATTGTTGTACTAAACCTCTCGATTGCCAGTACTGAATCATCAGTATCGGAAAACTTTGATCAGTGATCGATATCACTGACATTTGTCTCCACCAAAGAAGAGAAACTTTGACTGTTTAAAAATGCTTAAAGAGAGCAATAATCTCGATCATTTTCTATCTTCAAACATAATCAATCGAATAAGATTCAAATAACTTTTACACCAAGAGTATATGGCTTTTGAGATTTTATCATAACCCTCCTGAGTGCATATCTCTGGAGTCTCTAATTCTGGCGTTTAGTTTGATTACTTTCTTACGTGAAAGTTTCCAATCCGCATTGCAATCTGACATTGTCCCCTGTTGAATCTCTAGTGAAAGCCAATGGAGGCATATGAGTTATGAGTATATGAGCATATGAGCATACAGTTGACAGTTTGATTAATAGCATATCCAATCATAGTTTATACACATCCGATTATAAACTGCGTAAGAAATTGAATTGCGACACATTTGAACTCCGTTCTCGGTCGGCAATGGTGAAGCACGCTCCTGTCGGCAATAGTAAAATTTGAGCTGTTGGGAAAAGTAAGTGATGTGCAGAATCGAAATCCTTGTGAGTTGCTTAAGAACAAGTGAAAATATTGCTGCTGTAGCCCTGTTGTTGAAGAAAACCCAGGTTTGTCAACTCTTCGTCGATCCTTGGAATTAGACATTCCCCAAACGACACCGTATTTTGCATAAAGACTTGGGTCTTAATTTCTTTAAGCTTCAGTTAACACAAGAACTCACACCGGTCGATCACTATAAATGTCGTATCTTCGCTGATTGGGTCTTTCAAATGCATCAAAATAATCCGGATATTCATCGAACAAATATCTTCAGTGATGAGGCCCACTTTCACATCGTACACTACGTTAATAAGCAGAATTGTCGCATTTGGGACTCAAGAAATCTAAGAATGACTGTTGAAAAGCTTTTTCATGACTCTTTGGTGCGGTTTTTGGGGCAGGCGGTGTGATAGGACCTTACTATTTCGAAAATGACGCTGGTGCAACTGTTACGGTAAATGGATTGCGCTACCGAGCTATGATTAATGGTTTTTTATGGCCGGAATTGAAAGATATTGATGTGGACGGCATTTATTTTCATCAAGACAGCGCTACGTGTCACATAAGCAACGAAACATTCGCAAATTTGCAAGAAAAGTTTCTGATCGTGTTATTTCTCGAAGCGGTGATCACAATTGGCCACCGAGGTCTTGTGATTCTTTGAGACCTCTAGAAAGATAATGTTTATGCCAATACTTCACAATCGATTCAAGACCTAAAAGATGGAATTCGTCAAGTTATCGAGGACATACAGCCACAAATATGCGAATGGGTCCTGGAAGATTTCATGAAAAGGAAATGGTGCTGCAAGCGTAGTCACGGCGGCCATTTGGTATAAAATAAACATTCATTGAAATAAACATTCATTGTTTTCTTTTGAAATACTTGTTTTTTTTAAAGGGAAAACCCTTTGTCTTATAATAGAAGTGTTTTATCAATTTACAAGTATAGAGTCAGATCTCACCAGTTCAAACCCTATAGGATGTTCCTGCTAAAAATAAGATTCAAGCACTCCCACTAACCACATATAATTAGGTTACAAAGACGTGTTCCCAATTTGATTTACCATTACGCAGTACGTCTTAAAATTAGAAAAAAAATTAATTACACATAATAAACTCACATGTTATACCTTAATTAAATTAAATACCATAATCACAATAATTTTTAATTTATAGCTCAAAATATTTAATTAAATTATAATCCTCTTCAAATTAATAGTTGACAACTAAAACACAAACTTAAAATAAAAATTTATTCGAAAATAATTTCAAATATGTTAAATCTAAAATAATTTATTATTTTTAGTTTTTAATTAAAACAAAACCAAAAAAATTAATTAACGAATTGCCTAGTATAGTAACGTTGTTTCGTAATTTTTGATTTTCTTTTTTTTTTCTTTGGTAACAGGTTGACTACCACGGTTTAACATTGTGTTTGGGTATCCAAGTGGATGATGGAGGAATTATTGTATATAATATGGCTTTAGAATGGTAATTATAAATTTTAATTTCTTAAATGATTTGTTTTTGTGGGAGAAAAGAACTGAGAAAAGAGGGAAAAACAAAATACAGTAGAATCCGTCACATTATCGTATACCGAAATGGAATGGGTGATGTGAATCTCGTTTCGTATTATACAAAATCATAAAATTAAAGTGTTATGATTTATCTAACATCTGTTACATAATTTGTCACAGAATTTTTTTTTAGTTTATTATAAAAAAATATTTTTATTTTGAATTAATATAATGTGTTGGATAGAATTATTTGAGAACAGTTTCGTTTGATTTCGAAGAAATCAAAATGAAATCTAAGTCACAACATTTTTTTTTAGTTAGGATCACCCAGATATTGAGGGTGACACATAGTAGAAGGTCGAGTGAAAATTTTTGGTGTTTCTTGAAATTATCCACATGTTTCTTATAAATAATTTTTTTAAAAATATAAGTTCATACACGACTTTAATATGATTCAAACACATACATTGGCTCACTCTCATAGTAATGAATAAATTGAACTGTTTAACCAAACATAAGTTACAGCTTGCCAGAAGCACTAACGTCATAAAAATGAGAACTCTAAGGAAAATTTTGCGATCCTTCATGATCTCAAAATAGCAAGTTTATTCTTTCCTCATAAAAATATCCATTTTGAAACATGTACACATCACGTAAAACATCCCGAAGCCAGATTGACCATAATGTCAAAACTCGGGGTTCGAGTTATCGGTCGTGAAATCTTACCGATCATCAGCAAAATTCGTATTCAGTAACCATTACCTGGTCATTGCAAAGCTACGTTGGAAATTTTCTTGCGAGTCAGGGGGGGAAAGGGAGTATACAACGCGATTCTCCTGGGAAGGTCTGATAAATGAAGAAATGCAACAAAAATATCAAAACCATTTCAGCAATAAGATTTTGCGATCTAAATACAAATCTAAAGAAGTGAACAGTGTTTGGGAAGTATTGAAAACCACGGTTGTCGATGCTGCCCAGCACAATATCGGTAAAGTGAAAACTTGATTGGTTTGTCGAAGATTGTCGTCTTGCTGTTGAGTAACGAAATGAAGCGAATATAATCAAGTTCTGTGTGTTGAGCCGAATCGAATGATACAGCGATCTTTGAAGGGGAAACAGCATTTCGGGACGCAAAGAGATCGCTGTCGGCGACGATGGCTCCATGTCGTAGAAAGCGATTTGGCTTCTTATAATTGCTTGCAACAGTTTGAAGTGGGTCAGATTGTTGAGACGGTACGGGCCAACAATGGACCTGTAAAAGCAGTAAAAAAAGGATAATTCGAAATATAATCATGACACTCTAACCTGAAAAATATATCGACATAAAATATAAGAAAACATCATTCCATACAAAATGAGGTAGAAAATGACCTTCGAAGACTGTTTATTTTCAAAGTGATATCTAAATTCTCCACAAGTTAATAATGGTGTACAGATCACACTCCAATTATGCACTTATCAGAAAAAGTAGTGGCTATATGGCGAAATCCTTGAGATTTAGCCATTCCGACCACCTTTTTGTACGTATAGATACAATAGTTCGTTTTAAAAGCTCATTTATTCACATGAAGTTTTGCTGGTACTGGTTGTTTTATTAGTGATGACTCTAATCATCTCTTCTCCTATATTTTTCATAACGTGTTTTTTTTGAAATTTTTAATAATTTTAATGCGGCAAGCATTTCTCCAATCATTCACTATACTTCTCTCAATTTCCTCATTGATGTGCTCTTACATATATTTGGTTTGACATAAACTTGACGTTTGCGAAAGCAATGCTGCTTGGATTATTTTCCATAGCGATGGAACGTCTCACCCGTATATATAAATTGAAATTCTCGGTACGCTGCTATATGTCTTATATATTGTACCCGTTTGAACTGTTTTGACTCTTCTTCCACTGATGTACTTCGGTTATCAGCTGATTTTATCCATTTAAAGCCAATCTACAAATACTGTATACCGCAATTTTGAACGCTCCTTATTGAACCTTGAAGAAATAAATCTGACATATATTTTTACTGCAAAATCTTAGAGTATCGAATTGTTAATGAAATCATTAAAGTCACGGTGCAGAATTTTTCTTGGATACTCAAATTTTTGCTCTACATCTATTTCTTGATTTAGGGAAAACTTAGAGTTGGAGTTTCTGCTCAGTACTGCTGTTGATGTAATATTTAAGGTTACTCCAGCTATGACGTGCTTAAATTTAAGTCCACTGCATCTTTTGAAACAAATTAAACTTTCCTGTAACTTTCGAAACAATTTGTCTTATTTTGGGATCTCGAACTGTTACCTTCGAAAAATTTTGTAAATTTGTAATACCTTAAGACTGCCTCGAGAATGTGGTGTAATGTTGTTTTGCCCCACTCTCGACAAAGAGCAACCTTTAAGGCGTCGATCATCTTATATTTTTAGTTAATACTTTGTCTTGCAGAATGAATCATATGAAAAATTTCATTGGGTTTAAGTCTAGGGAATATGCTGGCCATTGTTGTGGAGAAATTAAAATCCGAACATTTTCTGTAAAACTCGTTAGGTTTAACAGGCTTTATGGGATGATGCCTTCTTGTTGAAATGTCCATTTCCTGCCTTCTTGTTAAAACGTCCATTTCCCTAAAAAAAACAGCATTGAACATCTTTTCACGGGAGATTTATTTATTAATCTAATTATCTTTAAGCCATTGTCAATTAAAACGAATGGTGAGCGTCATGTGGTAGTTACCGTGGTTCAAACCATCACTGATGAATGCGCTTGCCTTGACAGATCAAGTTCTTTTGCTCACCACCAATGTGCAAGTGTTAAATGCAAATAACACTATTGAGTCTTAATTCGAGCTTTTTTTACTGCGACGTGAAACGTTATGCTTCATTAGACTTGTAAACCACTCAACAGCCAGACGTTTTTCAAAAAATGATTGCGTTGTCATTGGGCATTTGGTTGCTACATCTTGCACCCCTATATACAATTGGGCATGTGACTCATATTGGTTTGATTTACTAATTTTTTATAAAACAACAACTTAAAATCAAGTATGAGGGCATTGTACATTTGAACCTTTCATTTACAGCAATAACTAGATATCAACTTTTAAGAAATTAGAAACAATCTTATTTAAAAACATTCAAATCAATTATTCTAAAGTATCCAAATCAATTACTCTAAAGAAAGCACGATAGGTATTTAAAATTATATCGTGCTTCAAATAAAATCTGAAATTCTGTTACCAAGTAAATAAAATGTATCCAAACCCAAAATTGTGGCTGTATGACTTTTAAATATCTCAAGTTTTGTGACTCGAAGCTTACCTTATATCGCGTTTCATTCCAATTTGTTAACTCTAAGATATAGATACTTAAGAAGTGATGCTTAGGTAATGTAGTACATTAATAATATGCCATGTTACATGGTATAGAACACGAAGATATTGTCGGGCTTGTGAAGACTTTATAAAGAATAAAATCCCAGAAGGTATACCAGGGTCAACTTTTAACTCTACAACTGTGGCAATTATATAAAATTATGGTTAATTGTATTGCTCAACAAAAGCTTTTCAAAAAGCCCACCGAGATTGGTTCTAAGTCTAATATAATCTGAGACAGTTAACATCTTATATTAAATGTATGAAAAAATTCAAAAGTTTGCACTCAAAGGTTGTTGATTCCTGTCCATTAATGAAATTCTCTAATTGGGCACGATTTTACAAACCACCAATTCTAAAGTTAAAGTGAACTATATTTATATTAAACGCAGACAGGTTGTCATAAACTAGGTCACCCTCGTAAACTCTAAATATATATGTACTGTAAACATTCATACACGGCTTTTGTTTGAAATCTACGATGAAAAGATTGATGAAAGCAAATTAAATTCTTGAATTGGTTTATTGTGCTATAAATACGGAAATATATGGCACATCTGTTGTAATTAATACAAATCACGTTCAAATCTGTTACACCGCATACATATAATATTGTATAATGAATGATATGAGAAAATTTGCTTTAACCGCACGTCATATTATATACGAATACCTATACACTTACTGATATCATTTCAACCCCTTTTTTTATACGAATTTGGAAAATTTATAGTTTTTCTTTTCAGGTTTCACCGTTTTAATCAAAAGGTATATATACATAAATATGTATGTGCGAGTATATTATTGTGATAACGAGCCGTGAATATAATTTTTTTTTGTTTTGTTTTGATATAGGGAAGGAAAATTGAATGGAAAAATTATTGTGTGTGTACGCGCCATTTGATCAATCGAAAACCCAATTTAATATTTTATCCCCCTTCTTAATCAGAATTAATTTTCATTTTTGGGTTAAGTAATTGGCATATATTATCAAGAGTTCACAATTTTAAGTTCTTTCGCATGTGTGCATATAGGTTATTTGAACTATATAAACGCTATCGCCTTTTGCCTATAAACGCTATCGCCTATGGGGTATGGAAATTTAACATATACTCATTACACTCTCTTAGAAACCAAACGGAGCAGTGGTTAAAGCTGCAATTGGAGCGGGAAGTACCAGGTTCTAATCCTGATAGGGGCAGACGGCAAAAGAGATTTTTCACCATCTGACGATCGGTGGTGTGAATGAACACATCTATGACCCCCTGTTGGTAAGCAGAATTCGGCCAACCCATCTTCCATGTCAGTACTATAGGCTGGCATGGAGCAATGCAATGTACAGATGGTTCTGCGTAAACCAGACCTATAGCCGTACGTCCTCGATTTGGCTATGTAATAGCGTGAAGTGGGACGTAAATAAGCGTAACGCTTAAGAGTTAGGAGAGCCTTGAACCTCAAAACAGATGGCAAAGGTAGAAACAGATAGACAGACAGACTCTCTTAAAAGTTAATAATTTATATTGCGCCAAAAGGTCATTTATATCTCAGGTCATTATTTATTCTATTCGTTGAGTAGTCGTATCCTGTAGAGTTGCAGGAGTAAAGACTGGTGCTTAGATTCTCATCTATACATATTAATCTTTTTTGTTCTTTTTCGGAATGTAGACAGTATTGTGGCGAGAATATTTTTCTAATTTTAGAATATATTTCCCTCCCCACCTATTCGCAAGTAGTTTGATAACAAGGTTCAGCAAAGTGCCTTGAACTTGGACTCGTAATTCTATCCTGTCTATATGGTGGTATCTTTGTTCGACGACTAGTATGGTCCTATATTCCATTCTATTCTTACAACATATGGCGTCAACTAAATTTTCTACCGACCTAATCTTAGTTCTTTCTCTTATGTTAATACAACGGAGCCTCCTTAATTTTCACGTTCCTTAAAATATTTCCGATTTGGTCTATTATAGATGTTAAATATGAAGATTGGAGATTTGCGATCTGAGTTAAAAAACCGTCCGAGACAAATCCGACGAAACAATCTGAGACCGTGATACCCAGTAGCTGATAACCTTATTGAGTAATATCTTATTGAGTAAACCTTATTGGGTAAAAGAGCGACACCTATAATCTATTATAGAAGCTTTATAAGATCAAATTAGGCTATGAGAACTTTTGCAACAGGCTATCGAGAATTTTTGCAATTACTTCTGGTGTTCGACAAGGAGATGCGCTGTTCCCGATACTTTTAAATCTCATATTGGAATACATCCTGCGTAAAAGTGAAGCACCTCAGCACTAAATCTTGTTCAATCACGAGATCAGGAATTTAATTCTAATTCCTGATCTCGTTCATGTAATAAAAGGACAGCGAGTAAGCTGGCTCGGTCATGTTCTGCGTGCTGATCCGAACCGAATGATACAGCGATTTTTAAAGGGAGAGTCGCTTTTCGGTAATCTACAAGGTCGCTGTCGGCGATGATAGCTTCACGGCGTAAAGAGGAATCTAGCATCATCTAATGCTCGCAAAGTATGAAGAACTGGCTCGTAATCGAAACCGATAGAGTCAGATTGGCACACGATACGAGTCAACAGTGGCTTGTAAATATCGTAAAAAAAACCGTTATATTCGGTTGTCGACAGTTGTTGCTTTTAATGAATAAGAAAGTTTCTCATGACGCCGTGGTCTCGATTTCAATTCTCACCGTCAATCAAAAAGAACATGCACCAGGTGACATAAAAATCATTCGTTCGAGTGACTACTTATAATGTGCACCAATACAAATTAACGTAAGGTCTAAGTACGTAAGGTCTAAGTGCCGTTTACGAGCGAATTAGTATTTTAAAATTCAAGTGGTAGGGATAAAGGTGGCTCTCACTAAGACATTACTATTTATCAGGCCAGAAATCAGGCCAAATAGTTATCCGTATAACAAATTAAGAGGAAGACTATAGTTTATCGACGTGGATTAGTGACTATACATATTCCTCCAAAGAAAATAATCTAACAGAATTAGATCTCGGTGGCCAATTAACAGGACCATTCCGTGAAATTTTTATATCTTCAAACGTTTCGTTGAGTAAAATAATTACCGTGCTGTGTGGTAAGTGGCACCGTCCTTCATCACTGAGTAAAATTTTATTTGTAAATTGTTTTTTGTAGGTTTAAGTCTTTTGAGTCTTCTCTTGATAAAGTAGTTTTACAGCTTCAATGTTTGGGTGATGATGGAGCTTCTCTTGAAGGTTTTTTGAACACACTTCTGTATTTTCTCTGTGAATTGGAGCTCTTTTTCACGTCTACTTTTCACTTTATTTTTGCATGAGGATTCATACAAATGTATTTTGCAGTAGTACAGGAATATTAATTAATGAAAGTCACATGCAGTGGTTCTATTGATCTATAAGTCAAAATAATATGAGTAAACTTCGATTCATCCACTTTAATTCTTCACTTAGCTAGCCAATTTTGAATATTATTTCTAGCTATTTGTCGTGTGAATGTGGCTTCACCGATTGTGTCAACAACAGCTAGAATTGCAGTATCATCTGCAAACATGGCGATAGTTGTGTCATTTTGCGGTAAGTCGCTTGTAAACAGCACAAAAATAAATAGTCTTAAAGCACTTCACGCAACTCCCGTTGAAGCTCCTTTTATGTTGAAGCAAACACCTTCCTGTTATAGAACCTTTATAAGATAGCCTGACCCTCTCCATCGCTTCTCTTTATCGCAGATATTCCAAAAAATTTAGAAATAAAATAATTCTTTTGCAATGTGTCCGACAACCTTGGTTTTTATTCTTGCTTCCATTGTGTCAAATAGCTCGAATTTCCAATACTGATAATTGGACTATGTCGGAGATGTTGGATGTTTCGCCAAGACATGAGAAATAATATTCCATGTGTTTGACCAAATATTTTACATTTGGCTTATTCGTGGTAATATATCAAACTCTAATAAAGCAAATGACAATAATAATTCGAGATGAATACAAAATATATGGTATAAGTCAGTTTAAGGCTCTGAGGCATATGCACAGAACTGTACTATAAATTGTCATTACAACCGTTGAGCTAAACATCAGAAATTGTAAATTCACGGTTTATAAGTTTTATGACACCCTCAAGTTTATTTTAAGTAATGGTTCAGCCATATTGTCATTTGATCATTTATCAAATTTGGTTAACAAATTGCCACTAGGGCCCACGGCTCAACCCACGTACACATACAGATTATAAACACTTAATCGTGATTTTGGATCTGCCACGAGGGTGACATTCTTAATAGAATTCATAGTATATATTTGAAACATTCAAAACAGATGGGCCTAAAACATTCCACACCCCCACTTTTACTGCATTGATAGTAGTCGTTGATACTAGTAGCTCGAACTCACTTTAATTAAATTTTTTAATTGGTCCGGTTGTACAATATATTTCATGAGGCCTATCCTAGGCATCCCCAAGTGATTCCGAGACAGACATGAAAAACTTCTATGGCCATAGTGAAACCGATTTAGTTCATTTTGTTGATTAATCGGTTTGTTCGATAAGGATATTTCATAGAATCGATTCTAGAGGAAATTTATAATTACAAACTTTGTTCTTAACTTCACATCGTTAAAATCCTGGCGTGACTAAATCCAAAACAAAGTACTTAATGATGACTAAGCAAAGAGTTTAATATGTAAAATTTTCCAAATCGATGAACATTTTTTAGTTTAATTAATTAGTTTTTCAATCCATGACCTTTACAATAACAAACTCGTTTGGGTTTTTCTATATTGATTTTCAAAGTTGAATGTCGATTTGTAGAATACCCATTAAGTATATGTTTACATCAGTTCATGGCCTTACAAATACGTAAACATATGGTTTGTCCAAAAATCGATAAGCCTGATGAGTCAATAATTGCTGTGATTAATTAATGCGATAACCATTATATATTTATTTTGTCGACTTAATTACAACCATATCTAGCTCATATCCGACAGTTTGATGGATATTCAACAGTTTACGGATTTTCGAACATAGTCTGTTAACTGGATTAAAATAATACCTATATTGGTGGTCAATTTATGCTTTATTAGAAATTAATATCTTAGTCTACCTATATAATCTTACTTTATTTATTCAACATACGAGAAACATGCAACTAAATGTGAGTCAACGCAACCAAACCACATATTACCTTGATCAAAAAGTTCCCGGACTAACCACCGTGTGGCGTTTCCATTTGAGTTCTGTTTTTTTGTTAAGTTGATACATCTGCTATTCCCTCTAAATCTTAGCTTCATAGCATAACATTTGCAAAAGTTACCTATAGTCAAGAGTACATCTATCTCTGTGTGTGTTGGCGATTATTTACAATTTTAGAAATGTATTTAAAAACGGATTTAATGATCCTCTGAAAAAACGGTCGTTTACTAGTGGTACAAGCGGTTTAAAAGTGTTCGTGAGTCAATCGAAGATAATGAACGCAGTGGTCGCAAATTAACCATCAGAAAGATAGGGAGGACTTGAACATTGCCTATGGATCCGTCCAAAACTTTTTGGTTAATGATTTGGGTTTCCGTCGTGTAGCGGCAAAGTTGGTGCCAAAAAACCTCAATCTCATGCAAAAAACGACCGTGTTGGCGTCGCAAAAGACAAATTTTTTGAGGCTGATTCCGATCCCACATTCATCAAAAGGATCATTACTGGCGACGAGACGTGGGCTTATGAGTACGACACGCAATCCAAACATCAGGCAAGTGAATGACGTACACCAAATGAGCCGAGACGTTTTTCATAGATTACGGATTACGGTAGCTCACGGTTTTCATAGATTACAATTTTGCCAGAAGGGCAAATCGTAAACAAAGAGTATTATTTGGGCGTTGTGAAACGTTTGCGTGAAGATATTTGCTGAAAGAAACCAAAATTGTGTTCTGCACCATGATAACGCACCATCGCACAGTGTCATCATAATTCGTAATGGTGAAAATGCAACAAATACCATCCAACAGCCACCTAACACACCTGGTTTGGCTCCTTGTGACCTCTTTCTGTTCAATCTAGTTAAAAAAAAACATTACAGAAAACGAGTTTCAACAGCCGAGAGGAAATAATGGAAACTCGCAGAAAGCACTGATGGACATACCTAAAACCGAATATAAAAAAGTTTCGTGGATACGATCAAGGGATAAGTGTGTTGCAGTCGATGGGGATTACTTTGAAGGGGACAATATAGATTTAGATTAATAAACTTGTATTTTTAATTTTCTAAATAAATTGTGGGAACTTTTTGATCAAGATGGATATCAATCGGTCAACATGTTACAGCTTGTGTGTCTTTCTTTTTTCTCGAAATATTAAACCAAACTGTCATATATTATGTTTCTACATTGATCAAAATAGACCAACTCTAATCGAATTCACTTTGTTAAGCTTAAACTACAAACACAAGGAATAGACTAAGTGTGGTAAGTGATTTTTTCGAGATTGGCTTATAGTATGTTGAAGTCCAAGATTAGCCAATCTCGATTTATCTGGAGATTAGTAACCAAGCACGATTAGTGAACAAATATTTTAAAATTTGGAAGTGTATCTTTAACAAAACGAAATTACAAGAAATGAAAATGCTGCCATCATACGACAGAAATTATAACATCATATAAGTAAATACAAGTAGTGCCATCATTTGACAAAAGCAAACATTTTATTGATTTTACAAGTAGCGACATTATATTATTTAGCCAGAGTGATAAACATCATTCACGATTTGAGGTTATGTTTTTGTTAATATTTAAAGACCTTATTAAAAAGTGTTGCCGGTTGGAGCTTAATGGTTAAGAGAGTTTCTCATCACGAAATGGTTCGTAAGGTCTATGCTTTTTTATCTTTACTATATAGCAATCTAGAAAACAGAATCGTCATAAGATATAAATCTAACTATAGAACCGATGTTCTTGCAATTAAACTCATTTAGTTTCAACAAAATGGTAACACATGCCATATTGCCGAGAACTGGCAGGTCGTCTGATATGTGACTGATGATAGGTTCTATTAATAAATCAGAATTAATCCCGGTAAGTTTTATAGAGTAGCAATGGCTGCCGGTAATAATGTAATACGAGGTTTGCACTATATTCACGTCATTTTAATTTAACATAAATTCGATAAAAATAATTCCAAGAATTAATTTATTAATTAATTTGCGAACCGAATTCTACGAATTGAATCAACAATTTAGAATGTAGTGAACATAACTGATAATGCTAGTTTGAAGCATTTCACAGTAACATGAAGTTCATTATTAGTGTAGCAGGTGAATAATCTATGAAATAAGGTGAATTATTGATAACATCTCTATTTTTTATAGTTTTGTTACTATTAACATCGGTCCCTGTTAACTTAACACAACAATCACAGTGCGGAACATGTACCGAGGAATATAATCCGGTTTGTGCTCGTGCTACTATTGGTGGAATTTCAAAATTTGGTAATAGATGTAAGATGCAGTTGCAAAACTGTCGCTACAACCTCGGTATGAGTTTAAGATTTGAAAATGGGTTTGACTTAGTAATAATTTAAATTTTTATTTTTAAGGTTATAGGCCGATCAGCACTGAATCTTGTAATTTCTTAAATTAATAAAATTAAAAGTGAAGCGTGCATTGTTCAATTTTCCAAAATGTAAATATTCTTATTAAACGTGAATCTACATCACAGTTAGGATTTTACGTGTAAAAAACGTTTTTACCTTTTTATGTAAATTATGTAAAAAATAAAAGGTAAGTTCCATGTAAAAAACAAAGACAACACCATTCGAAGTGCCATCTGTTTGAAATATCAAAAATCTGCCGACGTTCGTTTTGGTCATTAAATAAATATTGCATGGTAAAAAAGTAAGAAGATTTTTTAACAGATGGTGCTTTATTTATAGTTAAATTTGATAGGAGATGGCGCGTCAGATTTTCACATTAAACCATTTGTTTAAAACCGTGTAAATTACATCGTGTAATTTACACGTCCAACTGTGATCTATACATTATGTTTATGAATGTCTTTCCTGCAGTTACAGAGGACACGACTATATCAATTTTAAATCTTCTGAAGCAACTTAAATATTTAAGTCTTGGTCTAGTAGTCATATTATTATTAGGTGTAGATACGATAGGTACGATCCTCTTTGGGAGCGCAATACCCATATAATAACGACCCAATATTAATGGGAAGATTTCTTATGGTTTTTATTGTTGATACTTATAACGGCATGCTTTGATCCAACCAAACCATCTTGTCAAAGTGAAATCTTTACCATTGTATTTTAATAGATAAGATCGGTTAAGCTATCTTTGTAACATAAACCACACTTTATTATATGCCAATATGTGTTAACCCGTCCTATGTTACAATATTGGTATATTCGTATATGTTATTACTAGTTTTTCATGTTAAATCTATAAATATATCCAATTATTGATGCATATATAGATGCAAATCTGGTTGTAGCTTAATGGTTATAAGAGTTTCTCATCACGCCACAGGGTCTCGACTTCGATTTTTGTCGTTGTTTAAATTACATGCACCGGATGACATAAACATTGTGTATATAGAAGCATTCGTTGGGCTGATCACCTACAATGTATATTAATACGTATAAAATGGTTTATATGGTCACAGTTGAGAGCAAGTCAAAGCACTAATATGGTTTTGATATCCATTACGACGATAACCATTACGTTGATAATTATCATATCACTCAACCACAATATGGGTACACTATTACACTCAACATCGATTCACTTTATTTTAGGAATTTTGTTCGACATACTTTCAGGCACCCAACTATTTTATTTAAAAAAAAAATTATTGTTATGTGCTGACAGAACTTACATTGTGCTTTTCAAAAGTTTCCAGTTCTAAAAAAAAATGAAAAAAAAAATTCATAAAAAATGCAAACCCAAAAAAAAATGTTATTTGGTAAATTATTTTCATATATATACATACATACATGATATAAAGTTTTACAACCACGTATGTATATGTGTGTGTGTGTGTTATATTTTAACATATGCGAAATAAGAAGAAGAAAATGGTTTAGTGCGGAAACATATGTGCGGATGTTCTATTTTAACTGTGCAGTGTATGTTCAAACTTTGTATTTTTTTGTCGGTCGACAATGTGTGTAAGCTGGATTTGGAGGACATTTTATTGAAAAACGTAAAACTATTATAACTTTAGCAAAAAAGGATGTGACTTGATTTATCTGCATTGAAATTGTTTAAATTGGGTTAAGAAGTCTTCCAAACTGGCTATTAATGTCGAATTCAAACACATTAAATCTTTAACGTTTCTCAAGTAAGTATATACCATAAATTTTTCAATTTCGATAGCATACTGTAGGATATTATAAAATTCATGGTCAGAACCTTGGCCAGAGAGTGGTCAAGCACAAACGTTGGACGTTTAAGATGTCTTCGTCTTGTATCCAAATATAGTTGCTTCTAGTAAATCAACGAGTTCAAATCAATGTATTCAATCTGTAGTGTATGTTAAAACTACGACTATAACCTCTTGCGATGGAGTTTACCATAAATGTTTGCCCCATTACTTGTAACAGAGAACACCATTAATTTAATTAAGGGTTAATCTTAATGGAGTGTTCTTGTTATCATTTTAACTGATTTACTCCGACTATAAATCTTAGCTTAACTCCTTAATTATCCCTCTGAATATTTCCCAAGTAACGGTTTGTAACTCAAATAAATCGATAATTTAGCTCACGCCACAGTTAATAAATTCGATATTTCCTGTTAAGTTCTTGTAATTGACTAGTACTGTCGCATGAACGTATCGCACAGTATGAATATCAAGTCCAGCAGCATATGCCTGATGAGATGGGTTTGATGTATTCGATCACGCAGTCTTTCAATAATATCATCATCATCAGATCGAAACCGGCGTAGTGGATTACAAGATACATGCAACAACTCCGGATAACAATACATATTCAATTTTACAGTAAGCTACACGCTTCATTGATGACCCCATCAATCTTTGAATATATTTTGGAGCCGAAAAAAATTCCTAAGGAAATTCTGGATATGTGGTATGGGATACCTGTCAGGCGTTGTAATTGCATTTAATTGCCTGTAACTCCCACATGGTCTCCAATCATTTTGGCTAGTTTTGGGCACCATATGTAATGGAGAGGGTTCTTGAAATGATGATGGTCTGCATATTTTGAGGCTCATCATATCATCGAATGCCTTTTTCGCGGCTTTATGACGAATTGGGTCGAGCCGGCGAGGTCTCGAAAAGGGTAATCTTCCTTCTGTTTAAATATAGTGTACCACAGAATGCCTTACTGGAACATCATATCATGGATTTTGTGTTAATGTACGGTGATTTTAACCGTTGCTCTTCGCTTAACGAGTGTCTCTCAATTGACTCTTTTTTTAAAGTGTTATACATATGCACGCTCGGGGGTTTTTGAATGATATCTAGTACAGGCAAAGTCACATCTTGCGGGTGTGATGCAATCACGTAGTCAAATTTAGTTTGATCTTGAACCACGTTCCGCAGACTGAATTGCGACTCGGCCTAAATGAATCATGCAGAAGGACAAGTTGCCCAAAACTTCGGTATTTCCTGTCATTGAATTATCATTTTGGTTATTATGCTCGTTATCACTTTGACCGGGAATAGTTTTGATAGGACTCGGCATTGTTAAGGTTTGTACTCAACTCTTTGTTTAAATCCGATCTATTACTAAGCTAATCGATAAGAACGCCTCTGCACGCGAAATCACCGCACAAAACCCGTAACGCGATGTAAACAATTGTTTCGCAAGTTTTGGATCATTTCGCTTTACAACACGTACTTTAAACCATTATAATATTATTAAAAACTAGTAATAAAAAAAAATATTGAAAATGTTGGGCATTTATTTTATTGTAAGCACACACATGAGAATGTAAACCTAAACAGATTAAAATATTTGTTGACCTTGACATACACCGTTGAAATTTTATCAAATCTTAGCGTCTGCGAAATGGTGTGCTCATATATTACGGTCTCCACTTAACGGTTATACGTAGCACTGACGATCTTGACATCATGCGCTTATTTTCGAGTTAAACCGGATCGTTTTCTAGGTCTTTCCCAACCTCTCGGTCACGTGTTATTCGTTATATAAAGAAAATAGTTTTTTACCTTAAATCGGCTGTGAAAAATAGCTCCAAGTACCTTTATTCTTATTATTACTGGATTACTTAATGTGTGGATTTTGGGTATTGGTTTTAGTTTCCAAAATTTTCGGCTTACATAATTTCTGTTAATATAGTTGCCTAGATTCTTTATTCCAACTATTTGCGCCGGAAACACCTCCACTTTCTTACGTCCCACACACCAATGTACACCAAAACACTGTTGTTAGTATATATAGTTATATAGAATTGGTTTATTCAATGAAGAAATACATTAATAAAAATATAATAAATATTAATACAATATAATAAACATAAACAAAATAATTTACCATGATCTATTTTTTCAATAGCTAACCAACTAGCACTGCTTTACGATCCAAAAATCCGAACCATACAATATGACATTCTTGCTTCCATCGACCGTCACGCTACTCTCAATACTACAGCGAGCACGAAAAGTACCCATCTTTTATTTTAGCCTTTTACCACTGGCGACTATGACTATCGTCTTAATTTCACTTGAGATACCTGAACACTTAACTGAGCAAAACAATACCGTGATTAAGCACTGCTTATGTACAAATCGAATGGATTGCCAATCATTCCATTCTGCTTCAACAACACGAGATTGTGCATCTTTTGTAGTGATTCCATGAGCGATTGCAGTAAACTAGTGATTTCGACACACTTCCTGCGTTAACACGATTTTGATTCGCTCGTTGTATATATAGTGTGATAGTAGGTTTTTACGACTGATGAGAGCTATGACTCTAGTCTTCATTTCACATGCGCCATTTAGATAGTTAAAATAATTCCTGTTCGAAACAGGAATTTAGCATTGTTTATGTACAAATCAAAGGGATCGTCAATCATTCCATTCTTCTGCAACACCGCGACATTGTGAATCTATCGAGACATTTCGAGACACTACTCTGGATAATTTTAAAGACGAGATATCGACATGATGTTAATTCGCTCGCTGTATATTGTTATTTCTTTACTTATGTCGTCACAATACTTCTTAAGCTTACAGCGACTATCATTACTGCTTGAAGCGTCGTCCATTCAACTAAATCAGCTGACCTCGAATCGAATAAATCACACTCTTGTTGGGCGAATTATCTAAAATTCCTAATTTCCAAGTTGAGTGAACTGTATATATGGTTTTAATATAAAAGACTTATTGGTTTGAAACGTTAAAAATTATTTTTATTTATTGTGTGGTTAATTTATTTAATTTCTTACGACCAATGTACGCAGGGCAGAAGCTAAAAAAGAAGTGAACGAGTAATCCGATTTTCTCGTCAGTGCCAATTCCGCCAAGCCTAAGCAATATCGAAATTGTTTATAAATATCTGAAACCATTCTTTAACACTCCTAATTGATTTAAAAGAACACAAGAGTCTTAACAAATTAAGAGCAAGTTATTACACCCAATAGGGAAGAAACATATTAAAATGTGTTATTTAAGACGAACAAGCAGTAATTGAATCAAAACACTTCCTCGGGAAATGATGAATGAAAACCAATTATTCTGCTTCAACATATCTAAGATTTATACCACATATATTACGAACAATAACTTTGGGCTGCCATCACGGTACGAAATCGTTAAGATGATAAATAAAATGCTTCATGTATCCATCATGCATAAACCCATATCGTTTAAGAGTTAATTTAGAAAATTAATGGAATATACATTCAGGACTAAATATTTTATATAGAGTTATTTAACTTAGCAATATTTTTTGCCAACTGTATACCAAAAATATCCATCCATTCGCATATATATGTACGTATTACATAATAAATTATGTTAATAAACATAAACAAAAAATATACGAAATAAAATTCCATTTGAATAATAATAATAACAACCATAGTATATAGTAAATAATAATAATAATAATACAACGTTGATGATGAGGATCATGATTGTGATGCGCGAAAATTTTTGTTTTTCTTGTGCTGTCGTTTATTTTGAAGATGAATAATTTTTCCCCGTGACATTTTCAAATTAACCAACATCCCGAAAAAAATTACATTTTATACTCTGCAATTTTGTATTTTTTTATTTTGTTTTATTTTCGTTTGGTTTATTTATATTTATCCTCCTAAAACAACAAACAACCCTAACAATAAGAGGCCACCGTTTCTGCTGCTGTTGTTATTGTTGTTGTATCTATATGTACACACACACACACACACACACACAAAGATAATAATTTTCTTAGAAAAGATACAAATTTTCTTTGGTGCGCTAAATAAGGTAAAGAAAATCTGTATTGTATATTTCTTCTTAATCAGTGTTACATAAACTAACCGCCGCGTAATCGAGAGCAATTAAGGAACTGAGTAATTGGAAAAAGACAAAAGTATTTCGAAATGTGGACTGATTTTATGAATCGCAAATAGTTTAAAGGCTTTATGTGAAACTTTAATTCTGGACCATGTTAATTGTGAGAATCGAATTCGAGGCCGCGATTCGATGGGAAACTGTATTAATCACTTACCAATAACCGGTGAGTAAAGTATTCACAGAGTAAAAACGAGAGATCCGAAAGAGGAAAGAGATGTTGCTGCTTAAACCAACGTCAATATTAAACCTTGTGGTATAGTGTAATGTCAAAGCTGATTAATGATTGATTAATTCGATATTGCACATCAACTATAGCTGGGCCGTTCAATGAAGCAATATTGTTTGAACATGCTTATGACGAATATTATCATTGCGCTCAAATTGTTAAGAATTGAACTGTTTCAACCACTTGTGGTTAGCAGAATAATTTTTGTTACTTTGATTTGAGCGGAGATTTTAAGGGTATGAATATTGTCCAATCATACGACTGAAAATGATTTTTCCAAAGAAAATCTTCCAAGTAGACTATACAAGAGGAGCGGTCTGTCGATCATTTTTCCAATTAATAAATTTTAGTACTTAACGTCATCCGCCCAATTCTTTGACATATGACAAGTCAAAAATGTGCGATTTATCAGAATTAAGACAACACGACAAAGCATTTTGACTGACCAAATTTATTATGAAAACAATCCTCCTAAAACAACAACAATTCGTAAATTGTGTTGGAGTTTTGGTCGATATGAGCGTGCAATTGGCAAGAATATTGATAGTTTTGTAGAAACTGGTTTAGTGGGAGGTCGTAGGCCGTATCAACATATTAATTTTGTTCGTACTTCTAAGGCATGGGCAGCTGTTAGTGAACGTGTTCGTAAGAACCAAGAACATAAACCAGGTTTTGTTTATAAGACTTAAATATTTCACGAACCACATTACGAAGCATTTTGCATGTTGATCTTCATTTGCATTCAATTAACTAAATTACTGACGCTTTCATCAAAAGTCATCTTTAGCAATGAAGTTTATTTTGGTCTTAATGGTGGCTATACATTAATAATAAAATTTCTCGAAATTGGGGAGAAACCTCAGTTCATTAACGAAGCAGAACTTCAAGACTCAAGTGTCACTGTTTGGCGTGGTTTATGGACTTATGACATGATTGGGTCGTTTTTCTTAGGAAACGAACTGAAAAATGGCCTTACAGTTAATGGGAAATGTTATCGTAACATGATAACTGGCATTTTGTGGTTAACAATCCACACAATTTGTGCAACAATCCATTTATTGTCCACAAAATTTACTGATCGCATAATTTCACGTACGTTTTCACATTAAAAATTGTGAAGTACTTTGATAACCAAGCTGCACTTTTTCTCTCCCAGTCACTCAGGTTGAATTAGCTCATTGTGACATCCCTTCCCAGACGGACACTTTCCGTCCCGGAATCTGTTTGTTCTTCTAATGAAGTCCAAGATATATGGTATCCTCAAGGTCGTCAATTGGTCCTCAAATAGAAATTGTGAGCCGAAATATTGTAGTCTATGGACAGAGTATGAAGAACAGGAGCACAAAACATGCTCAACAGTTTCTTCCCACCCGACCCTACACTGTTCGCAGTATGAGGTGTTTCGAATTTTCATTCGAAACATATGACTATTCAGTGGGTAGTGCCCCAGTGAAAATGCCCAGGAATATCCTTAAAGTGCATCTATCATAATTTAAGAAAGTGTGGAATCTTTGCTGGTTATTTGATCCAAAGAAAATTTTCAAATCCAATAAAAGTGGATGCCGCACCCAAACGGGCCTTTTCATCGGCCAATATATTCTTTTTGATACCTATGTGACTGGGTAGTCAGTGAAGTCTAACTAAATTCAGCCTGGCTGTCAGAAAGAATGCAGATACGACGATCTCTGCAATTAATCCCTTTTACAAACTGTGCTGCTTTCAAAATTGCAGCAGTTTCAGGCTGAAAAACAGTAGCGTACCTACCAAGCGGGATAAATAGTTCAACCTCAGGATTTTGTTGTCATGAAGCCCTAATGCGTACCCCGAAAGGTAAGGTGTATGATAATCATCCATAAATAATTCATCAAATTAAAGACAACATTCGAGATGAAATTGAAGTGATTGATCCGATTTTATGGCAAAAAAAATCATCATAAATTTCGACGTTCGGATTCAGGCCTGTAGTGTAGACGAAACTGTTGTGGACATATAAACGATTTTGCTTTTCATACATAAATAGTATAAAAGTCCCTTTTATTATCAATAAAAAATGTTAAATTTTCATCCCAAAAAAAGTTGTATTTATAAATATAAGGACTTACAGATGGCCCACCTCCATAGTAGCTGCAGTTCTAAGAATAACAATTGGATCATGACAACACCACAAAACCAACAGTTGGCGATAATTACTTATCAAGGATGTATGAAACATTAACTTACTAAATCTCTAAGATACTCGAGATATTAATACACAAAATTGCCTACTTGACTTTTGTTTCTTTTAATAGGCTTAAGACTGCAACTCCGCGCATTGCAAAGAGATGGAGATGCATATTAGCGTTCCTGCTTACTATTAAAAGTCCGTCCCTATAATAAATATTGAAAACTCGGTCCGCGATTTTGCCAAGTTTGCTTGACCCAGCACCAAATTTTTTCCTACATATCTACTTGTTGTGCTGTGTGCGTATTCTCATCTAATAATTTAGAATTACTTTCCTGATCATAGAACAGTTGAACATAAATGAATGAAATTTCCTTCTCGTTTGTATTGTTGTTGTTTTTTTTTATCTCATAAAGTTGCTATTTTATGATAGATTATATTTATTAAGATAAAAAGCGAGTTCTTGTGTCAGATGAGCGTAATCAAGCAATGTTATGTTTGTGTATATGCCCGGGTTGAATTTACTAGAATTAGAATATTTACGTTTGCTATTTTTTTATGAATATGAATATTTAAGCGCAAGTAAACGAGAACAAATTAGAATATTTTGTTTTTGTATTTATGAAAATTTGTGTTGTGTAACAAACAAGAAACAAAAATAAAAGTGAATGATTACGTTTGACATATCTATAAATGTGTGTGTGCCGAGTGTAAAAAACAAATTCCTGAATTTTTATTTAAAGCTCAAAAGCTTTCCCACGTTTGGTTGTACATACATAACTATGTATAGTGCCGCATAACACTGTGCCGACACGTGTATACGTTTAGAAAATATACTTGTTCCGCATTGGGAAAATATGTACCATTATCAATGTCCTTACGAATAAACAAAATCAAATTTATTCGATTCTGCGTTTATTTTGGTGAATAAATTTGAATATTTTCTCAAAATATACGATAGTATGAAGGAGTGGCAAGGTTTTTGTACATAAGAATCGTAAAGCTCGCTCCAAAACCGTAATACAGTTATATTTGTGTGGAAAATATAAACAAATAAAATATTTTCCCAAAAATTTATACATAAAACAAAACCAACAAAACGAATTGAAAATTTGAAAATAATGTTAAAAATTTAAAAATACAACCAAACCTATACAAATACAATTTATTTCCTAAACATGGTGGAATATTGGCAATTTCCTCAATGGTTATGGGGCGGAAAACATTTTTGTTTTGTTTTTGATATTTTAGATATGTTTTATATAAATGGTTTTTATGGCTTTTTAATGGAATCGAAATTTCGCCGGATGAACATAATAAAAAAACCAAACAACAAACGGTCAAATAATACGTATTGTGAAAATGGTAACTGCGTGTGATACAACATATATTGTTTATACAAGCAAAACATGTGTTAACATCTCACAGTTTTGTTATAATTTCTTTGAAATTTGAATATGTTACTGGAATTTAATTAAAAATCATTCCATTGGGCATTTAATTTTTCGAAGATCTGACTTGGTTTGAATTTTAAAGTAGGAATTCCAATTTCTAACTCGGTATATAACTCTTCTATTATACATTCGTTGGCTACGAGATTCTTTATCAACGACCAAATGGCGCAGTGATGAAAGCTGCGGCAATTGGAGCGGAGGTACCGGGTTCGAATCCCGATAGGGGCGGAATGTAAAAGGGATTTTTGACCATCGATTACGATCGGTGATGTGAATGAACACATATATAACCCCTTGTTGGAGTACAGCCAACGCATCTTCCATTGTCAGTACTATAGGCTGGCATGGAGCTATGCAATGTGCAATGGCGTAAGGTAGGACGTAGGGAGTGCCTTGAACCACAAAACAGATTGGAAAGATAAAAAACATACAAACAAACAGATTCTTTATCAGTAAAAAGGATTGTTCAATGTTTGGTTGGAATTCTCCTATAAAAAAAGAATTTTTATAGGAAACCCGATATTAACTGATATTATTCTGAACAATTTCAGTATTTTTTCAAATGAGTTTAATGAATAACAACAAACTTACTGCAGCGTTGGCCAGTGAAAAAAGACTTAACATAATTAGGTTGCGTTTCATAACGAACCCAGTATTATTTTGCAAGTCAGTTCAAACAATGACATTTAAAAATGAATATCGTCACGTGATGGTAACTGTCACGTGTTTTAATAAATGTATAGAATGAAAATGACAACCACACAACTATACACCAGCATTCAATCATTTCTACGTATAATTTCCTGGAATACTAATGGGCTTAATGCAAGAGCCCAAGAACTAGAGTCCAGTCGTACTTCTAAGAATCAACATTATGGATGCAGCTTTGATATCAGAGACACACTTTACGGAGAAAACCTTTCGGGATTTAGGGTCTATTGGACATTGCATCCCAGTAATCGTGCTCGAGGAAGGACATAAATCGTAATCAAACAAAATATGCTACATTTCCAACAAGAAGAAAATACGTGGCGTTTATGCATGGTACCGTATAATAACCATTAATTATGGTGGTGCAGAACTATATGTTTAGGGGCGATTTTTACCGTCCACCAAAACAATATCGTAAGAAATCAATATGTCAACATTTTTAAAAAAAACTTGGACCAGTGTTTATTATAGAATGTGACAACAACGTCAAACATACTGCGTGTCTCGACTCAAAACACGAGGAAAAGAACTCCAAAGTGCAATAGAAATCTAAGGTTGTGAATATCGTTCTTCACGTTAACCAACCTACTGGTCTACAGACATCAACAAGGTTCCTGATTTGATTGACTTTTATATCTTTAACGGAGTAGCCTAAAATTACATTGAAGTCGAAGGCATTCACGACCTTACTCCCGAGCACACACCGATATTAATGACTTTGAGTACATTAATCATAAAAAAAGACTTTACTAATAAATTTACTAATTGGGAATTATTTAGAGAAAAACTGGACAATATATAATTGAGTTATAAGTTAGTCTCAAAACTAAACAAGAACCATCTGGCATCAGTATTTCAAACACACGATCTCTTTGTTACCAACTATTTCAAAGTTGTTATTGAAACAAATAAAACCAATGATCGTTATACCTAACTTCAGAAATAATCATTCGACAATTGATCAAGTTCATCGCGTGACTGTAATAATAGAACAAGCATTTGATGAGAAGAAATAGTGTCCTGCCGTATTTCTAGATGTATCATAGGCTTTCGAAAGGCATGAGTATCTTATCTATACAAGATAAGTAAAATAGTCCCACAAAATTACTGCCAATTGTTTGAGTCGTGTCTCTCCAAACGAAAATTAAGCGTATCTCATGAAGAAACATACTCCAACCTTTACCCAGCCATAGCATGGTTGCCTCAAGGTATTAAGGCCCAACATTAAACATTTCCGATATACCCACAACGGAAACAACCTGCATCGGAACATTTGCTGATTATACAGCAGTATTGGCATCAAGCGAATTGCAGAACGAAGCAGTCGAATACTTACAACAAACACTCGATAACATCAGCCAATGAACCAGGGATTGAAAAATAAACCTTAACGAGCTAAAATCAGTACATGTAACATACCCGTTGCGGTTTAAAAATATCAACCTCCATACATTTCTCAATTGAATCAAGATTGAACTGGAAATACCACGTTAGACAAAAAGTAGAGCAAATTAAAATAAAGCAATGCGATCTAGAATTATATAGGTATACCTTGTGATTTGGGCACGCTTTATACATTCATTGAAATTCAGAATCTGGAATTACCAGTTTGATGAAATTTATATTATCATTTAAATATTTAAACATGCTGGTTTTAAAACCAGCATGTTTAAATATTTATTTACTTGGCTTCTAATCAAGTAAAATAATGTTTAATTCCTAGAAGGGCCTTTAAGTATTTCTTGATATAAAAAGGATGATTTTGACAGAACCACAACTCAGTAATGACGATGGTTTGTTTGTTTTCTATGAAGAAAATAAAAAAAATAAAAAATGTCGTTATTATTTAATAACCAGATTGAGATCGTAGATATTAAAGAGCCATTTTATCTGTTTTTTTTGTCCAAATTCGAATCTCTGGTTTATCGTTATATTAAAATGGCCATATTGACACTCCGCTTTCTTTTTTCTTGATCCAATAAAAACTAGTTACCTCATGGACCAACAATTTGCAGCTACGAATGTTCTATTCAACTTAAAGTTACCGCCCAGGTGGCGCAGTGGTTAAAGCTGCGACCGATAGGGGCAGGATGGAAAGAGGATTTTTCACCATACAATTACGATCGGTGGTGTGAATGAATACATCTATGACCCCCTGTTGGAGTGCAGAATTCATGGGCCGACCCATCTTCCACGTCAGTACTATAGGCTGTCAGGGAGCTATGCAATGTCCAAATGGTTCTACGTAAATCGGAGCTATATCCGTACGTCCTCGATTTGGCTGTAGTGGCGTGAGGTAAGGACGTAACTAAGCGAACCGTTTCCTTGTTTAGCAAAAGTTTAGAACCATGTTACCCTTAATGTGAAACTGACCATTATTTGCAGCCAAGTATGAATCGGAGTTAATTCTGATGAACCAAATTACTAACAGATAAGTAGTATAGTATGATTCATCTCGATCAATCAATATGATTTTATGTTGTTGATTTTATCACAAAGTAAAAGTTATTTATGACATATCACCAATTAGGCCTACAGTCATTGAGTATATTAAAGAACGACCACCCAACTAAAACCAAACAACCAAAAAGATTCACATGTGGACTGTTATACGTGGTGTGTGGGATGAATTGAAAATATTTAAATTTTAACAAATCATAATTTATTAGTTTTTTTGTTAAAAATTATTCTGAGCGTCTCTAAGGTTTTTAATTCGTCATCAAGAAATGTGTTGGCAAATTTCCTTTATAAAATTGTAAGAACATTTAATATCTTGTCAAAAAATTTATTTATCGGTTAACAAATTATTTAAAAAAAAAACTTTAATGTTGACAAGAGGTAAACACTTGTTTTAAATTTAGATAAAATAATATGTGTTTGTGTGTGTGTCATTTTGAAGTGTTGGTCATTACACCGCCTAAAAATATATTATATTCAAAATTGGGTGGAGTTAAGTTTCAGTTGTAGTTTTGATTGGTGGAAATTTTGGTGTCATGCTTAAATTTAGAGTATCTATACCTATGTTCGTTTGTTTCGATCTCTATGTTCTGGAACTACAGCACTTGTTCGAAAACTAATGCCCTAATGTCGACGTTCCTTATGGTCCGAGCCGAACGTTTCGATTGAGGTATACTATATATCGAACCTTTATACTGTACTGACAAGGAATTTGAGGATAGATGAGGAGTTACTCAACAGGAGATTATATATAGATGTGCTAATCCATAAGACAAACCCGGATCAGCTACTAAAGAATTCATATGCATTTAACCTTTCCGGTAGCTGTTATATACTTGTTTTAGTTTCAAACTATATCAAACTTTGGAACAGTTCCTTCTGGTGAACCTATAACCTTTTTTGGTTCATTTCGTCAGTGTTTTTTTATAGTCATATAGTCCTTTGAGGCATTTCTTATAACAGAGAAGTCTAATTGCTCTGAAATTTTAGTTAGGTTGCGATGCCCAATATCTATACAGGATGTTAAATTGTGTGTGATGGCTGAGATAAAATTGGATTGGAAGTTGATGTGAAATTCAATCCAAAATCTATCACGATTAATGTCTTTCCAAACATAGACAGTGTCACAGGCTGGTATTGTGATAACAGCTGCAACTTTAACATTATAGCTTGTAGAAGGGATACTGGATTTGTTGACTAATCAAAGGGCGATATTCTCGCAAACAATAAAATAGGCCAGCTCCTGATCATGGAACTAAAAAAAAACTTGAAGCCGAAACTCTTTGGGTAATTGCATATATTCAGATAGCAAATCAATTGAACAGTAACAGCGGCAAACGAACAAGTTTAATTTATATTAAGGTGGTTAAGTTATAGTAAGATGGTCAAAAAGAATGCAAGAGATACATTCAATTCTGCTTTTCAAAACATCCATCACTTCACATAACACTGGTTTAGTAAACAATCTAAGCGAACCAAAATCTATCTTGTTTACTAAAGATATGGATGCAAGGGAATTAGATAATACTGGTGTCAGAGAATGTAACGAAATCATTTCGAAATTAAAGTCTGACACTATAATACACCTCGGTATCAAATATTCGAACATTTACTGGATAAAGTTGTACGTACTGACGACGTGTAAATCGAACGAATGGTTCTTAAGCCACATATTGGTCTGAAATACAATTATACAAAATCAATATTCCAAGAAAATCGTTTTGCAGTGGTTAACTATAAACGTACACCTGAATTTGTGCGGTCTCAAAAGAAATAGTTTTTTTTCAAAATCTTAAGGGCAAAATTTTGTCAGTTTGCTAATAGCTGACGAGTGAGAATTATTTCGCCTAGTAACATAGGCTATGAATTGTGGAATTCGGACGGTTGCACTTTATAATCTAAACCTTCTTCAACCTCAACAACATTTTCTAAGCATCATGTTATGTTAAGCAGAAGCAATTTTTCAAATGCAAAATGCATTTTGATTCCTCCATTCAACGATGCAGTTAGACACAAAAGAGCGTTGTTGTCCAGATGGATTTTTGACATACCATTGGTTAAAGTATTGAACTCATTACAACCATCAGAAAAGTAAGTCGTTGCATAATCACTTACTTAAAATACAAATGAGAATATACTGATCAATACTACCTGAATTCTTCACTATATAATGTTTTCCAATATAGTTATAACCAAAGTTATAACTATACTGGACTGAACTATACTTCAATATATCAAAGCGCTACAAGTTTTGCTCTAGCGCGATGGAAATCATGCTGGTTCAAATGTTTGAGCGAATAAGTAAATTGACTTTGCCAATGGAAATGATAAAACCGAAGATAATATCGATTCAGAAGATCCAGGCTCCACAAAACATGGCATTAGTGACATAAGAGAGAAAATCGACTTCTTATCTCCTAAATGGTACTTACGAGTATAACATGGTATATATAGATAAGCACATGATGGTACTAGGGATCAGCTGACGTGATATAAGCATCAAAAGAAATATATCCGAGGATCTGTATTACTAATATCGCTTCTAACACCGTCCGTTTTAAGTGAAATGGGAACTCTCAAGCCTTTTAGTATGATAAAAGTAAACTGATTAGGAAATATCAGGCTTTGAACCTGCGGAAAGCACTCAATATAACCCTTGTATTGATTTCAGGTATATAGTGGTCCTGCTGCCAGAATAATTTGTCACCCAAATATGTGTTGAAAATATAAATTTTCCAAATATAAGATGAAAATTGTGACAGTATTTACCCTACATAATCTGATTAGTCGTCAATCAAATGTTTTTCAAAATAAATACGAGTATTAAAAATTCTTATGTCTAACATGTAATTATTTTGATCTTGTAAAAGGTATTTATTTTATACAAAAGGTGACAACCAGGTTTTACATTAGGGGTTCTTCTTTCCAACTCGTCCCAATTATAATCAATATCGTATGAGCTTTCATCATATTGCGATTTGAGTTTCAGGTAAACATTATAATACTCGTATACCTGGATTGTATTGAAGCTTTGAAATAAATTAAACTGGAAGTATTGTTTAATAACAAATTCCTCGTATCTTACCGAGAAGAGAAAGAATTTATATTTTTGAATACACCTTAAAAACACATTACGACAGTAAGTTGTCGTGGTTCGGAAAATCGATTTAGTCTTGACAAAAAAAAAGTTCGTTAGAATTATTCATTCAACCATAAATCGAAATCAATTAAATGTAAATTTTTGGTTGTTTTTGTTTCGTTCGATAGACTTATATCGTGCAGATTATATCACCCTTTTAGAGTATATATACGTATATAGTCTAAAAATGTAGCGGTGCGAGAGGGTAGAAGCTTTTTCGACAACGCACGAAAAACTTAGTACATATTTCATTTAATGCCGTACACACACACACAAAAACTTTCTTAATTACTAAAAACCAACTTTATAGCATATATATGTACATAAATTTATCATATGAAAACGGTTGACATTTCACCTTCGTATTTTAAGACGAGGTGTAATTTTGTCTTTTTGTTTATTTTCAATCAAGAACACATTTTTAAAGCTCGTGCGATTAAATCAATGAAAAATGTGACAGCGAACGTAAAATTAATTTTTTTTTGAAAATTCTAAACTTTTTGTCTTTCCCTCCACTGTGGCGTTCTCATCTATTCAAAGTTCGGCAATTTAAATGTTAAATCGCTGAAATATTTCAACACAAGATTTTGATCTTATTGTTATAGTTAAATTTATTAACAGTAATATAAGATGAGTTTAGAAATAGAATGGATCCAAATCTAAATTAAATTAGTTTTTTGTTCTTGGTTGTTGTTTCAAGGCAGTGAACCATTTATATATTTAAGATAGTTGTGTAGTTGAAACACTCGAATATATCTTTCGAATGGAACAAAATTATTAATTTTTCACTTGACTACTTTTTGGATATGGCAAGCATCAGGAATTCTCTATTATTTCTGTCTATCTGTCTGGCTGTTTCTATCTTTGCAATCGCTTATATACATTCTTCTTTACGCTGGTACATAGATTAACCGAAGTTGTACGGCTATATTCCCTCAACTCCATGCCAGCCTATAGTACTGACATGGAAGATGGGTTGGTCCATGAATTCTGCAATTCAATAGAGGGTCATATAAATAATGAAATTGTCGACCTTCCCTTACTAGGAATCAAACCCCTCATTAATATTACGATTGACGATGTCTAGATGTAATTTGAATAATGTATTTCCTAAACCATTTCTTGGGCCAGGGGTTGTGGTGTTCACAAATATGACGAATATGCACGCCTCAATACTGAAGTAGAAACAAACTAATCGAACAAGGTTTCGATTCAAATTCTGTAATTCGCTAGAACTGATGCAACATAGCCTCACAATATATAATGCAACATACATCAAGTCCGATCGCATATGCCTGATGAGATGGATTTGATCTTTTCGATCACACAACGAGTCAATGACGTCATCAGATCCCAATCGGCATAGCGAACGAATATAACAGATCACATAGAAGATGCCATATATTTCATATAAGACTTCATCGGCTGGTTGATCCAGCTGTCAATCAATACCACTCTGTGGAGTTCATGTTCAACTCCCGCCATTCATCATTAGTTGTCACGATTACAGCTCCTTAGCATCATTATCATATTCTACAGGGTTTAACGATTTCAAACCTCAAATAAATCAGCCATTGAGTGTGAATTATTCCCTATTAAATATTTAAGATTATTATAAATTTCAGCAATTGGTTTGCTACTTATCCCTAAACTTTAAAATCTAATCATAATGCAGTTTTTATCTACACTTATTACTACACTTATTTTACACAGTAATTATCACTACAATTATTTTAACACTTCACTTTCACTTTTTATCACTTCCCCATATTAACACTTAGAAATTCAAAATTGAACTGTTTCGTAACTCAAATGTCTACACTTATTTATACGATGCTAATACTTGTAGAAAATTCAATTATTTTGCATCTCTACACTTCGCGAATGTTCTTTTCGTCGTATTTTGTTCGCTCCGCCTATTTCATTATTTATTTTTATTTTGTTCGAATGTGTAAACATTTGGTTACAAAGTAACCCCTACTGCTATATTTATAACTTTTTTAGTTATCACTGGTGACATCTGTGATTCGTCACAGTTCATTTTTTGGAAAGCGACATCTCAAGTGGTAATGACAGTCGCGTTCAGCTTTAAAGAACAACATCATGAGAACGAAGTGACACCAGTTGTGAACACTACTACATGGAAATATTTCGAAATGTACTACACTGAAATGTTGGAGCAAAATGGAATGATCGGGAATCCATTCCATTAGTTGAGTTAAACCATCTTATCGGTTTTAACCAGTGAACTATAGTGAATACTTGTGTCTCCCTGTTCAAAGCGGGTGATATTTCATAATTTACAGAGAACAGTGTGAAATCATCTGACGGTTGATCCAAACTGTCCGTACATACTTAACATTAAAATAATAAAATTATAATTATTTATATTGATTTTTTGGTAATTATTTTTGTGCTTTCATTCGAAAATTTGATTAGTATCGATACATTCCCCTCCGGTTCATGCTATAACAATTTTAAGAATTAATAAATTTTATTAAATATCTATTATTGAATCTCCTATAAGTTTATATAATGGTGTTACATATTATCTGTGCTGAGTAAAAATAGCCTTATGGGTCGTAATCCTCCTGTTGAACAACGAAATAAAAAGCATTCATTGCTGAAGCACCTCTTCGGGTTAGAATCGGTAGGAAATATAAAGTGTCTTTTGCTAGCAGGACAGCTGTACAAATTTCTAGACATAACAAACGCGAAGGCTTCGGTCTTAAGAGTACAACAACTTAGCAATGAGCGCCATTCGCGTGGTAAGTTTAAAGGAATCACCAGATTACCCCATTCATTTGAATTTCGGTCAACTCACATCAAAGAACAAGATAGAAAACCTCTGTGTTAAGAAACATCGATGCGGTACTCGATACGGTACAAGGTGTGGATATTTTTCTGACCTTCTGAATGATCCATATGTGCTACAAGCTGTATTTGAATATGCTTAAATACCAAACGCAATAATCTCGAGAACCCATCCTATGAGGATTTCACCAAGGCCAAATCTTTCACGTATTAATTCAGATTCGGAGAGGTAACTTTGTCCAACTGTCTTTTTGGTTTTATTAGATTGGCAGCGGAAATATCCGTTGACTATACGAAAGAGGATACCGTCCAAATCGGTCAGTCCTTCATCTTGTTTTTCGCTACAGATGTTTCTTCTCAAGCACTATGAAACATATCGTGATGTATTTCAGGTATTCCTACGACAAGATAACATATTTCTAATTCCCATCACTCCAACAATATGCAGCTTCCATTGGTTTCAAAATCAATGAATCTAAAACAAAATATCTGTTTTTTGATTTTAGACACCAAGGTGCAATTGATTTCAGTAGTGGTAGCCACACGTTTTAAGGAGTGATAAGATTGAAGTATGTGACGAATGATGAGAATGAAGTAAGTACGAGAGCTGGCTCGGTTACGTACACGCGTGCTGGATCGTATTTTTAAAAAGTTTTGACTTTTAAACGAATATTGTAGTTAAATCGAAAACAGTTTACAATTATAAGCCTTTATTTTTAAATTCGATGAAAGTTTCATAAATTTTTTATAAAAGCTTAAGTAGGAATCTTTCATTTTATATTACATGAAAAGAATTATTCAGTATTTAATTATTGGTTAATATTTGAGACAACATTTATTTATTTCATTTATTTCATTTATTTATTTTAATGTACAATTTCATAAGCTTTAGAGAGCTTTTTTAATTTGACCTTTCCCAATTATGTTTGCATTGCAATTAGATAGAAAGTCTTTTCCTTTTAGTGTTTATTTAGGTATGCATTAACAATTGGAATTATTTACATATTGTATATAGCTAAAGGTCTATCTATTCAAAGCTTTCTTGAATGAAAACATTGTTTATGAAATGAGCTTTTTTTAATATATCAAAACTGTACGTTTTATCATGAAGCTCATTCGAATCGTACAAATTTGATCTACTCCTCTTATTGTACTAACATCTTTTATGCGAAGGCTAGATTCTACGGTTGTGAAGTATTTCCTAAAAAAAAAAGTTATTCCTAAAATCAAAACCAATAATAAAAATGTATATATGTATTTGAAAATACGTAATAAAAAACAAATTCGAAAACTACATAAAAACGGGTAATTGTTATTCCATTGGAAAATTTTTGACAACTGCCCATTGGAAAAATTATCACAATTTATAAAGATAACGGAACAATAATATTTGAACAAAAAAACATGTGTTTAAAAAAATTGGTTTTTCCGAGTTTTCTGATTATACTAAATGGCGGGAACTATAGTGACAAACATTTTTGAGTAGGTCTAGACCTATGCAAACGGAAAATCAAATAAAATTTTCAAAAAGTAGAGCTTCTGGTATTTAGGATTAAGGATATTTGAAGACATTACCATATATTTAAAGAGACACATCGGGTTTTCCGATTATACTAAACGGCGGGAACTATAGTGACAAACATTTTTGAGTAGGTTTAGACCTATGCAAATGGAAAATCAAATAAAATTTTCAAAAAGTAGGGCTTCTGGTAGTTAGGATTAAGGATATTTGAAGACATTATCATATATTTAAAGAGATACATCGGGTTTTCCGAGTTTTCCGATTATACTAAACGGCGGGAACTATAGTGACAAACATTTTTGAGTAGGTCTGGACCTATGCAAACGGAAAATCAAATAAAATTGTCAAAAAGTAGGGCTTCTGCTAGTTAGGATTAAGGATATTTGAAGATATTACCATATATTTAAAGAGACATCGGATTTTCCGAGTGTCCCATGTGATTATATACCAGAACTTCTTCCAAAAATTATTTTGGAATCCCATTTTCATCAAACATATTCAATTCTATCAAAATCGGTTAAGAAATGGCCGAGTTCCGTCCCAGATGGCGTTATTCCAGAACTTTTTCAAATATCATTTTGTAATCCAATTTCCATCCAACATACCCACTTCTATTATAATCGATTAAGAAATGGTCGAGTTCAATCCCAGGTGGTGATATTCTAGAGCTTTTTTGAAAAACTATTTTAAATTTCAACTTATATCCGACATGCCTAGTCCCATCATAATCGATTAGGAATTGACCGAGTTTTGTCTGAAATGGAAATATTTCGGAACTTCTTCTGAATGGATTCTAGCCGCTGTACGTCATACAGGAAGATCCCGACTGCGTTTGCGTGACGAAGTCGAACTATACCTTCGAATTCTTGTAATGTCGCTACTGAAAAGCTCGAGTTATGAATCGAGATAAATGTGGTCCTTACATGCTGTATTTAAAGCTCATTTGTCGGTATGATAGCTTAAGAACGATGGTGAGATAGAGTCACATAATTGCAATTAGTCACTGCCACTCTATCAGAATCCACAACGGAATAGACGAAAACACGGCATAATGTAATTCGATACTGTATATATTTACTGACATACATCCCAAGTTAGGAAAATTATTTACTTATACGAGTATTTCATTACTAAAATGTATTAATTATATTCCTTAACAAATGGTTCTTCTCAAAATGATGTTTTTCCTCAGAATGTCCATCGTTTATGAATAACAGGATAATTCGAAAAAGCCGACTTCAACAAATTCTGTACAGTAACTTGAAAGATTTCCTTAATTTTCCTAAGTGCCTAAAACTATATGTTTTAAAACATTTAAATTACTTTTCTATAGAGCATAGATCTTGACTTATACAAAATGTACACGAGGAATCTTGGGACAATTAAATTTACCATAATTCTGTACTGAATGCTTCGAATCATACTGTCATCACTTAACTTGCGTTATTATTAAGTTCGATACATATCTATGAAAATTAGAAGGCAAATATTTAAAAACAATAATTAACATATTTGAACTATTTTACTCAAATCGTAATAATGAATAAATAAATTATTACATAATATATGTTTCGTTTAATATGGATTTTAAATATTATTTACACTAACACATTCGTATTTAATTAGGATTAGGAAAAACTTCACATTCCTACGCACATTCGTGAAAAGTATATCCTAAAAAATTTCCTAAATTTTTTTTTTGTTTTACGAAATACTTCCCGTCAATTAGATTCTTGTTAACTTGTATGTGATGTATTTGATTGTTGTTTCTTCCATTTGGTAAAGACCAAGTGTATTTATGTATGTCTTTATGTGGGAACTTACTGACTCCTAATCGACGAGTCATTTCGTGTTGCTGCCAATGCATACTTTGTACATTGAAATCATCCTTGACTTTTTTATATTCGGTGTGCTTGATATTGTAGCTAGCAGCTCCTCATTATTCTGATATTGATCGTTTTCCATTCGAACAATGCTTGCTTTACTTTAGCTAATATTAAACGTCTACCCCTTCATTGTCTGTGTCAGTACGATCAGAGAACATTATTGAGTTGCTTGTGCTTCTCCACTATGGTTCCATCATACTACTTTTAACCCAATATTTCGATATTGTAGCATATTGAGCTCCTACTCACTCAAGTTTGTCTATATACACAAATGTAATTAAATTCGACATAATAATCCAATTATGGACAGCCCACATCATATATAAAGTATTTTGTACAACTCGAATAATTAATACGAGTTTTTGAACATTCATTAAAATCAAAATCAGGTAACGATTTATTCGAATTAAGATTCTTCGAAATGTATACACCTTAATGGCTGCTTTACTATACTTTAGCATCGAAACAAAATCTATGTATGTACATTGTAGATTTCTACAGGGAAATCTTCTTCATTTTTTGTTGTTTTATATTATTTATTTGTTACTACATTAAAGCCTTCATAACATAATCTATAGTACCATCCTAATGTTTGGACATAGGCACTATAGAGAATCATATAGAACATGTAGAACTTTGTTGTTTAACTTTATTAATTTAACTTCAAAAATTTATAAAAAATGTTTTAGATATTCTGGATAAATGTATCCCGTCCACAACACACACAAGTATATACACAAACATTTTATAGGCAACTTGGGATCTATATTGACAACAATTTCACTTTACAATATTAGATCGTACTATATACTGTTGTTGTGTGCTGGGGTTCCTTCCTCATATATTAAGTCAAATTTATTATGTTGCATTACAACACGGTGGTGTCGTTGTTGTACTCTAACCAAGTTTTTGGATATGTACTGATGTAATTGTGACACAACATAATGTCAATCAACATCATATATATTTTTTTTTCATTTCAATTAAAAGTTTTTTTTAACTTTTTGTTTTTTGTTGTTGCTGTTGTCTGAAACTCTACACAATATTTTTTTTATATGTACATTAACAAGCATAATCACATAAGTTTTCGGCGCACATTTTATTGTAGTTCATATATGGTTCTATATGTGAAATAACAAAAGCACAAAACAAACAACTAACTTTTGTTTTCTGTAAAGTGTATCCTCAGATGAGATCTATTGTTAATACTCTTTACGATGTTCGTATAAGTGGGATGTGTTAGAATCAAAATCATGTTGGATTTTGCAACAATATCAAATAGTTGTTTTCCCAGACGACAAGTGCCATACAACATGATAAATGGTTGGATTTTCTACATGACAACTGTATCAGCTCACCAGTAGTTTAAGCTGTGGCAGTTGGTGCGGAAGTTATCGGCTTTACTGGAAATGCAGACGCAAAACTTTTCGAACCCAAATTAGACACTTGTTGATTTAAAATGAGTGATATTGGGTTTTACTAACGATTAGAGATGCTGCTGGTAATACTTGTTTATATCTTCTCGGTCCAGTAAATCTTGTAGCGAAAACATAGGAGTTGACAATGATGATTCATTCAAACCGAGTTTAATAAGGCTCTTGTTTCATTATAAAAAAGAAACGAGACCATAACTCTTATTGACAAAAAAGTTATCTGAATTAGATCTGAATATCAATCTACTTCGAATACAATCCCGGTTTTTTTCAACACCGAAAACCGGTTCTGATATCAACAAAATAACCGATTTTCGATTCTATTACATTTTTTTGTTTTTTATTCAGTCATTTGAAAAAACAACCAAAGCAATAAAACAAAATCCTCAAAGCAATGTTGCCATTTTATAAAATATTAAAAAACAAAATGATAAATGCGAAAAAATATATTCGTCTGTTGTCGCCTTAGAAAATAAATGATTTGCGTAAAAAAATTTCTTAAATTTGAATGAAATGTTTAAAAAATATAAAGGGACGAAACAGAACTCAAAAATTAACGAAAAAAATTAGAGAGGATTTTTTTTTCGTTTTTCACTTAAACCTGATTTCCATTATGAAAAATATACTGACAAAATAGTCAAGACGGGATAAAAATATATTTTAGTTAAAAGTACGAGAGAAATAAAAAACATTTCCAGTATAAAAAATTTATTCAGTACTGAATAAATGTTTATGGTTACTGAGAAAATTATTATAGCAGTACTGACGAAATATATCAATAGAAGTATTTTTATTCAGTACTGGAGAAATATTTTATAGGAAAAATGTGTATGGATAGTTTTTTATGGTCAATTCATAATTTTAGCATTTCGTTTTGGTGTCATTCAACTTAATTCATTGTGAAAATAATTGAAATAAATGTTAAGTTTATTTTTCTTAAATTTATTGTTGTAGATTCAAAGTGTTTTTTGTCTTTTTTTCAAAAACAAAACAAAATTTGAAATTTATTGGTTATGTTACACGCATCTGTCAAAATATCTCCATTATAAAAAAAAGGACAAATTAAAAAACGATCTCTGTCACTCTAATGGTATTTTTTTCTCGCTTTGTTTTGTTTCAGTAAAAAATACTGACAAAATTTTTTCATAATGGAAATCAGATCAGGCTGGTTTTTTAACACGATATTTCACGATTTTGAATAGAATTTCGTTAATTTTTTGTTCAAACAGTTCAATCGAAATGTGGTTAAGTGGGCAAATCTTATATGAATAATTTCTTTTTATAATACTTTTTACTTAAAGCAAAAGAACTTATGTTTAAACAAAAATATTCATGGTTATAATAAAAAATCCTATCAACCCAGCCATGTCAATAAACGCTACATATGAATTGTGCATCCAACTACTTATTCAAAAAATTCCAGTGTGCAATCGAAGCACATGAAATCGATTCATAATATTGTTACAACAGTAAGAGATCCGCATTTGAAAGCACAAAATCAGCAGCAAATGCACCACCCGAAAAGCGATTACAAAAAATATCGATTACAAACACCCCATTGTTAGTGATGACAACAACCTCGAAGCTGTACTAGCTCGTATGACAGTTAGCGATGGTTTACCATTCAAAGTTTTCATAACATCAGTCGAGATGTGGAAATCACTGATGGCTCGCGGTTTTGTTTTGCCGAAATCGGCAAGATTGGATGGAAGCCTTCTTAAGGAAATCTCAAGGAAAGCTTTTCAGCCTCTCTTTTGATGAATGGACTTTGTCTAAAAACCAGCGTTATTTGAATATAAATGCGCATATTAAGGTTTAGTTTTAAATGTGGGACCTGTCCGAGTACGTGGATCATTGCCAGCAGAAAGTTGTATACAGGTAATTGAAGAAAGGTTGCAATTATTTGGATTAAACTTACACGAAGACATTGTTTGTATTACGTCGGATAGTGCCGTGGTGATGCAAAAAGTTGGAAAATTACTTTCATCTTCATGTGTGCAACAACTGTGTTTGGCACATGCTATCCATCTAGAAGTTTTGGATATCCTTTATAAAAAATCTGATTTCGTATCAAATGAAAAATTTGATAGTGATGACGTTGGCTGCGATTCAGGTGATGAAGATGGAGAAGATTAAGATGACGGATTACAAATTGTTTGCACCGAAGATAAATCAGAAGAACTGGTAGTTAGCCTGTATCCAATTATACGTAAAGTATGAAGTATAGTCAAGTTACTTCGTCACCAACAAAAAACGATGCAATTCTTCAGAAATACGTTAAAGAATTTGGAAAAGAGATCCAATTAATCATTGACGTAAAGGCACGATGGAACAGCCGTTATCTTATGCTACAACGTTTTTATAAAGTGTAAAACTGTATTTTAAAATCGTTGATCGATCTCAATTCATGGGACATGATAAATATTTTGATGACAACGCTTGCACCTATAAAGTTACCTACGGAAGCGCTATGTCGCCGTGACGCAAAATTAATATCAGCCTATGCGATCATTTCTTTCATGATTGACAATTTGGGCAGCAACGAATAAGCTTTTCAAATCAAAGAATGGCTTTCCCATCGAATCAATGAACGGCGAACTAATGCTGCGATTTTGTTGCAATATTTGCATAAATGCAAACACAATTATGGCTCTGGAGACGTAGAGCTAGACTCCCCATTAAATTTTGCACGTCTAAGTAAAAAGATGATTTTGGATATGATAATTGGTATTTTAAAACCTTGCAGCAGCAATTTGTCTTCCGACTGTGAAACTGAAAATGATGTCGTTAACGAAATGGAATTGTCTCTGGACAAAAAACTCGATTAAGCAATTCATAAGAAAGTCGATTCCACGATTACTACGCAAATAAAAACAAAAAATCTTTTAACAAATATTATTAAAAAAGAATTGGCTATTTTTGAAATTTATGGTGATCGTGGAAAGAATTTGGAAAGGTGCTATGATAGCCTTAATTCAATACCACCTACAAGCATAGAGTCAGAGCGCGTATTATCTTGTTGAGGAATAATTTCCACCAAAATTTTAAATTTAAAACGTTTTACTTAATACAGTTATTACATAACGGCATGTTCCTTTATAAACCAGGTAAACCAGGTAATGAAGCTAAAACGTATCGTCCGATATCCCTACTTCCTATTATTTCCAAGCTAATGGAGAGATAACTCCTTAGAAGAATGAAGTCAATAAAAGATAGTAGAAATAGCGGATCACAAATTTGCATTAAACAATTGATAAGGTTCAAGTATTACAGATATTATAGAAAATGTGTTTGTTATTATTTCTGGATGTGGCAGTGTCTTTCGATAAGGCCTCGTGCCGTTAAAACATTTCTCTGGCTTTGGCAATAGTTTTATTATTACCAAGGTGATACCCAGATCTTTTATTAGATTCTAATATTTGTTGCGTTTTTCTTTTTGACAAGACTAACCATTATTAGCAGTGATCGGTTTAACAGCATATTTAAAACTTCTTGATACGCCATTATTTATGATACTACACTATAGGATTTCACAGTTCTGCAATACCTCACACATACACACCTCATTTTTCTATGTATGTAAGCTGGAGTAAGCTGGAGTATTTTAGATTGCCGTGATCTGTTTTAGTGTTTTATTAGAAATAATTGGTCATGATTAGCCAATGCTTGTAGAAATTTAAGTTTATTGAAGTATGCCACTATGTTCGCCAATTATTTAGAACAAATCGAAATAAAGAAGTCCATCAGTACTGGATACTCTAATACTCTAATTTTGTATAATTTACTCTGAATCTCTACAATCTGTTTCGGGGCTGGAGGCGGTTATTTTCTATCGTTCGGAGAAAATCGGAGATCTATCGTCGTATTGTACCCTTTCGCGAATTCGGAATGTATTTTCATAAAGGAAACTAACCTATGCCAAACTGCTGCATGGTTGCTTTTCTGGATATGCGTAAACATTAACATATGACTGTCACTTCTTCCGTTTTAAAGTATTGGTCACACAGCGAACACTGAAGTCCTGGAACATACTCTATCAATTTACGCATATCTTGGTTGGTTGGACAACGTATGGGTCTATTTAAATGCCCTGTTACTAAGGTGCTGGGTTGCAAAATATACATAGTTACGAAATCATCGCATCCTGCTAAATATCTTGAGTGCATTTATAGAGGGATCCTGTTTCCGCACTTCATCTGGGCTCTGAGTCGTCATTTGTTTTTTCTTACTTCCAGTGACTCCGCTATTCATCATCATCACTTGCTAATCACTTATAGTTCGTTAATTTTTGAACCACCATCTGCACTCTTGACGCTGAGTTTGATTTAATTTTTTGCAGTCGGATTAGACTCAATCAGCTTAATTGACAATCTTCTTGTTCTATTTGATCTCTTGAACCCCGTTAATTTGTCCGGATGTACGTTAATTTGTCCGCCTACTCCACTACCTGTGTTAGTACCTAATGCTGTCTGAGAATCATCACTCTCACTGTTTTTGATTTGTTTGTTTGGTTCCATTTTCTTCACACGAGTAGCACTAGAAATACGGTCACCATAGCATATCATAGAAAAGCTATGTTGTAAAACCCGAAAGTCACCTAATTTGGAGTGATCATACTAGAGACTAAGCATCGGTTTACATTTTTAACGACAAACATTTTTAACTCATTACACGAGTACGTTAACAAAACTAACAACGAACATAAATTCGATTATGATCGAACAAATATCGTTCGTAAGCGAATTGCCAAATAAGGGATATTCCAAGTCGTTTTATGTTTATACGTGATTGCTTTGTTGTTCATTTTCATTTCGTACGTTATCGAATTTAAAAACACCTATTTTATAAGGGCCCTGGTATGCTCGCATACGGTCAAATTGAATAGCCTTTGCTTACTCTAACGTACATATTTTTAAGTATGTTGGGATCTCAATTTTCCGCCATTTGTGCTGTTGGCCTAGATTTTTGTAGTGATCTAGGCCAAAAGCACTTATTTTGTTGTCTTTCGTTCCCAACCAAATCAATTAAATATGGCAATATTGGTCTTATTACCATAGGAATCTATCGTTAATTGGAAATAGCAAAGTGTTTTTGAAATTTTAGATCAATAGATAAAGCTGCCAATGTTATTTATAGCTGATCATATCGTTGACCTGTACGTTAACAATAAAAACATCTCGTGTGGTGAAGCAAGGATTGTGAAAATATCTCAATCTTAATCTTTATATACTGTTATAAGATATTCTTGTCCCTATAAATCTATTCTCTATATAAATAGACAATAATAAATAATAAAATATTTATCACCTAAATGACTGATTGTTACAGAGTATTAGCATTAAATAGTTATCTGCACAAAAATATATATTCTTTTTATTGTTATATACTGGAAAGATTTATAAACTACTTTTACGAAAACAAAAAGCTTTATAAATAAGAATAGAACAATGGAGCTTTTTATATATTTATTAATAATACTTTTTATGTCCTCGATGTCTTGTCTTGTGTTGTGTTGTGATAAAGAAAACAATCATCGTGTTATACATATGTATGTGTGTTTTATTTTAGTAACATGAAATCTGAATGAATGAATGTTGGGGTTTTAGAACTCAATGTCAAAAAAGATACATTTTACGTCATCATAATTTGTAGCTTTACATCATGTCGTTAAAAACGTTAGATAAATATCATATTTATATTGGTTGGTGCAGACTATTTTTATTCACATATAACTATTAATATAAACTACATTACCAACTCAAGTTCAGTTATCGGTTCTGACAAAGTATTTAGATTCCGTTCAGGTTCCTAATATTACTTTACTGAGCTTTTAAGGTTTATTTCAATCTGGTACAAAAATTAAGCTGGTGTTACTAGGATAATAGGTAAAAAAATTAGTATTCAGAAAATACATTAGTAGTGGAAGGCTAATGGTCTAGCTCACTTGATAGAAAATAAAGTTGTTATAATTTACTTAGTAGGAAAAGTTGAAACACATACCTTCCAAACATTTCATACCTCCTCCTGTCTAATTCTATAACTTGGTAACTTTTCAATGCCTGCCTTCTTCAATAGCCTTTTCAAGCCACATATTTTCGTCAAGAAGTTCGTCGCATTTTTTTCTAGTGTTATCCGTCACTCAGGCTATATTGGCCCATTGTGGCACTCCACTATATTACTTTACGTTCCGGCTATAGGTCCGATTTCCGTAGAAACAATCTGTACATTGCATAGCTCCATGCCAGCGTATAGTACTGACATGGAAGATGGAACAGCACATGAATTCTAGCCTCAACTGGGTCTCAGTTGAGTTTAAACACTGCATACACTGCATTTGCACGATTAAACACTGCATATATACGAATCGCACAGGTAAAAACACATCAAGTCTAAACGCATATGCCTGCATAACGCTATGGAAAACGATGGAAAATACTATTCAGTCTTCGACCACCATTACTTACTACGGCCCTGTTTAGTAAAGAACATTACATTACATATCAATACTTTCTGACACATACCTTCCAAAAATTTCATACTACCTCCTGTCGAGTACTATAATATGGTAACTTCTCACTGTGTCTGCCTATTTCTCACTTCTCAAGCCACAGATATTTCCAGAAATTTCGTAACATGTTGCAACACACAGTCAAATATCACTAAGGTGAGTGAATGCGGGCACTCATTAGTACAGCATGCTAATCAGTCAAGTTCGTTTCATGACTAAACCAGCCTAAATCACTAAGGGTGTGAAATTAGGTAACACCCCAACACAGTTACGGCATTTAATAGAATTGCTAACTGACTCATAATCAAAAAAACGGAATGAAAAGTAAATTGTACGAACTAATAAATTAGTTATTATAATTCGCTAGAATTGTATAACGACACACTTATGAATCCCACAGGTAAAAACACTTAAAGTCTGACAGTATAACCCTTAAGAAAACCACGTTATGCCTCATTAAGATTGGATTTGATATTTTCGTTCAAGCAGTGATTCAATGACGTCATCGTCAGATATCGAAACCGGCTAAGCGAATTACAACATCTCAAAATATTATTCAAAGTCTTCCAACTTTACGCGGCGGTACAGATTTTACAAAATCCCTACATAACCTTACGGAGAAAAAATGGAATATTCTTAGCAGATCAATTGTTTTAATACCAAGTATCCAGACATTTCCAGGTTACAATGACCTTCATCATTTGCCTTGATTTACTCTGATAAAAAAGATACCTTCAAAATGCAGCACTCCAAGAATAATACGACCCTTCATCAAATAGTGGTTCAGAGAAAAAACACGAATCACATTTTTGATCAAGTGGAATCAGAAGTAGAAACTATCTTTGAAGTAGAGCGAAAAATAATTTCATCACCCTTCAGATTACTAATTTTATTGCACTTGGTTGGTTATAAATGCAGTCGATACTTCAACTGATTCCAAACGTATGCATTCCTCTCTTTGCACTTTTAGAGAAATTGTTATCAAAAAGCAAGTGAGAGTTGAGGTTTTACATTTAAATAAAACAAAGAAACACCATTTATTCGCATCAATAGTCTCATCTGTGGTTAAAAAATTCTTAAGTTTCCATATCAGCTTAGCTAAAGGTATTAGACGTAAAAGAACCTTCGATCTCTTTATATGTTGTGGGTTTGTTGATAACGGACAACGGATAAAAACATCGATATGAGGCTCGCATCGTCTACCACGAAATAAAGTTATTATTGCCAAAGACTACTTTCAGAGTGTAATGGCTCAAGGAATATTTAGACCAAGTAGGAGCGCATGGTTTACTAGATTGCAGTTGGAATGAAGCATATAATTACGTAACCGTTCCAGACTACCTAGCACTTTCTTTATAACCTGCAGATAACAGTATGTTAAGAACCTTGAACTTATGATTTAAAAACCTAAATAGGTTTTCAGCGCCTAGAGCAACTTCCTTCATCAGTACTAATAATATTTACAATGTTATCATCCTAAAAATTCGATTTCGTTGAAAAAGCACCCACTATTACGAACTAAATAATCCAACAAAAATAATTAAAATTGTTTTTCAGCACTCAACGATTTTATGAAAAAACTTCAAATGTTTCAAGCACAACAAGCATTCAAAATTTCGGGAAAACAGCATTATTCATCTTCACAGTTTGGGCAGTATAACCGTTATAGGTATAAAATCCAGTCGGTGGAAAAATAAAGACTAGTTTTTCTAGAAATTATTTCAAACCAGACCAAATAATAACAATATTAAAGGAATCCGCCCTTACTTAGAATGGAATATCCTGAGACGACCATTTCGTAATTTATCAATTCTTTCAATTATGTCGTTGATATAATTTAAAGACTTTATTAATTATGAAATGGTCGTCTAGAGGAAGACTGTTGCATAAAGTTACTCTAAATTTAAGCCATAAGAAGCTAAGATACCACCTTTAACCACCTTGCAACACGACTGCACAATGGATTGAATGCAACACCAGAGAGGTGTATTGTCGGTTTCACTATAAAAGCCTGAACATAGACTGGATTTAGGAACATAACACAAAAGATGGTTTAAAGGTTGCGGTGATCTATAATTTAATATAGCTCATTGCAAAGTTCATTTAACATCAATTTAAGTTGTTTGAAGTTGTGCTTGAATTGAATAAGACCGGTATTTGAAAAAGAAGGAAAATCAGTGATAATAAGTTCTGTGCAACGATCGGAGTGAGCGATAGGTGAGTTTGGAACATTGGTGAAAAATCAAATGTGTATTAATTGTTGTCACATTATTCTGACCAAACCTCCAAATTCATCCATGGTTTATATTTTTTATTGGTTTAGTTATTATTATGTAAAGGGTCCGTCATCTAAAGTTTTTTTTCAACTAGTGCTTATTTCGTGAATGGTAACACTTAGCTCATGTCTGATTTGACAGATAATTATTTTTATCCTTCCGCTGAACGAATATGGTTGTGTATACGCTTGAACAACGCTGGAAAATATTGCGATATTACTTTGAAAATCATGGTAATGTTGCAGAATGTGTGCGAAAATTGCGGATTTTGGAAGAAGTGAAGCATTGTCAGCTCCGTATGTTCGATATCTTGTGAAAAAAGTGAAAGAAACTGGCATCCTCATCGATAAACCAAAGCGTGAAAAGCCAAAAACAGTGCGTACACCCGAGAATATTGATACTGGGGCAGAAAGTGTGCGTGATGCGCCATCAACATCAATTCACCGTCGTTCTCAACAATTGAACATTTCGGAGACATCATTGAGACGAATTTTGCATAAAGACCTTGGTATGACGCCATACAAAGTCCAATTGGTTCAGGAATTGAGGCCAACTGACCATCCAATGCGTTTTCGCTTCGCTGAGTGGGCCTGCGATCGACTTACAGAAGATGCCGATTTTTTCCACAAAAATCATCTTTTCGGATGAAGCTCATTTTGATCTTGGCGGGTATTTAAACAAGCAAAATTGTCGCATTTGGGGCACGGAAAACCCGCACGCATACATTGAAAAGCCGGTACACCCAAAACGAGTCACTGTTTGGTGCGGATTTTGGTCCAGAGGCATAATTGGACCATTTTTCTTCGAAAATGAGCAAGGAGTGACAGTTAATGCGCCAGTAATGCGCCTTTTGCTGCTTTTAATTAAAAATTTAGAAGATAAAATCTTCTAAATGTTTAATTTTAAGCAGCAAAAGCTTTAGGATTTCTCTTATAGGATATGTTTCAATTTTTCATCGATAAAAACTGTCACTAGAAATAAAGAATATTTTCAATACTTAAGGTATAGACGTATAAAATATCTTAGTGGGAGTATAGATTCAGATCTCAAAATAATGAAACCGTAGGCGTAGTTTTAATACGACTATAAATTAATTTGACAGTTCGATTTTGTGTTATATAGAGATTCATCTTCAACTGCGGTGCTACCAAACATAATATCTGATTCGACTTTTGTCATTAGTTTCTAGTTTTTTTAAGGCACTATCAAAAAAATCATTAAGTTTGTAAAGTGTACGCACTGCTGTGTGATCACAAATTCTCTAATGTTGTTGAGATGGGAATTCAAATGTATTATTGTAAGTCCAAGATATTTGAATTTATTAACGGAATCAACTTTAAATCGAAGTGATGAACAAGAGTTTTTATTACATCTAAAGACAAGAGAAAGTTGCATTGTTATAGGATTTGCGCATCCAAAATGTATAACCCGATATAAGTATATCGCGATTAGCCAATCGATGGAAGAAAAATTGTACACCAGCAAAACCTTCGGTACATCACCTAACTAAGTACCGAGCTATTTTCTAAAACACATAGGTTGATGATACCACCATAGAAACTTAATGATGCTGCCACCTTGACGTATTATCCACGATGATAAAGCTATAGCTTTCAAACCATCAAAAAAACAAATACAGTGGTTTGCCGAATCAAAAGGAATTGTAAAGCGTGAAGCTTTATGTAATCTTGAATATTATTTGGAGTGAGTTGTTAATTTCGAGTTATTGCTTGTATGTTGTAATTTGCCAGGCCGGTTTGAATCTAATGATGACGTCATTGAATGACAGTGTAATCAAAAAGATCAAATCTTTCTGATCAGGCATATGCTACTAGACTTGATGTTTGTAATGTTCGTATATGTACGTTTAATCGTGACGCGACAGCTCTAGCGAATTACAATAATTTAACTCGAAATATAGATTTTATTTTAATTGACTGTGTCGTTATGATATTTGAATTCTCCCTCCGTTTTCGATTATGATTATTCTATGCCGTAATTGAGAATCTGATTTCGCGACATGTTGCGACATGAAGACAAACCTTAACCTAACTGCATGCGGTATTTGTGGGTTGACCGCATTCGCTCACCTTAGTCTTTGTTGCGTTGGCGTTGTTGCAGCATGAGACGAACTTCCTGTTAATATCTAAGCCTGCGCTTTCAGCAGGACGGACACCCACCATAGAGAGAAAGGCAGACAATTCCATTGTGGGAAGTCAATTTTTGCCGTGTTAGGTTAAGGCAGGAGGGTGCGATGAAATTTTTGTGAGTTGTGGAAGAAGAAATTGACGTGTAAATGTCCCTTAAACAGAGCCGTCGGGGTCACCAATGTAAAGCGTGAGGCTTTATATGTATTTGAATGTGTGTTGATGCTTCGAGTTGTTGTTTGTACCTTGTAATCCACTAGGCCGGTTTTGATCTGATGATGTCATCATTGAATGACTATGTGATCGAAAAGATCAAATCCATCTTATCAGGCATATGCTACCGGACTTGATGGGTGCGATTCGTATATGTAAGTTTTAGTAGTGACGTGACAGTTCTAGCCAATTACAAGAACTTGTGGCGTTATGATATAATTTTGTATTCATGAATTATTTCAGTTACTCTGGTCGCCACAGCGTTATAATTTTTGAAGAGTAGCTATGTGACTTGTTAAGTGCCGTTTAGCTTCCGTTAAAATGGTTTGCTTTCAAGATAATCATCAAACTTATTACTTTATAGGCTTTTCAAATACTTTTTAAAACTTGCCGATCTCACTACCTATATAATTATAATTGGTATTCCAATAACAGTTTTTACACTTTCTGGTGGAATATTACCTTCTTAAACTGAACATCCACCAAGTACAAACAGCATTCTTTAAAAATGTAGTTATATAGTTCATCGAACTCTTTGGAGAGCTTGTTGCTAAACTTTTTATTTCTAAAATTGTTTTAAGTGTTTTAATAGGCTGGAAAAAACATGTCTTAACGTAATTAAATTGGAAACCAAGAATAATCTTTGAAAAGTCTTAACAATTCGGATAAAAATTGTCAAAACCAGAGTGTAATATAGGAGGATCTTCACAAAAATTTATCAATTAATTTAAAATGGGTTCAAGAGTTGTTATAAATACATCAGATTCGTGCGATTGATTTGATGAAAAAACCCTACCCAGTACATCATCGATCTTTTTCCAAATAAACTTTGAGTTTTTACCAACTACTTGGTAAACTTGTTTCTATGACACCAGTTTCACTACACTTAAAGCAATGCTTTATATACAAATCGGATGGATTCTCGATAAACTGAGCTCAACCATAAAATATTCCATGGTCCTCTCCTGGTTAGATTAATACCATCTCCTTTTTTTGACTATTACTAAAGTGCACTGCGTCAAGTATAACCACTCGACCATTACCTCGTACGAATAATAGGAATTATTCGTGCAGTATGCATTTTATTATTAACACTGCGCAGTAATGATTCTGGTTTCGTTTTTAACAGTTTTACAGCTAATTTTAGTTAATCCAAACAGATAACCGATTTGATTTTTAACGTCCTACTTTACAGCATTATTACTGCTAAATCGTGTACGTACGGCTATAGATCCAATTAACGTAAAACTATCTGCACATTGCAGCTCCATACCTGCTATTATAGTACTGATATCACGGATGGGTCGGTCCATGAATTATGCACTCCAACAGGGGATCATATAGATAAGCTCATTATTCGATCGTAATCAAATGGTTTAAAATCTCTTTTGCAAACAGTCCTTTCGGGATCCGAACCCGATACCTGTCACTAAAACTCCCGCAGCATTAACTACTGTACCATTTGATTGGTACACAAAAACTTAACATCATTCTCATTTTCCGCAATGTGTTTTGAATCTATACTTGAACTGATTGTAAGTCTTCGTCTAATTAATCATCTAAGAGCAAACTGTTCACAGTTTACTGTGCCGTATAATTGAAATAAGAATTTATAAACGGGGTTGATAACAAACCAAACATCTGTGAATATGTAAATAAATAAACCAAGAGCACTGACAAACAATTATTTTAATTTTGATTCCCTAAATATTATTTTGATTTTTTTTTTGTAAATCTTAAATGATTAAGAAATTTAAAATTCATAAAAATATTTAAATTTACATTACTCCTCTTCGTTTTGATTTTTTTATGGGGAAGGACTTTTCTATTCGCTTTCCATGAATTTGTCATAATCGAATGTTTCTGTCCAATTTACTTTAGCGACGTTTTCTTGACATTTATAAACGATTTTTTAAAGTCGATGTACTGTTAAACTCTTATAAATCAAATTCTATAAAATCCATTGTTATGATGTTTCAAACCCGGAAACAATTTTGTGACCACGCCAAAGCCAATACAGAAATAAGGAGTCATAGTATCGCAAATTTGTGACGGACATCCAAGTTCGAAAAATGGCATATTTCTCATGTCGGTTGCAAACCCCTTGAGCAATATGCCACAAATTGGTATGCAGTTCATACAAAACTACAGAGAACCTGCAGTTTTAATCGTCAAAGCGATCTGTAAATAATAATAAGAAGTATAATTGAAAACATTTCGGTTAGATGTCCGGGTTAGGTATTTTTGTGACTGCGTCCGATAAGCAGGGTGGAAGACCCATAATCGACCCATATAGTGTCCCATAATCGAACTACTTTAGATTACAAGAGATTAATTGGAATCATTACATTTAGTGGCACCATCATAATACGACCTCCTCTCCAGCTTTTTAACTTCGTCGATTACATAACCCTCAAACTAAGGCACCAGCAGAATGTCTTAATTTCGATAATTTAATGATCGTTTTTGTTTTAACATTAATTATGAAAGTCGTTTGAACTTTATTTTGAAATTCAAATTGGATTACATCCGTTCCTTAGAGATCAATAAGTTAGGACCATTTCTCTTAAACAGTAGTCCATGAACTACTGGTGGTTTGAAGAAAAAAATGTTGTCGCCCGCAAATTTATTTATTTTTAAAATGAGTTTTTTGTCATAGTATCGTTACACACAATTAATGAGCTAGTTGCCTACTAAAGCACTTAACTTCTAAAGTTAGTCTGCTGACTTAAATGACGTCCCGATGAAAATTATAAATTATATCAAAAGCAGTTCACTAAACTTATTTTTAACATTTTGCAATGAAATGGTTTAGAGCAATGAGGTCGCGGATGAATATTAACAAGTCCTAAAGAATTGAAAAGTAAGGTTCATTTGAAGAATCAATTCTGTTTCTCTCTAAATAGGATCCGATCATAACCTTTTAGATTTGGTTATTGATTGTCTGTCTTGCCAGAAGTCAAACAATTTCACAAGCTCACAATAGAGTACTAAGAGTAATTAAGTTAGCTAGGGGTAATTTTCTTCCAGGATAAGTTGGATCCTTCTCTTCTGCAGGTATAAAAATAGTAGTAGTATGGATAATTTTTTTAATGATTATTACGAATTCAACTTACCTTCTTATACTTTTGTATCTTCAAATATTTATTTACGGTTTAATAATTGTAAAGTTAAGGCGGAATCTACTAGTTTTTATAGAGTTTTAGTTTAAAATTGATGAAACAAATTTTTGTTGTGGTCTCTAAATTATCTCAAAGTCCTCTTCCATTTCCGATAGAAACGTAGTACAACAATTCCAATTTCAAAAATAAGAAACAATGTTGAGTTATCTCACGTAAGATCTTTAAATTCACGCTTTAACGCTTTAGTGGTTCTTTACAGTTTATTTTATCTATCAGTAGATAAAATTTTAGGAGGAATACCTCTTAGTCTGTGGCGTTCACAACAAAAACTTCAAATTAATCAGTTCAAAGATAGCTTGCGGACAAAAGGAATCATGTAACTACTGTATCATGAAACATTATACCCTGTTACATGAGCCGCCCCAACTTTTATAGAGACAATTCGTGCAAATTCGTACAAAATCGAAAATATTTCGATTCAACTATCTGTAATTCGCTATTACTGTTGCAAGAAGACTCATAACATGTATTCGAATACAATGCAACTTGCACCAAGTTCGGTAGCATATGCTACCCAAGTTCGTTACACCAAGTTCGGTAGCATATGTCTGATAATAAGACGGATTTTATATTTTTGAGTACACAGCCACTCAATGATCTCTCGCCATCATCAGTTCAAAACCGCCTCAGCGAACCAATATTGCAAGTGGATTACACAAGATAAATAATGCCATAAACTTTCAAAAAAGACTCAACTCAACGTCTTCAACAGGTGTTGATTCAGTGCACAGTGAAATTGCAATCAATGCCAAAGTTCAGTCCTCGTCGGTGTCCCGTACACAGTATTAGCATCTCACACATATCATATTATATATATCCTACAAGTCACAATATGCTTGGAAATATACTATTTTTCGACCAATAAACAATATTACACATTTTTAATATTGTTGGACATGACTATACGTAGTTTGAATCATTTGGCAAATAGGGTTTTAGTTTTTTCAGTTTTTTTTACCTATAGGTTAAGCCTACTGCTTCCGAACTCCTAGTTAGTTATCCAAAACTTCCGTTTTGCCCTTATATGACTTTACCACAACTCTACAGTTGCATTAAGTATTATCTGTCTTAATTTAAATAAAATTTGAGTCATGTAGTCCAATATTGGATGCAAAATAGGTATGCAAAATATTTTTTTAATTGGTAGGAAGTCATTCCAAAAATTTTTCTCCCAAATCAAATAAATATCGATTCGGCTTATCAAAGAATTTGGAACATTCAATTTGGTTCAAATATTTTTCATTTGAAAACTGTCAGCACTCGTCCTTTTATATCGTTCAAAACACGATTCTTCTAAGCCATTATTACTGCTTGATAAGGAATTATTACGAAAATAAAATCCAAATATGAGTAGCCAAGGTCAATAATAAAAATTAATATTAATAAAATGTCCAATGCGGAAGACGAAGAAGGTCGATAATTTTTCAACAAATTAATTCGGAATTCGGATGAAACCAAAACCAATTTTTTTTATTTATTTATTAAGGTTGTTAATATTAAGTTTAAAGGTCGAATAATTTTATTAATTAATATCCCATTCTCTGCCACTTACGCTGACTAATAAAGCAGTGTACTTTACTTAGATGTAACTCGAAATTCCTATCTTTTTTTTTGTTGGGTGACTAAGATCGGCGACGGTCCGTTGTGATACCACTATATTTACGGCTATTGGTCCGATTTACGTAGAAACATTTGCGCATTGCATGGCACCATCTCAGTTTATAGTACTGACATGAACGATGGGCAGGCCCATGGATTCTAAACTCAACAGGGGATCCAGACAACACAGATTGCACCGCCCAAACAATCGATGGTGAAAAATTCCTTTTTGCACCTTGCCCCTATTGGGATTCGAATCCGGTACCCTCCCGCTCCAACTTCAACAGCTTTAACCACTGCGCTACCTGAGCAGTAATTCCTGTCTTTGACCATTAAATTTAGGCCCGCATAATTTATATTACAGTTTCGTTTACTGGATACTTTTATTTCTATAGGTTTATAGACACTGCAAACATCATCTTACTGATAACTCAAATCACTTTTTATGCTATAAACTTCACGTTTGGCTGTTTAAATCAAAAAAGTTGATATTACTGGAAGGAAAATGATTCGAATTTGGTTGCGATGCTACATTACAGATACCGCTCGAGTTGCAAATGCACGCAAAACCTGCCATTGCCAATAAGTTATTTCAAACTGCAAAACAAAAAGTATGCATAAAAAATACCAACAGACCATGTATTTATGTTATTTCTATATGATAGAGGCAAAACAGTTGTTTATAACTATCTACTCAAAAACTGTTTTACAAATGGCGTATACACTGACTGTTGGTATTGTTATATGACCTGTCTAGCCAAATATGCCACTTTACGGATTATAGGATTGGCAAAATTCAATTTAAATTTCAGCATATTATTTTATCTGAATTTTTTAAAAGGTGTGTAATTTTTACCTTTAGCTCGTCAATGCTCTGAGGTCTATTGGTTTACAAAAAGAAGTCCGAAAGGGTAAATATGGTGATCTGGGTTAGTCAATATCGTCTCTTTTTACATGTGAAGTGCAGGGAATATTCGTTCCAGAAATTGATTTGTCCTATTGAAATCAGTAACCATCCAACGAATGATGGTTGTGGCCTAAAACCTGGCCAAACAAATCAGTTTTGTCATAGTCGCAATGACGTTTCATAGTGTGAATTTTCCGGCAAAAAGTGTGAAATGAGCCTCGTCAAAATTAGGTTCATTGCAAACCATTTGAGCGACTGTTGCTGATACAGAAAAAAATGCTGGTTTCACTGTTTTTCCTGGCCGCGGATATACTGACCGCTTCAACCATTTCATTGGAACGTCATGGTCGTTGATGAACGACATGTGGAGGATCTCTAATTGTCTTGTGCTCAACAAAAATCGATATCAAACGACGCATAGTGTAATCAGACGGTGCTGATGTTTACGATATGTACGTTGGGTTACATTTATAATGTAAAAAAATATACATCTATTTAACTACATTTTTCTGGCATCTCTACACTTGCTCCGGATAAATATGTTTCAGCCAATAAATTCGGATTAACTTCATGATGTTTAATGGTCCGCAACATGAATTCGATTGAGAAACACTGATAACTATTCAGACGAGATATAATCCATATTACAATTTAATAATATTTAATCAGTTGAAAATACAACAAAAGTAAAAATATATTTACTTAATATTAAATTATTATTTTTATAATTTATAATATATTTTGTTTGTGAAAACTGAAAACATGTACGTATATGAGTTTTTATCTCGATTGTACTCATATACGAGTACAGAAATATATTTTCCAATTTTCTTGCATTCCTATTATTATTTATGTATTTAAAAAATAAATAACATAACATAACAAAATATTAATCATAATTTTAATCTTTTTATTTATTTTCAGACATTACGATTTAATTCAATTTTATTCAGCATCGAGAAAATCCAACAACAAAATCAACAAACGAATAATCCAAACAAATAAATCAAATCATTTCAAATACATCTACGAGTAAATACATAATTTAATTAAATAAAATAATAATTAATATTGTTTTTCAAAATAATCTATATTAGATATTTTCTCGACATATTATATGAATAATTATAATTATGATACAAAATATTTAATAATTATTGTTGTTATCGTTAAAACAAAAACAAAAATCAAATAATTTTTTGAAACAAAAAAACGATGAAATGGAAATTTTTATTATAAACATAATTAAGAAGAAAAATATTACCAACAGCAATAATAACAAAAATTTATATAACAGTAATAATTACAAAGAAAATAAGAAACAAAAATTTTAACGAGAAAACCCCGTTAAATATAAGAAAATTTTTAATTTTTGTTTTTTTGTTTCATTTTTTCGTGAATTTTTCTTTTGTCTTGTGAGCTGCACAAGATAAGTGAGTGTTATATAAAATAGAAGACGAACATCTAATTATATATATAAAATAAAAATTTTAAAAAACAAAAATAATAAAAAATGTGCAAAGAAATTATAAAAGCTCATAAAATTTTATTAATTGTGATGTTAATTATCGTAGCTTTTGTGCAAGGTGAAACTTATTCAGGTAAATATTTTTTTTTATATTTCAAAGTTAATCTTATATTTTGCATTTAGTTTATCTTAATAATCCTGCGATGTATGTTTTTCGTTAATCTGAGATTTTGGAGGAGTGTGGAGCCTAGAACGTGGCTAGTTCGATTTTTACATTCAGAAAATTTTTAAAACTATAAGCAGAATGTGAATTAAATCATAACGATATTGTATGGCTAATCGTACTTGTTTAAACTGTTATAATCTGCAAAAAGCAACTAGATCGTATGTCTTAAGGACTCTAGTAAGAGATGTCGATTTATTTAATTTGCTGATTCCGTGTTTTAATAAAAAAATACTCTTAAACTATTTCTTGGTATGTATCAAATAATCGCTAAACTATTCTTTCCAATTCATCATAGAGAACGTAACCAAGCTAGAGCATTATTAACAAATGGTTTTCCAATAAGAGGTTACATTTTAGTATTTAAAAAAACGAGTATGTTTTAATGGAAATATGGTTTATTTCATTGTAAAGAGGAAGGTATGCCATTAACATTTGAAAACGATAACACATAAATCCTTTCATAAAATTGCATAGACCTTATCTTTCTCATCGTGGCCCCATGGCAAAAGTCTAAAGGTGTTAATCACAAGATCTCGATGGCCAATTGTGAGGGGTGATCACAGAGAAATAACACGGTCAGGAATCTTTTCTTGCTACATTGCGATTGTTTCGTTGCTTGTGTAGCACGTAGCTTGTGTGTCGCCGTCTTGCTGAAAATAAACATCGCCCACATTAGTATATATCAATTCCGGCCACAACAAATAACTAATCATAGCTCGGTAGCGCAATTCATTCACCGTGACAGTTGCACCCGCCTCATTTTCGAAAAATAAAGTCCAATCACACCGCCAACCCAAAACCGCACCAACCAGTGACACGTTGATTAGGAGAGGATTTTCAAAAAACATTCTACTATTTTTTGAGCTTCAAAAGCAACAATTCTACTTATATACTTATGAGGTTAATGATCCTCTTCGCTTAATATTATTTTTCGATGAAATTCGGAAAATGTTGATGCAAAGGACTAGGGTTTCCAATTATTCGTCATTTATGATTATCCGAATATCGAATACTAACAGATAAAATAATTCGGATAATCCAAATATCCGGATAATAACAAAAATTATACTATAATATTATAAAAATTAAGTATAAAAATTATACTATATATATATACTTATATAATACTCGATAACTTCACGAATTCCATCTTTAAGGTCTTGATCGATTGTGGAGCATTGGCAAAAACCTTATCTTCACTTGGTCCCAAAGAAAAGAACCTAAATACATTACAAAATCTCAATGACCAATTGTTATCACATCTTCGAGAAATAACACAAACAGGAAACTTTTCTTGCAAAATCACGATTGTCAATTAATCAATTAATCATAGCTCAGTAACGTAATCCATATATCGTAACAGTTGCATCAGCATTTTTTTGAAAAAGTAAGGTCAAATATCACCGCCAGCCCAAAAACCGCACCAACCAGTGACACGTTGAGGAAGGAGAGGCTTTTCAACAATCATTGGATTTTCTGAGACTATTCTGTTGATTAAGGTAGCCTCCGTTGTGAAAAGGCCAACCTCATCACTGAAGATGATTCTTCCATGAAAATCCGGATCATTTTGAAGCAAATTGAATGAAATATTCAGCGAATCTACGACGTTTATGGTGATCGACCGGCTTAAGCTATTGTGCTTACTTTAAAAGTCTTAAAACCTTAGTTTTTATGCAAAATACATGAAATTTTCAAAGATTGACCAAACGTCTAATTCCAAAGATCGGAGAGAAATCAACAAAAATGGGTTTTCTTCAGCACTGCAGGCTACAGCAGCAATATTCTCAGTTGTAATTGAGTGACGCACACGGTTTCGATTTTTTAGATCACTAACTGTTCCAACAGCTCAAATTTTTCTACCAGTTCCCATATTGCTAGCCGAGAAAGGTGCTGCCAAACAGTGCTTTAGTTTTGCGAACTGTCACGATGCTGCAAAAGCGACACTGAATTTTTACTTAGTTCCTTTACAGCTGTTTCAATGGGCGATAAGATATCAAGCAACTGTTTTAAAATTAATTCTCTTCGTTATTTTGGATTGATCCAATTCATTCATAGTTCTATTTACCGGTTCCTTTATTTCACGACAACATTTGACCTTAGTTATCAAAGCATACCATCGTATTTTGAAATGTAACATCAGCAATGGTTTACTTTCTCTTGTTCATTAAGATATCCTTGTAAATTATTATTTTTTACCCAAGAGGATTTAATCATTTTTATAACTTTACTGAGGTTTTCTCTTCTTGTTCGAACATTATGCTAGCATCTTCAAAACTATTTACATTCATAAAATTTACATTGTTTTCTAAGTAAAAGTAAATGTAAAAAACAAAATATATCCGAATAATTATGTTAAAATATCCGAATAATCGAATAGGTAAAATTGGTCGAATAATCTGGATTATTCGAAGATCGGATATCCGGATTGGAAACCCTACAAAGGACCCAATCAGCGAGATTCGACATTTATCGTGATCGCCTGGTTTGAGGTCTTGTGTCAACTGAACTTTTAAATACGGTGTAATGTCGTTCGTGAAACATCTAATTTCAAAGTTCGACGAGAAATCGACAAACCTGGATTTTTTCAACGCTATACGGGCTACAGGTACAGCAGCAATTTTTTTAGTTGTTCTTGAGCGACGCACACGGTTTCGATTCCTCAAATCACCAACTTGTCCCAACAGCTGCAATTTTACTACCAGCTTTTTACTATTGTAACATTTTCATCATGTAATTGTCTGATTTTGCGCTCGTTTTGCTCCATATGTCACACAGCTTTGTGCTTCTTAAACTCATCTGCCAAATCCGAGGTTTAATCCAAACATGGCATTGGTTTAACACCATTAACAGTTTAAAACAAATTGGTATAATGCTCGTGTTTGTTTCACTATCATAAGTAATAAGAGATCCATTTGAATCATTCAAACAACTACTAAAATCAGACCAACGAAAAATGAATATTGTTCCAGAGGATTAAATATCTCTTACACTCTCGTGCCACGTAAACTAGAGACTTTGAGTTGGTTAGTTTGACTGATATTGAAAAATACTTGGCATCCATCATGAAATGTTTCACAAATAACAGGTCGACATAGAAAGCATCCTCATTAGTATCGACTAATAATATTCTCCGGCTAAATCTTCTCAAAGTAAATGCTCTGCAAGTGCGAGCTGTATCATGCTAGCTTTCGTATTAAAAAGATATAATTTTTTTGAAAATGGGACATAACACAGATAATCTCCAATCATGAGGCATAACTTTATTCCCCTACTTATATAAACGACAGTTCATTAAAATAATCTTCCAAATATCAAAAGATCTGAATTAATTCTATCAGGTGAAGTATTTATCTTAACAATGTCTAGGATGGATCGTAAATAGACATTTCTTCGAGTTGCATTTCAAAATGTTCAATCGTGGTTTAGACCTAAAGCTTATTCAAGTTACGAATACGAGTAGGCTATAGACTCACTTTACCGAGAGTTTTATCTCATTCAGCTCTTGCATTAAAACCTCCAATCTATTTTCACATTCTTATATGCATGTCATCAGATTATCGAACTATTGTATAATGAGTCCTACGTCGAGCTTTGGTCATTGCGGTGGAATCTTATGTCTTTATGTTTCCTGTGAAATTTTGTGAATAAACTTTAGGATTTTTGTGTTTTTCACCATTTGTCTATAGTTAACCTAATCCAGAACACCTCCGTCGTTCTATGTTATAATGCGTTAACAAAATTAATAAATTAATATTCAAATTTGTAGAAATTATATTTTCCATATCGCTTATATAATACATGTATACATGTTCGGGTTACTGCAGGCTAATTATTAATTTTGACTCATTTGATTATATCACGTAGTCAACAGGTAAATTTTATATATTTTTGTAATTTCAAAATTTATAAAACAAAAACTATGAACGAAGTCGTCTAGTCGATATACCTAATACCTATTTCTAATTATTAAAAGTTCAATGTCGATTGCGACATAAAAAAAAACTTCAGTCATATTCCGGTGATAAAAACAATTATTATAATTTATGTACATTGGTCATGTATTTTGTACCTGAATTTGTAAGAGCTTTTTGGAATTACGCGTAAAAAGCTTAATTAGTAAATTTGATTGGCGTTAATGGTATTTTGTATAACGATACTTTTGTAGACTCGGCTGCATCGTGGTATATCAAAGAATTTGAGAATGGTGGTTAGATGAAAATGGTGTGTTTCTATTTATCCGACACATAGAAAGGTGAACATCAAAAACCGAATTATTAAACAGGTTGATTGACAGTCAATTATTATTCCAAGGTTGGATGTACGTATAATATATTCTTAAAAGAGGCAAGTGCCTCCCACAGTAGTTATATAGGATTAGTTTATGTTTGTGGCGCAATTTCATTTAATAATGTTCTTGATCAATCGCATTGTAATAGGCTGGTTCACTTGATCACTGCTTTTTTTCATTATGACAGTCTCTTTTAAGTTACGAACCAATCTATGTAATCCTGTTTTTGTCTAAATAAACAAAAAAATATTTTCCGTGTAAACTACAAAGAATGTTTTTGGACCGTTCCTTGATTCTTATGCGAAATTTAAATCATCCCGTGAGTTCTGTCAGCGTAGATGATGTTAATTATATTACGTTTCAACATGTGCATGATGGTATCCAAATACAGACTCAAAGATAACCAAAGAATTGTTAAATATCAACCCAATCCTGTTATGACAACATATACAATCTTATTTGAAACCCCCATCTATCCTACTTTAAACCTAGAAAATTTGTTGGTCCTATAAAATATACCAATTCTCTCGTATAAAGCTAAATGCGATCTCTTGACATTACGACGGAGCAAAATTACGAAGGTTTAAAAAGCATTTTCTTTACAGTAAAAAAAAATTGGTTGGCATCGGTCGATACATTAAATAAAACGGTCACTTTTTTTGTTATTTATGAAACTCCAGTTCGATCGCATAATTTTAACTCTAATCGTCTAAATTCCCACATATGTAAATTTGCATAGTCGGTTTCAATTGTTTTGTTACCTCAAAATTTGTTACCTTCTGCATTTGTGTTCAGCTAATATAAGACCTTATCAAGTTAAGTTTTGAACCGATCTGACAAGTTCCACCACATGATGGTGAAATTGTTTCACCATTTTCGGAGATTTACGAATGATAGCATATAGCTAGTATTAAGTGGTATCGGTCCTCCGTGTAGCTATATCCATGTTTAAGCGTATTAATCCACTGTATGAGTCATATAGCTATAATATCAACAACATTTTTTACCAGAACCATTTCAAAATGTGCAGCGGATGGACATCGATTGCAGTATGAACCATAAAGGAAACATGCTCCATCAATCAAAACATATGAATACTGGTTCCGGCATTTTAAAATGGAAACTTTGGCAGTGACTCAACAAGCGATTGCAAATCGTCTCAAGGTATACTTATGAGTAAAGACGTCGAACGCCGTTTTTCCAGATGCGAACAACTATTCAAAAGGAGAATTCTGAAAGTTGTTTTGTATCGAATCGTGACAAATGGATCGACTATACGATAACAAAGAGTGCAAAAACCGTAGCGTCGTCCCGACTCCCGGTCATGCCAGACTCAATGGTCAAACCGGTTATTCATGGCAAGATAATGCTGTGTTTCTGGTAGGATTGAGATGGAGTGACCTTGTGGCGTTCACAGCAAAGTACACAAAATACAAAATTATCATGATTCACACAAAATACAACAAACAGTCACGCCACAATAGAAAATTACCAAAATATAAAATCAGTTTCGTTTCAAAACTATATCTCAAATTCTAGCACTAAGGCTCACAACATATACCATATATAGAAACATAATGCAACATACATCAAGTCCGGTTGCATATGTCTGATGAACTGGATTTGATATTTTCTACCACGCGAACCAACATTACATAATACACGAAGATGCCATACAATTCAAAAGAGACTCAACGTCTTCCTAGCTATCAATCAATGCCACATCGAAATAACAAATAACATCATCATATCCTACAATCTATATTGTCAGCTCCTCCAGTCTAACAAAACCATCACTATATGGAGAACGTTATCCACAATGATTAATGCAATTATGCCGTACAATGAAACTCAAAAGCTCACAAAATGTCAAAAGACTAAGTGTGATCTTTCAGCATGACAAAACTGGATAGAATATCCCACCGACTACTACTTGTTCCAATTGCTTACGAAGAAGCCAAAAATAGGGTTGATTCTATTAGCTAAAGAAACGCTTTACATATCGTGGTGATCTATTAAAATCTACTATCGACTTCTTTCAACGCAATTGAGCCTAAATGTTATTTTCTAGTAATTACATGTCAGCCTGAAAGATACTATACATAGATCAAGACGACAAAAAACGTTTCACTTGATCAGATCTGGATAAAAGTTGGCAACTCATAGACTATATTGACTGATTTGCTCACAGTATGTAAGAAACAGTACTACGATAAATGTTATGCTAATGTTAGGGTAAGGTAGCTAGAAGTCGTAGGAATCACCTTGTTGTTTAAAATGGTTGTAGAATCGTTGATATTTTTTCAAGGACTCCTAGAATTAAACAGTATTTTTAGTATGGGTTAACACTTGTCATTTCTGAGATCATTTTGCTTAAAACTTTGAAAGGTGTGGATACCAATTGCAACAACGACCACAAAAGCAATTAATTCAAAACACAGTGGCAGCATACACTAATTTATTTTGTTATTTTCAACAGTTAATATAGAATGACAGAAGTTTTGTTTACAGATCAAAATATAGCGTTGAATAAAGTATGACGATGTCTTGAATTTTTTCAAACTATTAAAAAAATATGGCCAAGTATTTTGACAAAAGCAATTAAACTGTGTAACGATTTTACAAAATTATATGACAAATCGTTTCTAGCGTACGTATATTGCAAATTCCTTTTACACAACCAATAACCTCAGTCTATTTAACATACATTTTTGTATAATTTCTAATTTATCAACTAAAATATATATTTTACACGCATCGATTCGAAAGGCTGTTGTGTATATATTACATATATATAGACATAAAAGGCGATAGATCATTATACCACGATAAGGCATGTTTCATTATTTTCCAGCAATTATGACAGCTCCACATTAATTTCTCATTGTTGTTGTTGTTGTTGCTAGTTTCGATTTTCTTTCGTATATAATGTTACTAAAGGTGGTGGGTGTATTATAACATAGTGAATATACCGTACCGATATATCGCACGGTGGCAAAAAAAATTCTGCAAAATAATAGAAATTCTAAATAAATTACATGAATAATTTTCTAAAATAGATTCGACTGATAAACATGAAAAATCATAGATGAGTCAATAGAAAATTATACGAAGCGGAAAACACTGAATATATACGTACAAGGTGTAAGAGATGGTACGAGCTTATATAGTAAAAAAAAACTGAAAATAATTGAGCCATTTAATCATGGCACACACATTAATGGGAAACAATAAATTTCATTATGCATGTTTTTTACCGTTCGGCATAATTAATCGACACATATAATTATGCGTGAATGTGCTAATAATTAATTTCTGATACTGACACTGTTGTCGTCCTATATTTCTTGCAACAATCAGTATATGTAAAAAAAAATTAACCGTGTCAGCTTTTACATACATATATATATGTAGTTAATATATTGATCTTTCTCGTTTCAGAAAATAGTAAAAACTCAAATTCAGGATTCCAAAATCAATTACTGCCGCCAAGTTCACAATTTGAATCATATTTTCTAACCAAAAACAACACAAGAGTTATGGCTCAGTTAAATGGTGTTGCCGTACTGCCGTGCAAACTGAAGTACAATTCGCCAGCAACAGTAAGTATATATATGTACATGTATAACTTGATAAAACTATATAAAAGTATCCTCGTCTCCATTCTAATTAAATTGCAGCCCATTCTTTTATCCCGCATCTACAAATAGTACCAACGACCAAATAAAAGTTAAACAAAATTCAGAAAAGTATTTTACTGTATATATGTGTATCCGATCGTTAACTTCAAATAAATTTATAATTTTAGGTTTAATCTGTTTAATACGAATACGTACACAGTTTGAGGGTGAGGTATACCCGGTTTGGTCAAAATCGAGATGAAATAAAATAGGAAAATTATTTCCCTTTCAGAAAAGAGTCATTTAATGGATTTTATTTTACTGGAGTTAAGTGTTTTTACAAAATTACAAATTATATCAGTATAAAGGTAAATGTAACGGATTTCCTCATCTTTACACCCGCCTTGACTAAACTCACAATTCAATCTAAGAACGTAAATGAGAACAATCATATCCAATATCGGAATCAGAAATTATAATTGGGTTACCATAGTGAATTCTTGTATACGGAACTTTAAAGCCGTGTCATTGGGTGCACAAAGCTATCTCCAGTTCTGGCAAATATAGCAAACTTACTTATTATAAGATGGAAAACCTTCCGGAGATATATCTTTCCTGAAATAACTTAAAATATTCGTTTAAAATAATTGACAGTTTATTGACAACAACAAATGTTTAAATGTTGACAACAACAACAATAATATTCATGTGTATTAATTTATACGAACACAACATTTAGGCGAATTACAACCATAATTTCGAATGAAACATTCCATTTCATATGGTTGAATAAACCCATTTTAAGAACTGGATACCGGACGGACTGTTTATATTGGAATTACTGCATTATATTCATCACGTGTTTATATTACATAAACACTAGTTCGGCACTTACCAGTGTTAGTATTCTTTCCAAATTAGGTTAAAGGAAACAGTTTGAATGGGTTAGAGGTAAAGGTGACTTGATTATTTGTGGTGATATGAATGCGCATGCTAGAATGTGGGAATGTATTAATAACTGGTTCACGTGGAAAGGAAACCAGTTGGCTGAACTAATTCAAGACTGTGATTTGGTGATCTTGAATGATGGAAGTCGAACCGGAATGGCGAATTTAGGAGTTACGACCAGCGCACTAGATTGAATTAATGAGGTACGGTCAGTGGGCGAATGTAGAAGAAGAGAATATTGTGCGTGGATAGTAGTATAATGATATTCAATTTGATATGAAAAAATCGAATAGCCTTACATTAATTTAAAAGGAAAAGAAGTAGGTGAATAAGATTATGTATGGTAAAATTAATGAAAAATTGAAAGGTTATTCTGGAAGCCAAAAGGTCACGTTGGTGAGAATATTCGTATCAAATAACACATACCACAACAACTCAGAATGTGCATGGAGTTTGTTAGAGTGAATGGCAAAGAAGCGATAAATGTGGTGAGTGAGAATCGTAAAAGACTAAAGAATTTCTTAGAATAATAAATGTGGATTTAAATGGCTCAAATGAAGTTGGAGACATACGTGAAACTAAAGAATTAGAAAAAAGGAAGGGTAGAGATGTTAGACAGCTCTAAATCGTAGACAACTCTGAAACGAACCGTATAAACTATATAATATGATTACATTGTTGAGTGAATTAGCAAAACACAATTTACTTGAGATGCTGACTTAAGTGTGGATGGGCATAAAACTACCGGATAAATGTGAAGAGATCAGAGTTCTTGCCATCAACAACATTCGAGTTTCGAAAAAATCACTATAACATGAAAGTAGTTGTGGTGTTTTTGGAAACACAGTATGTTTATAATCATATGGTACCGTGAAAATGACAATGAATTCTTTCAAATTTTGAATTTTCACGGAAAGTCTGGGTGGTATTGAGTGCGATTAATGAGATGACGCAATGTTGATGGCACATACTGAGTTCGTTTCAAACACAATATCAGCAAATTAATGCAAATTCCTGATATACCAAGCATGAAATCAAAGGACAGCCAGTACGCTGGCTCTATCACGTTTTACGTGCTGATCCGAACAGATGATATAGTGAGCTGTTGGTGACGATGGCTCCACGGAGTAAAGAGCGATCTAGCATCTTCTGGTTGCTTGTAAAAGTATGAAAAAATGGCTCGTAATCTACACGGTAGGGGCCAATGATAGCCCTTTTTTTAAAAAACGTCAAATAAATTCCACCCCGATACATACATATACTCTGTACCTTGAAATGGTTGATTGGCCTCATGATTACAAATTGAAAACGGAGTTTTAGAATGAAATGGATGTAAGGCTGTAAAGGAAAGCGATGTCAAACCAAGATATAGAAATAGCAGCGCGTTTTAATATAAGGAAATATTTTTAAGCTTAGCAAATTCTGGGGAATGAATGACGTTATCACTAAAATTATGTTTAAGAAAACGATATGATTTATATAGATGCAAGTGAGAGTGATAATAGAGTAGGTGTTGATATTTTTATGTCACTAATGTGGAGAAGTATTTTAAACTGAATCTATATAATTAACGCTGAGCTAACCAGAAAATTTGAGGGTATCAATCTGACTGAGAATGGTGAACATCATAGGGAAGCAGTAATTATTTCTTTGAAATATTTCGAGTATGTTTGATTAAATGTGAAGGTGGAAGATAAGTTCACATGTCTACATTTTGCTAACAATGTCAATCTCCTCACTCGTCATCCTGTTACACTCCTCTCAATAATTTCGTAATTTTACTTTTCAGGCATTTTTGCAAACATTTAGACGGCTGTGAAGTTTACGACAAAAAACAAAATTAACAAAAACTATACATGTATTAGTAAAACAATCGGTAAAAGCAATTTATGAAATAAAATATAAACTAAATCAACTCGACATCAGATACACAAAAAACAAACTCAAAATAAATTAACAACTCCATTAACACAAACGTATGTAAGAATAAAAGCTTCAAAATATTAAAATTTAAATTGTTTCTATATTTTGGGTATTCATTGTTTTTCAGATTTCCCAGCTCACAGAGTTTACACCGGGGTTTCCCTAATGTGACGTCCGCTTCATGATTAGTGGCTTTAATACTAGAGCTAACCGAAATCAGACTAACTAATGTGAAAAGATAGGACCGTATTTTCGTTCGAAGCTGTAACCGATAATGGTAGGCGAATGATGTACTTCGCCATTGCACACGATCGCAAAATGGCAGGCACGTTTTTCCCTCACAAGAACATCCATTTAGAGACATGGACACATCCACGCGGTTCTTGTCGCCAAATTGGCTACGTTTTTATTTCAAATGGGTGGGCTCGAGTTGTCCAAGACTTGCAAACTTATAGGTCTGCAACCGAATACGTAATCAGTTATTATCATCTGGTTACTGCAAAGCTACGATGGAAGATTTTGTACAAGTCAGAAAAAAAATGTTGACATCAATGTGATATTTTCATAGTTCATCATATTCGAATGGGGCTATTTTTATTTGAAAGGGAATTTTATAATATACTGCTGAAAAAAAGTAAACCCAGGTGAAGACTCTGTGAGCTGGGACCCTAAATCACTCATATCCACATACGAAAATAACAAAAACAAATTTTCATAGTTCATTATATTCGAATGGGACTAGTTTTGTTTGACAGGGCATTTCATAATATACTTCTCACATAATGGGACTTTGGTGAAAACTATATGAGCTTGGAAATGTAAATAATTTTGGTTATTAACAAATTTTTTTTCTACTGTAGAAAATTGCACCAATTAATATATATATTTTTGTTTTTGGTCGAAAATTTCACATCCGTACATTTGGCTAAAGGGTTCCGATACATAACCCTGAACTATTCTCACAGTTTTCCCCGTTATCCCTCACAATTTGGTAATAACTAAAATAAAAAGTGACCAAAAAGATTAATGAAACAAATGATAAAGACTACTGCGGGTATGGTGAAGAGGAATCTGATGTCCTTTTAGTATTGTTGGTGATTGAACGAATAGACACTCGATAGCGTTTAAACTACTTCCAAGGCTTCTAGTACGATGTTCTATGACAATTTTAGGCATATCAAAGGTATGTTGAAACCACTTCACTAAAATTTCAAACAGTTTCATTTGTTTCTGGTTACAAAAATCAGAACAATCTTTTGTTTTGGTACATGAAAAAATGTTTATCGAAATTGAGGCAATATCTGATCAGATAAATATATGGGGCATACACTAATAATGTGTTTGCGTCATATGTGAAATCAAATTTATCAATTGCTCGAATTTCTTCAATTAATTCTACGTCATCGGGTTTTATTTCATGACAAGTTAAACGACAAAGTGTAAATTTATTACGATTTATTGATAAAGTTTACAATGATGACGTTGTGCTCATAAGTACAACGTCAAAGTTGATAGTAGGATCTTCGACGATTGTCTAATCGGTCATTTTTTCAACATTTCCCGTGGGAGAGCCATTGTTTTTATAACAATCAAATAGACGACGCCGTTTCCAATTTCACCGAAACCCTTCTACATGGAATGAATAAATATATCCCATCATCCTTTTCCAATCCCAATCCTAATTTTAAAATCTTTTCAAAAAAAGCCGCCAAAGCAGCCAGACAAAATAAATCTGCTCACAAGAAATATAAGCGCAACAAAATTTCGTTTGAAGTATATAAGGCCACACGTAACAACTGTAAAAAAATCTGTGCTAAGGAAGCGAAAAGAGCTGACAGTAAGAAAGCCGCTAAGGCTTCCGAGTTGAAAATCTTCGATCGTAACTTTTACCAGATGGTTGCATCGGTTGCCAATATTTCCAAAACATCTATTTCAGCATTGAAATGTGCAGATGGTGCTTTGGTGGTGTTTCCATATTTGCAGGCCGACTTACTGGCGAGCGTCTTCACTTCGAACTCGACCTTAGTTGTCCCAGATGGAGTTACGCCTCCGTCAATTCCGTATTGTGGTTCCAAAATGGATCCTGTCAACATCTCGGAGGAAATTGTCTTCAGGAACCTGAAGGCAATGGACATAAATAAGGCCACCGGACCTGACGGAATTCCTGTTCGAATATTGAAGGAGTTTGCCAGTGACTTGGTTCCAATATTAACTAAAATTTTTCTCCTTTTTTATAAGCAAGGTAAATACCCGAACGCCTGGAAGAGTGCGATGGTGCAACCGGTTCTTAAACGTGGTTGTGATAAAACTGACCCTTCAAACTACCGGCCAATATCAATTGTGTCAGCCGTGGCTAAAGTTTTTGAGAAATGCATTAACCAACAACTGGTGCATTATCTTGAGATTAATAAAATAATTTCAGATAAACAATATGGCTTCCGCGAAAGCCGCTCCACAACCGATCTCTTGACGTATGTTACAAACAAATGGAATCTCGCCCTTGAGCACCACGGAGAAGCCTTTGCCATCGCCTTGGATATATCCAAGGCTTTTGAGAAGGTTTGGCATGAGAATCTCATTTGTAAACTTGTGGCATACGGCTTAGATTCGATGACCATCAAGTGGATAAAAAGCTTTCTCAAAGACCGAAAGATCAACGTTGTGCTAAATGGGAGATCATCAACGACACATTCCCCAAATGCCGGAGTCCCTCAAGGATCAGTTTTGTCACCAACTTTGTTTTTGTTATACATTAATGACTTGTTGGATAGCACTGTAAATCCTATTCACAGTTTTGCCGATGATGCAACATTGCACTCTTCTATTTCATTCGAGGTCGAGCCTACTCTTTCACAGTTAAACGGTAAACGGCTGGAAGTTGTCACTTCGCTTAATTCCGATTTGAGTACAATATTTGAGTGGGAACAAAAAAATCAGGTCAAATTTAACGAGAAAAAAACACAAATATGCACATTCATGCGTAAAAGAAGTCGCAACGAATACCCTTTTGTGGTAAAAGGACACGTTCTCGTGGGTTGTGACTCAATTCGTCTGCTTGGTGTTCAAATAAGCAACAATTTAAAATGGAATGAACACATTATCGCATTGGCCAAATCAGCTTCATGTAAACTCGGGTTCCTCAATAAATGCAGACGGTTTTTTAAATCGCATCAGGTTCTCCAAATATATAAAATCTTTATTAGACCGTGTATAGAATATTGCTGTCAGGTTTGGGGTGGAGCATATGGCACTGCTCTCCAGTTGCTGGATAGAGTTCAGCGGCGTGCCATCCGAATAATACGAAACCCCAGACTCACGAAAGATCTAGACAGCCTACAACACCGCAGAGATGTTGCAGAACTCTGCGTGTTCTATAGATTAGTAAATGGTAAATGTTCTGCAGAATTAAAGGAGAAAATACCACCATTTGTTACGCCAGGGCGGGTAGAAACCTCGAACTGAAGACGCAAAGAGCGAATTTATTTATCGAACATCTAAGAAGTGGAATTCGTTGGCTGGTTTTCAGTTTCCGTTGAAGTATAAAATGCACAAGTTCAAGGCAGCTATCAACCTTTACTTGAAGGATCGCGCGTTGGGTGCAGGAGCTCTGACAGTTACAAGGAGCTAGGTCAGTCTAAAAGTCCGCCCTGCACCCAATTGAAACTAAACGTAAAAAAAAAAATGAAGAAATTAGATAAAAATTACGTAAAAATACAAATATTTGCCGATGAGTTTCTGGATGAAATGTACAGTAATCCATTTAAAACGACTTCACTGGTTTTAATGTGTAGGCAAATATCTGGTTGTTCAAGTCACCTAAAGACACCTGCTTGCCTTAGTAATTGTCGCTGAAAGTTTTACATTCAGTTACTCTTGTAGCGACGCCGTGTTATAGTGGCTAAAGTAGCGCCCAACAGTTAATAAACCAATATCTTAAATTCTGTTTTCTAAAATCAGTTTTCTTACATAAACATTTTTGAAGGTGTTTCTTGTCTAGTAGACTACAAAACATTTTGTATAATGTACATCCAGTTTTTGTAGATTTCAGGCAAAATTAAGACTCAAACCCAGACGATTCCGTTTGTTTCAAAATCAATGAGTCGAAACTTATACGTTAGTCCAAAACATATCTGTGGATCGTACCGTAATGGATTCTATTCATCTATCTTGGGTCTTTCAATACTCACGACAAAAGTTTAGATGGTATTTAAGGTACTTCCAAGTTGGTTCCTAACTAATACATTACTGACATCTAAATATTAAACATATTTCTAGAAAACCGAAATGGGTATGGACGAGCAAGTACCTAAACAACCCTAATCGTTATTATACTATAACTTTTACGTGCAGTATAAATGTATGTAAGATATGGGGATTCCAACAGGTATTATACATATAACCGACCAAAATTTAAAAAAAATAAAATCTTTTACACTTTACTAATAACTGTAACCAATAATCTGCACTTGTAGAAAGTGGTTTGGATGAAATTTGAACTTTAAAGTCATCGAAATAAATATATGACCTCTAGACGTGTGTACATCTTCAATACGACTGACAACGGTAGAAACAATGGTGTGGGAACTTGTATTTTGGCTTCAAACCAGATTTTAAAGAACCAAATAAATTTAACTCAAAGTATGAAAGTACAAAATAGCTATTGGACAAGGTTTATATAGTATGATAATGCGCAGATTAAACGATACAAAAAAGCCACAAAAATTTTGAAATTTTATTTTCAAGGATCGTTATTCTTAAGTATTTTATATTCCAGCCCAAATTTTTAATTTTTTTTTCTAAAAGCTCTTGAAATAATAATTGGTTGTGGTATGGTTATATATAATAGTCGAGTAGTATAAAGAGGTCGACGCAAATCAACTGAAATTCTTATGAGCCAACAAATAGTACAACATGTTTATATTAATAAAACTGTATTATGAGACTTTTGATTTCATAACCAAACAGCTTTCACATAGATTATTATCACTCATTCCTTCTCAGACGTAACCTACCCTTTCAGACGTAGACTCAGTCAGATATCCGTTTGTTCTTCGAATGAAACTCAACATATCCGATAGTCAAGGTCGTCAGTTTATTTTCAAACAGAATCGCGTTTCCAAGAAGTGTAGTCTGAAGAGATACTTGATCCACTGAAACAGTTTTCAGCGTCCGTTGGTCTCAAAATCAATGAGTCCAAATCAAAATATATGATCTCCGGTTTTAGAGACCAAGACGCAACTGATTTCAGTAGTGGTAACCACACGTTTGAAGGAGTAATGAGATTCAAGTATCTTGGATACTTTATACTCTCATTACTCACGATAATAGTGTGGGAGAAGACATCCAAGTTCGGCTTGCCGCTGGCAATCGAGCTTTATATCCTCTACGTCCACTGCTGAAATATCTTGCAAATGTGGATAAGCTGAAACTGGACAGAGTGTTGATCAGACCCGTTGTCATGTATGGATGTGAGAGTTGGACCTTGACGGATGAGTACGAAAGATGGCTTCTAACATTCGAGAGAAGAATCATGCGTGTGATATATGATGTGAAGTCAAATTGTTGACACGGTACGGGCCACTAATGGCCTGTCGAAAAAAGTCTATGGGAAGAGTATAGGAAGGACAGAAGTACTAGAAGTTCCCAACAATTCTTCGCAGTTTGCGTTGTTTCAATTGTTTATTCAGAACATATGATTATTCAGGGAACAATGTCTCATGAGAATGCCCATCGAGATCCTCAAAGTACATTCTTTTATAATCAAAGATGAACAGGAATCTTTGCTGATTTATTGTTCCAAAACAAGGCTTAATCAAAGGCTCGCTATTTCACTGAAAGTGCTTTCTCTTTTAACTGGCATCTAATTCAAATGAATCAGAAAATCAATCAGCAAAGCTACGACGGCAATGTATTCGTGTAGGAATGCAATAAGCAGACGTTGGGGTCTCAGACCGGAGCTGGTACACTGGCTCTACACTGCCGTAGTAAGACCTGTTCTTATGTATGAAGTGAGTGTTTGGTGGCCGACACTGGATAGAGTAACCTATAGAAAGAAGTAAGAGAAGGTGCAAAGGATGGCCTGTTTGCTCATAAGCGGGGCACTGAGAACAACACCTACTCAGGCCTTAGAGATCATGTTACACCTTCTTCCAGTGAATATCTTGGCAAACAGATGGCGGCTAACATAGCCACTAGAATAACGGCCGTGTCTCAGTGGAAACACCTTCAGGCAGGTCACTCGACAATAATTGGTTGGCTAAAGAAGGAAATGGTGAACCTTGACTATATTACGCCGATATTATATGCTTCGAAAAGGGTTTTCAAACCTTTATCCCTTCAAAAGAATTCTGGGGGAATAAGGTAGCACTGGAAACCGAAGCTATACAATTCTACACGGACGGCTCGAAGCTAGATGGTAAGGTTGGAGCTGGGCTGTTCTGTGGAGCATTAAATATAAGCACTTCCGTTCGCCTCCCTGACCACTGCAGCGTGTACCAGGCGGAGATAATAGCGATTGAGGAAGCCTTGAGCTGGTTGAGGCATAACGTGATATCCAAGAGGGATATCAAGATTTATGTGGACAGTCAGGCGGCTATCAATTCGCTTGAAGCAGTGCTGTTGAAGTCTAGGGTGGCATTGGGCTGCCACTCGTCTCTTAACGAGATGAGTGAGCATTTCAATATTCAGATTATCTGGGTCTCTGGCCACTCTGACGTCAAGCGTAACTGCATGGCAGACGAACTAGCTAGGCAAGGTACAACTCTTCAGCTGAAGCCTGAAAGGGCCAATGTGGGGAGGCCTACAGTGGAGCTTAGACTGGCTTTGAGGAAAAGGGCAGAAGCTTCAGCACTTGAGAGGTGGTCTAACACCCTAACATGCGAGAGAGCGAGACAAATGTGGCCAAGGCTGGGTTTGAATCGCTCTAGGACCTGAATCTCTCTGGAGAGCAGAGATCTAAGAAGAATATTAGGAATATTAACGGGACACTGCCTTTTCGGTGAACATGCGAGAAGGCTGGGTCTAGAAACAAATGACTTCTGTAGAAGCTGCTTGGATGAAGAGGAGGAAGAGACGCTTGTTCACTTCCTGTGCTCTTGTCCTGCACTGGCACTAAGAAAACATTTACATTTGGGTAGGTATGTAATGCACAACCTTTCAGATCTTGCAGATAGTAAGGTGCGGGACATTTTACGCTACATTAGTAGCTTAGAATGGTTCCAATAAAGTGTTAGGGGTATTAGGAGACTAAGATCCTGTGGTATCACAATGGACCGGCAACGGTCTAAGTTTGGTTAGCAACCACTCTAATCTAACCTAACCTTTAACTGGCATCTTCCTCTTAACTGTTTCTGCCATTCTGTCCACACATTCATTTTAAACATACTTACTCGTAGTACAGCTCTTGCATCTATAAAATTAAATCCATTTATTTTCTCAAGCAAATAATTCCGATACGTTACCTTCAATTTGTAGGTCTGAAGGTGTTCATAGCAAAATAACCGTATTCCCACAAAATTGAAGATACTCGTACAGATTTTCAAAATACACATTTCCCAACCCATTTTACAATTCCTAATCCACTTAAGGAGTTGGAGTTAGAACTATTTTCCTCCTCCTTTCATTCATAGCCAAGTTGATTCCTTCATTCTTATCAACTCGACATTCATTATACAGATTCTACCATTACGTTTCAAAACTTTTTTTAATGATGGCATGTCGATTATTACACCCACTCCATCCTGAGTTACACTAGCATCTTTATATACCTCAAATATGTGCAAAATATTTCCATCGCATCCTACCAAACTCGCGCTCCAACGATAACTCGTTCATCATCGCTTTTGTTGTGCCTTCAAAATATAAGCTCACAACAAGATGGTCTAGTGGACCTTTGGCACCCACCAGCCGAATTTTAGAAAATATGTTAATATTTTACTCGATTACTTATGACCGGGTTGTGCTTTGTAGCCGGGTTGTTCTCTTTCGTAATTTGTTCTCTTCCACGGTAATAAAGTCCAAAGTGGGTCACCCTTGTAAGACTACAAAGTTTGAATTGGAGTCAAACTAATTTAGGTTTACTTCCCGTTTCATTATATTTAGTACATTCTTGCAATTATATCGGCTTAGATTTCCATGTACACCTGTGAAATTAAATCTTTTGTCGCTCCAGATTTCTAAAAACCTTTTGTCATGGTTGCCCATCTAATTTGCTCATTATATGATACATGACATTTGCTGGTCCAGATTAAAGAGTTTTGGTAAAAATTCAACTACTATGTCTACACCTTCTAATCTCCTGTAATCTCTTTCACACAATACTAATGTCATATATGTCATATATGTCACAATACTAATGTCACAATACAGTCATGAAATCTAGTACCCATTTGTAAATTTTTCCAGGGTAATCTAAGCTCAGAAAACTTAGAACTCGCCACAAAAATATCGCCACAATATACTTCTTTTCCTTTCGTACTTCCCACACAATCTTCTTGACCTTCAACATTCGATTTAAAATTGAAGCATTCAACTCTTTTGGGTATCGGAACCACTCTGCGTTCCTTCCATGCATTGTTAAGAATTCGAAGCTGCTTTCTTCTAAATTCACAAGGGTAATCATTTTATAACTCGATTTGTTCTTGGTGTAGTGGATAATGATGGTCTCAATAGTTTCAGGACGTCGCTAAATTTAAACCGCTTTATAACGTTAAATGCACCACCCTGCCACAAAATGTAAAATATATTAGATCTTAACAAAGCGTGTGTCCAACCAAATGTAGTAGTTATAGTTGTTTCCTTTGAAGTTTGAGTCACTATTGGTTCAAATCCCAATGAGGGCTGAATGAAAATTAAGAAATGCTCATCTTCAGATAAGAAAAATAATCCAGAGGTGAGGTATAAAGGAACTAAAACCTGCATGTGAAATCCAATAGACCAAACCATCTTCCAGCCACTATATAATAGATTGGTAGTTGCAGTGCGCAGATGAAGTGATTGGCAAAGGCAGATCACAATAAGCCAAATGGAGTTAATGTACCCAAAACAAGCTTAAGCGATAGCTAATAACATACCCAGAGCTTATGAGCGAGATGAAAATGATGCAATGACACATTGTCTCCTGTTATCGTATCTATATAGTTTAAGCTATCGGAATGTATGATTATTGATTATATAACCAAATCTGTCGTTAGAAAATGATAAAATACATTAAGGCTCATCTTCGTAGAAAAACGAATTTTATTATAAACTAAAACTTTTTTGTACTTAAAGCTTTTTTGTTGTTATATATCCAAAAATAAACTTTTTCAAATTTCATTTTGAATGAATTATTTATGGAATGGTTAATGTATAATTTGTCACGACAAACTTTTCAAAGTTTTAGTTTGAACTTTTCACAAAATGAGATTTGATCATTAAATATATAGATTACAACTGCTGGTACAGTATATAAACACTTTAAAGCTCTATCTGCTATACATTGGAAAGCGAGATTTTCCAAATTATTTCTCGTTTCGTTTTCCAAACAGTTTGGCATAACTATACAATCCTTGATTTAGGTCAAATATTTGATTTACCTTTTGTAGCATCTTGTTTGTTTTTGCATCTGGACACATTCTGTCCATTTTATGGTTATTAGGGTTGATACTAAAGATGATTATATAACATAATCTGTATAGAAGAAGAAATCCGTAAATAGGTTATACATGCCAGGGTCGCACATACATATAGTATATGGCGAGTGATATATAAAATAATTAACAGATTTACTACCACATTCACATTTACGATGAATGTTGCTGATGTTAGTTTTATTAACAACATCCTAATAAATTTTATGGAGGATGACACCTCATATGTTCCATGTCTAATCAAGAAAATTGACAAAATTACATTTATTTGTTACACCTTTCTCATATATATATATACAATATTAAATCTTATATATGTCCACCTTATAACACACACACACACGTATATAATAAAATGAAATTGTATCCAATTTCAACAGACGAAACGTATCGAGAATATGTTATATCGAATCGACCAAAAACACAAAATTAGTTGGAACTCGATCGAAAATAAAATTTGTCCTTTTTCGTTCGTCGCCACATCGATGCGAAATAGCTCCCGCACACGTAAAATGACAATATGGCACGTGGCATTTTGAAAATTAGTTGATTGCTGTTATTACTTGTATTGTACCATTTGATGTGTAATGATGACGAAGTTGAAAATTTATTGGCCACCCATTTCATGAATAAGGATCAAAATCAACAAATATCCCCCATATAGTTTGTACAAATAAAGAACAAAAGTCATCGTGGACCAAATAAATAACTCATTGGACGGGATCGACAAACAGAAAAATAACAAAACTTCGGTCGGCTAACAAATTGGATGTAGGGCCGCATACGCAGCTATACCAATATTGTAACCTTTTTCTTATATTTTTTTTTTATCTTACAGGTATCATGGATTCGGAGACATGATTTTCAATTATTAACAGTAGGCTTATCAACACATAGCAGTGATGAACGATTTTTAATAGAACATCTACGTCATATGGGACACTGGTCATTGATAATAAAATCTGTACGTGACGTTGATAAAGGATTATATGAATGTCAATTATCCATCTATCCTACGCAATCGATATTTGTTGAATTGGATGTTGTTGGTAAGAATACAATTTTTATTTATAAATTTTTCAAAAACTTTTTGGGTGTCTTGAGAGAGGATGAAAAATTCTAATTTTTTGTGAACAAAAAGTCTTAACAGTGTGACTCTCAAAATTTCTTAGTTTAACAACCATATAGCCACTGTCACATTTAAACTTGAAATTTGGCCCAAATATAATCTTGTTAGTATACAGCTAGGTGGCGCAGTGGTTAGAGCAGCGGCAAATGGGGCGGGTTCGAACCTTCCGATAAGGGCATGATGCAAAAAGGATTTTTCACCATCGATAGTTTAGGCGGAGGTGCGAATGAACTCATCTTGAGACCTACCCCCCCCCCCCCCCCCCCCCCGATCAATGAGCTGTCCCATCTTCTATGTCAGTACTATAGGCTATAGGCCGTTGAATTTGATCGCTCACTAGCCAACTTCGATGGAACCTCTTTTTGTTGCCACCGATGAGTTTCATCTCTATAAAAGTAAGCCTGTACTTTGTATGGTGTGCAACGGAAACAAAGCCTGGGTTAATAGTAGGAAAGTGTTCCAATAGTATCTGCTAAATATTGAATGTTCAGAACAAACCAATTTCCTAATAGCTCCTGACAACGTTTAAATGTGTAAAAATATTGTTATTGCAGTGCACGACCGATAGTGGTTTTACGGATAATAAATGAGTATGTGGTATTTAATAATTATTAGGTATGATGAGTTTATATTATCCGATAATTCATGTGACTCCATCATTTCGATTAAACTTGACTCCATAATTTAGATGTTATTTGCGATATAAATTATTTATTGAAATTAAAATAAACTAATTATTTAATTACAATAATCTTTATTTATAATTACATTTTTAATCTCTTTACATTTTAAAAATACAACTTATGCGGACGAAGGAACAGAAACGACTTTTTATTCTATATGAAAAACTACCGAATATCGTTTTTCAAAGTTAACTTGAATAATACAAAAATAATTGTTTTTTCAAAGTTAACTAGAATAATACAAAAAACTATTTGCATGAGTTGTATTCTGTGAAGTAGCGCCAAAATACCAGGTAACACCACAAATACTCCCCTCCCAGAGAGGTCGAAGATCTATCGACCAAGTAACCATCTGGTAGGAGCCCTGGATACACGACCTGACCTTGTAATATTAGTCGGTTTCTGTGACAATTTAGTGGTCGTATTCTGTGATTGATTAATGTAGATTGCATATTGTTGATTGTAGATCATAGATTGAGTATTTCAGATTGTAGATCGTAGATTGTAGATTGCCGATTGTAGATCGTAGATTGTAGATTGCAGATCGTCGATGGTAGATTGTAGATCGTAGATTGTAGATTCGATTGTAGATTGTAGATCGTATTGTAGATTCGATTGTAGATCGTAGATTGTAGATAGTAGATTGCAGATTGTAGATCGTAGATTATAGATTGCAGATTGTAGATTGTAGATCGTAGATTCGATTGTAGATTGTAGATTCGATTGTAGATCGTAGATTGTAGATAGTAGATTGCAGATTGTAGATTGTAGATCGTAGATTGTAGATAGTCGATTGCAGATTGTAGATTGTAGATCGTAGATTGTAGATAGTAGATTGCAGATTGTAGATTGTAGATCGTAGATTGTAGATTCGATTGTAGATCGTATTGTAGATTCGATTGTAGATCGTAGATTGTAGATAGTAGATTGCAGATTGTAGATCGTAGATTATAGATTGCAGATTGTAGATTGTAGATCGTAGATTCGATTGTAGATTCGATTGTAGATCGTAGATTGTAGATAGTAGATTGCAGATTGTAGATTGTAGATCGTAGATTGTAGATAGTCGATTGCAGATTGTAGATTGTAGATCGTAGATTGTAGATAGTAGATTGCAGATTGTAGATTGTAGATCGTAGATTGTAGATAGTATATTGCAGATTGTAGATCGTAGATTGTATTCTGGCCAAATGGTTGTATTTACAATTGCGCAGCACGAGCTCCATCACGTCGGGGTTACCAATTTTACAGTGATATAAATTATTTATTGAAATTAAAATAAACTAATTATTTAATTACAATAATCTTTATTTATAATTACATTTTTAATCTCTTTACATTTTAAAAATACAACTTATGCGGACGAAGGAACAGAAACGACTTTTTATTCTATATGAAAAACTATCGAATATCGTTTTTCAAAGTTAACTTGAATAATACAAAAATAATTGTTTTTTCAAAGTTAACTAGAATAATACAAAAAACTATTTGCATGAGTTGTATTCTGTGAAGTAGCGCCAAAATACCAGGTAACACCACAGTGGTCCAACTTTACTCGAACTTTTTAGTCTCTTCGTATTAGTGTTCTAATGTCAGAGCAATATAGAATGTCTGGCCTAGTCATCACACTTTGTGTGTGTTAAGTTTCATTTAGTGCGATCCAAGACAGTTAAATTCATTAACATAAAATTCAACTTTACATAAAATTCATACCCCGCTGCACTCAGCGTCATAAAGAACTTCTCTTGATGGTTTCGTTCTCGTAGAATTATACAACGCCATCTTTAGTGTACTAATGTATTCTAGATTGCCAAGTATTCCTTTGGGCTATTTCATAGAATCGCCAGAGCAGACTAACTCAGTGATAAAACCTGAAACAAACGTGGTTCTTCTGCACGGTGCATTGATAGTGTTGAGGTCATGAAGTCGGTCTCCTTAGGTGTGAAAATGGTTCATACCGTCAACCCTTATAAAACAGAGATAGTGCCATTCACTAGAATGTCAGAGCTGCTGCTTAGGGCACCCATTTACGAGTGAACAAAGATTTTATTTTTCAAAAAAGTGAAATAAAAGTGGAATCAACTTATCACCAAGATTTTTCAGACTGCCAAAGGCGTTATGATGATCAACTAGTCATGTTAAACCTTATATGTGGCAACATTGGCCTTCTTGGCATGGTTGGCCAAGGATTGATTTGTTAAATGCGCAAACTTTACTCAATAAAGTACAACGCATAGTTTACATTGAGTGCGTACATCTTCAACTGTAGCTATGAATGTCCCATTAGGGCGGCCCAATAAATCTCAATGTCAAAAAGGACGGAACATGCAGTCATTGTATTGAAGATGTTATCTAAGGAAAAATTAAATTCGGGTAATCTGATGCATCATCCGAAAATTGTAATGGAATTTAAAGACCACCTACCCACTGGAATGCCTTCGGATTGTATACCGATCAAAATAAATGTGATATTGCTCACATCCCTGTTCGGGTTAAGTAAAGCCGCACAGGATCTTTTTTTTCAAACAAAAGTCTATGGTATGTGCATGGATCAAATATGGAGGATTGGGACAAGGAGGGTATTCTTTTGAAACGCCATGGCCATATACAAATCCCTGGGTTGTGATCGCCACCGTTCTTCAAGCAGAAGTGCATGTGATACAGCTCTGCTAAAAGGTACTCAGATCAAATACTGGCGAGTCAAAGTCAGAGTGTTGGAGCAAACCTTGCTCGATAGAACCAATGAGTTTTAAGCAAATTTAAATAATGTTGCTCAAATGTAAATTGAGCAACTTAAAGTTTTGGTAATGATTGTGTCATTTGTTTACAAGTTTATGGAACACACCGTACATACGACAAACACAATAGATAAAATTAACCGAAAATTTGTTTTATTTTTCATTTTATTTATCCCATTTGTACATCTCTGATAATATGAAAGGAAAACGAGAGATGAAAACTTTTTTCTCGGTTTCGATTCTTTTTGGTGAATGGAATGAGATTGTGATAATAAAAATGATGAAAAACAACAAAATTACTGACAAGAAATTGTTGATAACAAAATATAGGAGAATTGGTGGAACCAAGGGGTTGAGTGGTTAGTGTATTATAAATCTATATGTATGTATGTATGTGAACGAACCGAAGAAGTCTTCGAAATAAATTTTATGACGAAAATATATAATCAAAATGAAAGGTTACGTAATAAATCCATCACGTATTAGTCTTTTGATTGATTAACATTGAATTTTTATATAATAAAATTGGGTATTGTTATCGTATGTGTGTGTATATATGCGTGTGTGTTTTATTTCGAGTTGATGTGTGATATAAAAAATTCTGATAATATTTTCCTATGTCGCCTTGTTCGAGTGATCCGAAGTTTGATGAAAATTTTATTTCTACTTAAATTTTTTTTTGTGGTGCAGATTATATATTTCGATGATGTTTGATGACAGTTCAATTTTAACTTTGCCAGATCGAATGTGTTTCTTATCAAATATTATTTATTTTATTTTTTTTTGTCGAAAATAATTATAATTGTGTTATGCGATAATAATAATGATATGGGTTCAGGTGTAATGCACGCTAACTTCGGGTGTTTCGTATACAGGAGGATACAAATTATTGAAAACCAAATTAAATGTGACAAAAATTATATATTGACAATCATGTATGGTGAAATTTCTGAAAAATATGTTCACTCAATTTGACATATTGTCTAATCAAACCAGTGAAGTGGGTTACTGAATCGCTATACCTTTAAGTATGCTCTTAATTTGATTGATTGTAGCTCAAATTCGCTAGTGTAAATCAGAAATATCCAAATAATGATAAAACCGACTTGAACTGATTGTACATGACCTATCGATTATATTTCCTACTAATAGGCTATCTATCTATTAAGCGCTTTAAAAGTGGCGTTCATCCACACCACAAATCATCATCGGATACAAAATTCCTATTCCTTCCTGTGGATATCAGAATATCAATCTGATATTTTCCACTCGCACAGTTTCATTTGGTCAGTCATACCAATTTGTTTACCAAAGCTATAACTACAACTTATAATTGAGGTTTTGGTTTAATATTTCGAATCCAGCTGTGTAAATTCTAGTCTCTGCTTAGAATTTGTTAAGTAATTATTTATTCGGATTACCACTCGTGTGGTCCGAATTATAAATTAACGTTGGAAGTGATAATTTTTTACTCCTTAGACTTTATTTAATTTTGCGGTTTACAAACCTCAGCACTTTGGTACAATTTTATAATAATACAGTATATAAATATGTGCTATTAACCCTCTATGATGGATTTTCTTGAGATTTTACATGTATGATGCCATGTTGTTGTTGGGAATATTTTATTAATTGTTGAAATTTTATTCACTGTCCTGCAGTATACCACTGCGGCATACGCATACTCAGACGCATCATCAAACATATACAGTTCAATTTTGCACCTTGACGTTGTGTTGATCCATCTCGGAATTTTTATATTTGATATTTCATTCAGATCATCCTTGTTCCTCTGCCAGTTAGTTGGTCATCCCAGTTTATTCCAGTTTTTCATACATCCTGCATTATAATTTTGGCCATGATAGTTATTCGTAATAGGTATCCTATAGGTTACAACAGTTTTGTTGAATCATGTAGGAATGAGCGTTTAGTGGGCTGGTTGTTATTAAACTCCAGTTCGGTTGTATAAAATTCAAACACATCTTCGGCAGGCTTGTATAATATACATAACGTTTAGTTTTATTTGAATGTATCCGTTAGCTATAGGTGCTCGAAGAAATTTTATCTAAAATTTTGGGTGATTTTCTTAGATGAAATGCACCCTGTGCTGTGAGGTCATGTAGCTTTTGTATTGTCACGAGAGCCTCCTCAATGTTGTCTCCCCCAGTAAGTAACTCATCTTCATAAAAGTTGGTCATTATTATTTTAGCTACTAGGGGATGTGTATTCGTTCCTTCCTAGGTTAGTGGGCAGCGGTTGTTCTTTATGTTACAAGTCGGTAATTAAGAAGAATAAGATGATGAAGTAATACTTACGTAAGAAATACTCAAATCGATAATGAATGTCAGATCAATGTAAAACATGGACCAAGTGCTTATATAGGTATTATTATTCAAGGTGGCTACAACCCTTCGAGGTTTCGCACTCAATGCCACAACGAACCCATGCTGCAAACCTTAAATTCGATCAAAGCGCACAGACGTGTCTGCATCATTAGAAAACTGGAGTAGTTTGAACCAGGACTCAGAGGACAGTAGGAGTACAAAAATATTGATCTAATTGAACACCAGGAATGTGTTGAGATCAAAAGCCGAACAGTCTCATCTGCATATTCAATAGCTGTGTGCCATCCTATAGTACTGACATGAACGATGGGTTGGCCCATGAATTCTGCACTCCAATAAAGGGGGTCATAGATGGTTCTTTCACACCACCAATCGTTATAAGATGGTGAAAATCCCTTTTACATCGTGCCCCTACCGGGATTCGAACCGGTACCTCCCGTTCCAATTACCGCTACGGCATTTGGTATAGCCGGATAGCTGCTGATAAAATGTAAGTTGTGCGTCACATACGTCATTACTGGCGAGTGCCATGCGATGCAGATGACTTTTAAAATGAGAAGTAAATATAGGAACCAATAATCTTGAAATCTTTCATGCGAAAGAACGTAATTGGTCAACATCGGGTTAAACACTCTGACAAAGTTTCTCGCGTTACGACAAGTAGGAGTTGCTGACAGGCAGCTTAAGATGCAATACAGAGCAACGTTATTGATTCTTGTTTTTGCAATGTGAGGAAGCAAAGGAGCAGCTGGTTCAGGTCCTATGAAACAAGCGATAACCAAAAAGTCCTAAAAAGTCACAGTGGAAAGGGTCTCACATTACCGCTACTTTATCGTTGCAACTTAACAGTTTCAAATATTTCTTACATCCCGTATCAATTTAGAGCTGGTTAAAGGATTGGTCAAGGAGTGAAGGGTAGTTTTACTATCAGTACAAATTATAAACTCTATTTCGTTGGCAACGAGATTTAAAGCTGAAATCACGCAGCGGGTATAACCATTATTAATTCCGCTTGATAAAAAGTACAGGATTTTTCCAAGCCGCCAGAGGTTCTCAGATCATACGATGGATAGTAAATCTCAAAGGCAACACTCTGTTCAGAGAGAGAAAGAGTCATCTGAAAAGAATACAAGCGATTCAGACATCTGACAGACAATGTCAAATGATTTATGGAAAACAAACCGGTAGAAACCTATCATTAACCATGTCAATTACTGGTACTGCTTATTTAAATTATTAAGAATTAATGTATGGCCTGAAGTGGTGCCGAAAACGTATAACGCTCTAGCACTCCTCTATAGAAAGGCCGCCGAACAAACTGCACCGAGAATGAAGAACTGTAGCTGGTGAAAGAACTGCGTGGTAGTGAAAGAATCCATGACTAGGGAAGAAGTTGAAGACATGGCTTTAGTTACTTGCCGATAAACGATATTTTACACATGCATAACAAAAGAGGTGGTTTTAAACGGATTCACTTGTAGACCCTTATCTATTGTTATATAATGAGAAAATCGTCTTGGGGTAAATCTGATAAGGCAATCTTGCCTGAAACTGTCGGATACCTCCTCTTTACTCCTAATAAAGAACAGTCTTTTACTCCTAATAAAGAACAAACTCAACCCACAAATCCCATATTATTAATGGACAAGTAATGCTCACGTAGCATTATCTTTTTAGTTTAGGAATCAATGCCAACTAACTTCAAATATCTTAGTCTTTTTAGATCTTTAGCATAAAATTGGGTGCCAATTTGGTTTCACCAAGTGTCTGTTTTTTTAGTACTGCCAAGAGTCTATTATCGCTGCCTTACTCGTTATTTGCAATTGATTTTTCATTCTTGAACTACAGGCGGCTCCCAATATTATAATTCATCGGAAGCGTAAATCTTAATGTTTAACTCAGACTAAGTGGCGCTACCATCGCTAAAGCGCACTTGTTCTGCTGTAATTTTTGTAACCATAACCGAAGTTTTTAGTAAACGTTTTAATATTTCGTATTAGGCAGAGACCTTTAGATTTTTTTGAAAATACTGAATTTGTATGGGTCAAAATAAGCTTTGGACGCCTTTGCCCCACAAGATTATCTTTAAATATGGAAGAAAATTAAACTATTTACCGGAAAAACTGTGTTACAAAAATTACATCATGAGAAATTCTCTTGAGCGATAGTAGTGTTCCTGGTGGTGACTAGAAAAAACTTATATTTTCTTCTGAACATTTCCTGAAAAATATTGTTATGGTTTCGTTCATAATGCATAAGGCTTGTCGATTTGACCACCATCATAAAAACGGGTTTAACTATTAATATATACAGCTGGGCTGAAGGGTGGCAGATTTATTAAACGATTGTATTAAATTAAAAACTTTTATTTAGGCTTTTAGTAAAATTTTATTACTTTACAAATAACAAAATTTACTGTCAACCAGCCGATAATCTAGAAATAATGATTTGTTAGTAAATTATCAAAAACACTTACAAACCCTATCCATAAATACCTTGACCAAAGCGACAATTTGTCATGCGCATCATACATGTATTACTAAATTGTTTTGTTTGTCCATTTGATTGACGGCCACAAACTGGACTATATTCCATGGTACACATTCCGCAATGTGGCATTGTAATGGTGACAGGCACCGAAACCAGTATTATCAAAACTGTTAAACAAAAAATTAAATCGATTAAAATTCTGTTCCATCTGTCTAACAGAATCTCACCTGCAACACTTATTATAAACTTCATTTTACTGTGATTTACTAAACGAATGTAACTACTATTTATTTGTGGCTTTACAAACAATTTAATCAAATTCACGGAATTCTAAACCAAATAGTTTCATCACATATTTTTATCTCAACTTAATTCGTGGTATTAATTCTTGAAATTTCTACTATCGCGATTCGCGTATATATAAATTCATAACCTTGTTATCAACGATTAGTTAGTCACGTAGTCTCAATTACGTAGTAGTGGATTAGGTATAAACAACCTTACTATTTAGTTTGAGCCTCGGCACGATTCTATCACCACTTATATTACATACTATATATACCCTCACCTAAAACGTGTTCTTTTGGCAAGTTTTTATATCACACATCCGATGACCGACAATGTGCTGTATGTAAACCAAAAAGGTTTAAGTACATTAGGATTGGGCAAATTATATTATAACTACTCTCTATTCTGTTGTAGTACTTTCTTCTTAAGTAACCGCGTGATGAGGTAAATAGTATATTTCTCCTTCAACGTTGTTGTTCATAGAAAACTTCATATGACGTAATGCTTCATACTCATTCATAAAACTTTGATTACCCTTTTTGCTGGGTTATTCATTAATTAACGCTCTATTTGTAGGAGTCGTGATACTGCTTGTCTTTGTGATTTTCCAAATGCCTCTGTTGCATTATTGAAAGGTAACCTTACTCTATAACGTCCTTCTGCATTTTGTGTTGTCGTCTCCTTATAGTATACATATAATCGTTCACATTGTATTGCCTCCACAGAATATTCTGTTTCTCCCTGAAATTCTAATAATTACCAGAACTTGTGAAAGGGTTTTTCTAAATTTGTTTGCAGCACTGGAACTTTCTTCGGCATTGAGATGCGGGATAATTCTGTTGTTGATCCAGATAATATCCATCCCAATTCCGCCTGCTGTGCAACAGGAGTAGTACCAGGCCCTTTAGTCCATCTATTTTTGCGTAGATTTTGAACCTTTTTACGCGAAGTCGCTGGCATACTTCTTCTGTAATAAGAGTCACTTGGGAGGCTTGATTTATTAACGCTCATAATGTGATTTCCTCCCTTTTTCAGCTTCGGCTTTAAACAAAGCTATAGCAAGTAATACATGTTATTCCTTGTTATTCTGCTCAGTGGTGTGTAATGGTGTGTTTACTTGATTTGTTGACGTGTTTTATTTCGTCCTTGACATTGTATGCATCAGTCTTGCAGTCATGTAGCTGATGGTTACTTTTTAAACAGTTTCTGCATAATTATAAGTGTAACAAGCTGATTATTTTTCATATATGTTCATTCATTCATACATTCATTCATATGTTCACGGATACTACAGAAATCCAAGTGAGCAAATAAGAAACCAAGAAAAGAAACAAACCTAAGCAAGAGAAAAGCAGAATCGTCACCAGAAATTGAGCCAATTCAAACCCATATCAAAAGCGCCAATGCAATTACTGCCCAAAAAGTGCGTGACCCAGAAAAAAAGAAACAGGTTCCACCCCCGATCAATATTCTAGGCATAGCAAATCACGGCAGTATTCAGAAACTGATGAAAGAAGTAGTAAGAAATGACTACAAAGTAATATCACTGAGTGATAACATCTGGAAAATAAACACAACAGATGCCGAAGACTACAAAGCTCTAGCCAACAAATTAAATGCTGATGGTCACCAGTGGTGTACCTACGAAGATAAATACGATCGATGTTAACACATCTATCTATGCATAAATACAAATATGCATAACCCACTTAACATGCAAATATGCATAACATAAAACATAGGTTCAAATTATTACTTATTATTAATTATTATTTTTATTGAAATAAGAAACATCATTTTATCGCACATATATATCGCACATATAACAATATATTGCACATATAACATCTTTAAATGCATAATATGCTAAATTTATATTATTTTATATTCTTGTAACATTACATAGAACATATAATCTGCTATAGTAAGCAATATTCTTCTATAAAAGAGATTACAAGTTTTTAATAAAGTTAGTACCTTATCTGATATATAACAATTCGTTTGACTAGTAAGACCTCACCCGTAGTAATCTTTCTAGTCTAAAACAGATATATCGCTAGTGACAAATAAGCGATATTAACATTGGTCCTTCGAGTCAAAAACATAAACCAGCAACAACAGTTCCAAGGCAATACAACAACTAAGCCACGCTATACAAAACAACAACAGTCGAAGATGGAAGATACAATAAATAATCAAAAAACAACAGCTGAGAAAATAAACCAGCTCTACAACAACTACAAAAAAGATAGTGGTACTCGTAAAACAAAGAGGTATTTAGAAGACAAGATTGCTTCTTTAAAACAAATCTACAATGATTATGTTAACAACGATGATAAAATTAGAAGCTATTCTTTGGATCAATCCCATCAATACTTTAAAGAACGACAAGACACGGTGAATCTATATGAAACATTCATCACGGACATGCGAACACGTCTCAATGGGGCACCAACAACTCCAACTATTCCACTGGCAAGTCAATCAGGAACGAGCTTCACACTTACGTCAGATGACAACACGACGAAACCTATTTTTTCTTCAATGAGCAATTTACAACAAATGCTCAAACAACAAGACTTTCGGATTAGAGCTCTGTATAGGGAGATTATATCGGTCGAAGATATTCTGGAAAACAACAGATCCAAACCAGCTCTTGTTTTAAAACAAAAAAAAATGGAGAACATGATGACGCAGATAACAGATTTAAACGAAAAAATTTGTATGAACGCATCAGATCAAGATGAAGCCGACATCATATATTTCATAGAAAATCACTATGAAAATATAAATAGCCGATACGACAACATTGCCGTTCACATAGCAACCGAGATGAACGAAGAAAGTTCAACTAAGCCGATGGAGATTAAGCTCAAACCAATAGAAATCCCAACTTTTCATGGAGATTATACTAAGTGGGTAGGATTTTCGGATACTTTCAAAACGTTAGTTCACAACAACAAACAACTAACGGCTACTCACAAAATGAACTATTTGAAAACCCACGTGGTAGGATCAGCAAGCAAACTATTAAGCCACTTAGAAGCTACTGGAAACAATTATGAGGCAGCATGGGAAATATTGGAGAACAGATTTAACAACAAAAGATTACTAGTCTCCACCTTATTAAACACCATTCTCAATCAACCTTCCAGTAACGCTGAATCAGCCAACGCAATAAAACAACTGCATGACACAACCACCGAGTGTTTACATGCAATTCGAAATATGGGAATAGCCACTGATTCATGGAGTCCTTTCATCATTTTGATAATATCAAAAAAAATGGATTATGAATCACGGCGCTTGTATGAAAACTCACTGGACAATCCAAGAGCCATTCAAACTACCAGCAACTTTTTAAGCTTCTTAGAAAGACGTTTCCAATCTCTGGAAACAACAGGTGTAGTCACCAGGAATGTACCTATTCAACCTCTAAGACGAGCATTTATACCAACAACAAAACCACCTAGTACATACATTATATGCGTATGTTGTCTAAAAAATCATAAAATTGAAACATGTTCGCGTTTCAAGGGATTGAGTCACAGCGAGAAGAATCAAATGGTTATGCTACATAAGTTATGTAGGCTCTGTCTTTCACAAGACCACACAACAGTAAACTGTCGCAGTAATATAAAATGTTCCAGCTGTAAAGGAGGACATCATACATTACTACACCTTACTCAGCCAGACCAAGGAATCAGCAATATGACGAAGCTCAACATAACGTCAAGAATTAATACCGATAATAATACCGTACTACTAGCAACAGCACTGGTAAAAGTAGGTAACATTCATGGTAGTTTCAACATACTACGAACTCTAATCGACCCAGGTTCACAAGCAACGTTCATAACCGAAGACGCAGCACAGCAATTAGGCTTACCAAGAACAAAAGTTATAGCCGAGGTCTCAGGAATTTCAGCATCAAAAGGCAATTCACACCACCAAATTAACATTGATATATACCCTAGATTTCCATCATCATTTAAAACTCATACGCAAGCACTGGTTTTAAAAACAATTACAAAACCACTACCAGATAAAACCGTAATAGGTTTAAGCAACGAATTTCAAGATGAAAGGCTGCTCGCAGATCCAACTTTCGACAGACCGGGACCCATTGACATGTTACTAGGCGCAGACATATATAGTGGAATAATCCTTGAAGGTATAAAAAAGGATCCCTTTCACGATTGCATTGCACAAAAAACTGAACTCGGGTGGATACTATCTGGTCGTCTAAGCTTCAACAATAAAGTGCCAGTCACGAAACTTCACAGCCTTGTCACACTAGCTGATATAGATAAACAGCTAAAACAATTCTGGGAATCAGAAGAACTGCATCCGCAACGCGCAATAACAACTGATGAGATACAATGTGAGGAACACTACAAGAAGACCCACAAAAGATTGCCAGATGGCCGCTACGAAGTCAAAATTCCATTTAACAGTAACGTTCTTAATGAAAAGAATCTAGGAGAATCAAAGCAAAGGGCAGCTGCAAGACTGATACACATGGAAAAGCGCTTCAATAGAGACGCAGAATTTAAAAGAGAGTATCATAAGTTCATGAATGAATACATTCAACTTAAACATATGGAGCGAATTCACGACGATTCGACGTTGGACCCATCACGTTCTTATTACTTACCGCATCATGCCGTTATAAAAACCGAAAGTACAACTACCAAAATGCGAGTAGTTTTCGATGCTTCATGTAAAACAACTACAAATGTTTCCCTCAACGAGCTGATGCATATCGGACCAACGATTCAAGATGACTTAACAACAATACTAATTAGATGGAGGAAATATCGTTACGCCTTTACTGCTGATATCGAAAAAATGTTCCGGCAAATCAACATAGCCGAACCAGATTCTAATTTCCAACTAATATTATGGCGACCTTCGGAGAACCAGAAAATTCAAACGTTTAGACTTAATACCGTAACATACGGAACGGCATCTGCAACATATTTGGCAACAAGAACACTAAAACAACTAGCTCTAGATGACGCTGCAAAATACCCTGTTGGATCCCAACATGTCTTAAGAGATTTTTACGTGGATGATCTTTTGACGGGCGCACATAGTATTGAAAGAGCAGTAACTGCTCAGAAACAAATTTTTGAATTATTATCAGGAGGAGGGTTTAACTTAAGAAAATGGAACAGCAACAATGAAGAAATTATAAAGCATTTATCATGTGAGTACAAAGAATCTGGGCTTCATCCAATCGAGTTTGACAACACCGTAAAAACTCTAGGATTGCATTGGAATTCATCCATAGATGTATTTCAAATAAAGGTGACAATGCCGAAATCTGGTGCTGGAGTTACAAAACGTAATATACTATCAGAAGCATCAAAAATCTTCGACCCGCTAGGATGGTTAGCTCCAGTGGTGATAACAGCAAAAATCCTTCTTCAGGATCTATGGGCTTCCGGAATCGATTGGGACGTCAAGGTTCAACCAAGTATCGGGAAAAAATAGTTGAGTTACAAAGAGGAACTACCAGATCTAGAGAAGATTAAAATTGATCGTTGGATAAACTACACAGAAAACTCAAATATAGAACTACATGGGTTTTGCGACGCATCAAGTCAAGCATACGCTGCAATAGTTTATGCCAGATCTAAAGATGTAATACGCATCATTGCCGCAAAAACAAAGGTAGCACCATTAAATCAGACAATCTCACTTCCAAGACTGGAGTTAAATGCAGCCTTATTATTATCTAAGCTACTCACCAAAGTGAAAATAGCCTTGGATTTCGGCAATGAAAACAAAACATACTGCTGGAGTGACTCTATGGCGGTGTTGGGCTGGATAAAAGGGAAACCCCATAATTACAAGACATTTGTAGCCAACAGGATAACAGAGATTCAAGCAAGCACGCACCCAAGCCAATGGCATCATGTAGCCTCCTGTGAAAACCCAGCTAACTGTGCTTCAAGGGGATTATACCCCAAACAACTAATCAACCATCCACTCTGGTGGGGAGGTCCAACGTGGTTAAAACTATCAACATACCCAATAAACAGTATAAGAATTCAAGAGCTAGAAACGATCGGTGATCTTGAAAGAAAACCAATTCACGTTTTCGTCGCAAACGTAAAGATTTCTATAATAGACTTCGATAGATTTTCTTCTATAGTGCGATTGGTGCGCTCCATGGCATTCTGTTATCGTTTTATAACAAACCTAAAAACGAAAACAAGGGATGGATCCCATCTTAAACCTGGTGAATTAAAAGCTGCATTAAAATCAATCGTCAAAGTTGTACAACAACAATGCTTTCGAAAGGAAATCGAAGCATTAGCCAACAAACAAGGTTTATCGAAAGATAGTACAATAATAACACTTAATCTGTTTGTCGATGGCGAAGGTCTACTAAGAGTAGGAGGAAGACTCGGCAATGCTAACCTAACATTTGATGAGAAATATCCAATAATATTGCCTAGAACTCATCAGTTCACGAAATTGATCATCAAGGAAGCACACCACAAAACACTTCATGGTGGAAACCAGGCCACTTTAGGCTACTTAAGACGGAACTATTGGATAATAAATGCAAAAAATTCAATCCGTTATATAATTCACAACTGCCTGTTATGTAGCAGAACAAAAGCATCGACCTCACAACAATTAATGGGAATTTTACCAGCTGAAAGAGTTCTGCCATCATCCCCATTCACCAACAGTGGAGTTGATTACGCAGGCCCTATAAGTTTGAAGCTATACAAAGGGCGCTGCAACAAAATCTGCAAGGGATACATCGCTGTATTCATATGCTGGCCATGCAAAGGCGATTCACCTTGAACTTGTCAGCGATCTAACAACGGAAGCTTTTCTAGCGGCTTTTAAACGCTTCACATCCAGAAGAGGTCTTTGCCTAAAACTATTCAGCGATTGTGGCACTAATTTTGTGGGTGCGAGTAATACACTTAAGAAGCAAGCTCAACAACAAAGTAAAGAATTAGGAGCCAGGCTAGCAGAAAAGGGAACCGAATGGCACTTCATTCCTCCGGGCAGTCCCCACTTTGGAGGACTATGGGAAGCCGGAGTAAAGTCGACAAAACAACATCTCAGAAAGATTCTTGGGGGTCATATACTGACCTTTGAAGAATACTCAACCATATTAGCTCAAATTGAAGCGTGTCTGAATTCAAGACCTTTAGCTCCGTTAAGCAATGACAGAGATGATGATTCAGCGTTAACTCCAGGACACTTTTTAATAGGCAGGCCAATCATATCAATACCAGAGCCAGACATGACGAATGTGAAATATGTCAGCAGGTGGCATTTACTTGCTAAATTAACACAACTATTTTGGAAGAAGTGGAGCTCAGAATATCTATCTCGGCTTCAAAGGCGACCTAAATGGTTGAAAGAACAACCTAATATGAAGGAAGGAGAGTTAGTTATGATAAAGGATGAACAACTTCCTACAACAAGATGGCCGCTCGCAAGAATTATTAAACTACATCGTGGTTCAGATGATCTTGTAAGAGTTGTAACAGTAAAACAAGGTGATAAGTGTTTGACAAGGAACATAACCAAAATATGCAGACTACCAATATCTGGTGAATCAGAGGAGGCAGCCAACCAAAACAACTCGGTTACACTAGAAAATCCAGTACCAGAAACAATACAAAAGGGGCCTTTAACACCAGAAGTACAACAACCAACAGCAAAAGCAAGCTTTACAACAAAAATAAACAGAGTTATGTGTTTTCTGTCAATGCTCATGGTTATTGCGCCACTTAATGTAAAAGCTACAGAAGACTACCAAGTATCATTCTGGAATAATACACCTGGCATCTACTTTGAAGAAATAGGCACCATCAGACTTCTAGCATCGAAATGGAAAATGTTGGTACATTATGATCTTAATGGCTACTTTAAAGAAATTAGTAACATTATGGGGTACATTCATACGCTTAATAAAACATGCAACTATCTACGGTCTGAAGAAGATAGACACACAATATGCGGAGTAATCCACCAACAACTAAGCAGACAACTTATAACTATAAATCAACAAAACAGGTTAATTCAGAAGTTTAACAAACAGCTCCGTCGTCCCAAAAGGGGGATTGGCGATTCTGTGGGTTTTGTGCTTGGTGACATGTTCGGAGTATTAACACAGAGAGAAGCTGAACATTATGAAAATGCAATTATTCAAACTAGACACAACGAAGAGCATTTAATTAACCTTCTAAAAAATCAAACTTCAATAGTTGATACAACCATCAATATCGTGAAACACGATCATGACGTGAGCGCAAAGCATTTTGATCTGCTTCATAAGGATATCGAAACATTAGGCAATACCAGCAACCTTCTGATGGGTGAACATCGACGACAAAACAAAATTCAATCAACAATTATTTTTGCATTTCAAATCATGCTTGTTATGAAAGAACTACAGGACACTCAAAATGCGATAATCGATGTACTAACCCATTCTCAACATGGTAAAATCCATCCACTGCTTCTTACACCGCAGCAATTAGAAGAAGAGCTGAGAAAGATATTAGAACATATTCCTCCAGACAATCAATTTCCGAGAGGAAACAATCTCAACAACCTGGCAGATATATATAGCATAATGAGCGTCAAATATAGGATCACAAATAGCAGGATCGTATTTATCATTCAAGTACCGCTGGTACATATAGAAAGCTTCCAACTTTTCAATCAACTAGCAGTTCCTGTTTTTCATGGAAACTCATCACAATGGATCAATCCTTCTACGAGATATTTAGCAATAAACCAACAGAGAGAACGATATACTCCAATTTCTCAACCAGAATTCGATGAATGTATTTTCTTCAGAGAAAATCAATACCTATGCGATGCCTCTCCTATATACAATAAACAATCGTCGATCAGTGCATGTGAACTTAACTTCCTACAGCATAATACAAATATTCATCATAGCTGCAAATTAGAAACGTCTGAAGCTAAAAATGTGTGGATCAAAACATGGGAATCAAACAAATGGATTTTCTCCTTGAAAAATGAAACATCTTTCGACCTCTTTTGTAATAGAGGTAATGAAATAATAAGATTAAATGGGACTGGCAGCTTTTCGTTCTCATCAAACTGCGTATTAAGAGGAAATTCTTTCGTAATAAATGCAGTCACATACAATACGAACGAAATAAAGTCATCATACTTGCCTGCCTTTAATCTAACCTTTGTTAATGATGAATTAAATATGACCACACTTCAAATAGATAATCCAAAACAACATTGGAAAGACAACACAATCACAGATTTAAAAAACAGGATTCGTTTGCAACAAGAAGATGAGCAACTTCCAACAGAAATGAACAACCACGATATGCATCACTACACGATTTCATATTCAACAATAGCCATATTTATTGTTCTCTTCGCCGTGGTGTACCTTAAATTTAAAGGATTGGCACAGCCTCTGGGACCTCTTCCAAGGCCCGACATGGGATTTCAAGTTTAGATAGCTGCAGAAATTCTGTCATCATCGCTGCCCTGGAATATGTTAGCACATCTATCTATGCAAAAATACAAATATGCATAACCCACTTAACATGCAAATATGCATAACATAAAACATAGGTTCAAATTATTACTTATTATTAATTATTATTTTTATTGAAATAAGAAACATCATTTTATCGCACATATATATCGCACATATAACAATATATTGCACATATAACATCTTTAAATGCATAATATGCTAAATTTATATTATTTTATATTCTTGTAACATTACATAGAACATATAATCTGCTATAGTAAGCAATATTCTTCTATAAAAGAGATTACAAGTTTTTAATAAAGTTAGTACCTTATCTGATATATAACAATTCGTTTGACTAGTAAGACCTCACCCGTAGTAATCTTTCTAGTCTAAAACAGATATATCGCTAGTGACAAATAAGCGATATTAACAATCGATCAATTAAAGTAATGGCACGAGGTCTCCATTCAACTTGTTCAAAGATGAAATGATTGAGAACCTGCAAAACAAAGGTCTAAAAATAATCGATGCAGTCAACATTATCAGAAAAGAGAGTCGAGAAAACAGAGATGAGAATGCTGAAATCACGAGAAGAGGTCTCCCACTTTTCATGCTAACCTTTCGACAGCCAAAAACTAATAGAAAATATTTGTAATATTAAGGCTATCCTGAACCTCAGGGTTATATAATAGCTCAATGTAAAAACTGACAAGATTATAATCATACACAAAAGTATGTACTGTAAGTACTGTCACCGTGAAGCAAGATGTGTTAAATGTGCAGGAAAACATGCAGGAAACGACTGCCCGAAATACAGCACCGAAATGTATCAATTGTAAAGGCCAGCATCCAGCAAACTACAGAGGGTGTGAAGTTGCAGTAGAACTACAAAAAATGAGAGATAAATCACGCAAACCAGATTCAATAACCTATTAAGAGCGAGTAATCGAAAACGTTACTTATGCACAGATAGTCCAGCAGACAGAGCAGAAACAGTCTAAAGTGGAGCTCATTCTACAGGATATACTGAAAAACATAGAGAACATCAACGAAAGACTTATTTCGCAGGAAAGAAGTTTGCAGAGAACACTAGAAGAAATGAGATCACAAACTAGTTTCAATAAAAGAGTAGACGGAACCCTTGATCGAGTGATTGACAATATAAATTATATAAAATCAAATCATAAACAAAAGAAATGAATAAAACATTACGCATTGTAACCTGGAATGCAAATGTGCTATTGCACCACATACAGGAACTAGATATATTCTTAAACATGCATAATATAGATATATGTCTTATATCAGAAACCCACTTCACCAAAACTTCATTCTGTAAAATAAAAGGATATAACTGCTACCATGCATTACATCCAGAGAACAAAGCTAGAGTTGGATCAGCTATCCTCATAAAAGATCATATAAAACATAACGAAGAACTTAAAGTCGAAAAGTTCTCCATGCAAGGCACAACAATCAAAATACAATTAAACAATACAAAAACCTGCAGTATCTCAGCAATATATTGCTCTCCAAGAAACAATCTCAAACACATAGATTATACTGATCTATTCAAAACACTAGGAAGTGTCTTTTTAATTGGAGGTGATTATAACGCAAAAAATACCTATTGGGGATCACGGCTAACGACTGTTAAAGGAAAAGAACTGTTTGCAGCAGGCAAACAGCTTAATTGCGAGTTTCACTCAGGCAGTGCACCAACCTATTGGCCTACTGATATCAGCAAGACTCCAGATCTTATAGACTTCTTTATTACAAGAGGGATTTCAGATAGTTATATCCATATAGAGAACAGTGAAAGACTTTCATCAGATCATTCACCAGTTATTATGATACTTAGCCAAACAATCATTATGAAAGAGAGCAATGCGAAATTAACATACTACAAAACCAATTGGGACTTCTTTCAAACACAGTTAACAAAAAGAATAAGTCTGCAGAACCCAATACAGGAACCAGTCCAAATAAATACCTTAGAACTGTAACTGGGCAAAAACGTACTGATTATTCATTATGGAAAGCAACTAAAAACCTTAAAAGGCCCAAACTCCAGGTTCCTCCTATTAAAAAAAAAAATTCACTCGAAATGCTAAACAAAAAGCAGATTTGTTTGCCAATCATTCTAACCTTACCCCAAACAAACAGAAGAGGAAACTTCAATATATAAACAGGATGAAATAAAAATTACACCTGTAACATTGAAAGAAATTAATTGGGAAATCAAGAATATTCTGAATGCACATAAGGCTTAATTATGATACTTAAGCCGAACAAACTTCCGAATGATAAAGCTTCATATAGGCCAATTTCTTTGCTACCAACATTATCGAAACTATTTGAAAAGGTTCGTCTTAAAACATTAAGACCAATTATCGAAGAAAGGAATCTCATCCCCACACATCAGTTTGGATTTAGGGAAAAACATTCTACGATAGAACAAGTACATCGAATTACTGATGTAATCGAGAAATCACTTGAATACAAACAAATATGCTCAACCATATTCCTTGATGTAGCGCAAGCATTTGACAAAGTATGGCACCAGTGGTTAGAATTCAAACTTCACCGAGATGTTCCGGAGCAATTTTTTCAAATTTTAAAATCATTCATATCAGAGAGGCACTTCCGAGTAAGATATGAGAATGAATACTCCCAATTAAAAAGAATAACAGCAGGAGTACCACAAGGGAGTGTTCTTGGAGCATAGTCATTTACCTCCTAAGGCAACAATGGAGACTTTTGCTAATGACACGGCAATACTTGCAACAGCAAAGAACATCAATGACTCCACTTGTAAATGACAGAGGGCTACTAACCTGATATGTAATTGGGCAAGGAAATGGCGAATTAAATTAAATGAAGCAAACTTTATTTAATTTAATTTTAATTAAATGAAGTGAACTTTACAAATCTAAAAGTTAATCATATACCAATTATGATAAACTCGATAGCAGTACCGCATGCAAACACTGCTAAATATCTCGGCATGACTTTAGATGCTAAACTTAGATGGATGGAACACATAAAAAAGAAAAGACATGAACTAAACATAAAATTCAAAAAAAATGTATTGGCTCTTAGAGAGACAATCTGAACTAGCGATCCACAACAAACTTCTGTTATACAAACAAATTCTAAAACCTGTACGGATATATGGCAGCCAACTCTGGGGTTGTGCCAAAAAGTCAAATATCAAAATCATACAAACAGCTCAAAATAAGATCCTGCGATGCATTGTTAATGCACCGTGGTACATTCGAAACGACAACCTCCATCGAGATCTAAAGATCGAGCTTGTCGTGGATGAGATTAATTATCAAGCAACAAAACATCTACAACGTCTGCACCAGCATGAAAATCTGGACATACGCTGTATGCTGACTACCACTCCAACAAGAAGACTGCAAAGATTCAAACCGCTGGACTTATCGCGACCGGGAGGTCAGTAGACCCATTTGATTTGGTATATCTAAATATTCAAGCGCATACCATAGCCTTTCTCGATTGATCGAGTCATAGGCTTGCTTGAAATCTAGGAATACCTGGTGTACATCGCGAGATGTTTCGTAGTACTTGGAAAGAATCATCCGCAGCGAAAAAACTTGATCAGTGACTGACCGATTTGGACGGAATCCTCCTTGGTAGTCACCTACAATTTCCTCCGCTAGAGGAGTAATTCTTCCCAAGATAATGTATGACAGTAACTTATATGCTGTGCAAAGGAGAGCTATACCGCGATAATTCTCACATTTCAAGCGATCACCCTTCTTGAAAATTGGGCATAACGCGGCCACTTTCCATTCTTCGGGCATAACTTCATTTCGCCATACCAATCGAACAAGGTCGAAAAGACAGTTCCACAAAGTTAGCCCTCCGAATATCAAGAGCTCTGAATTAATGCAATCAACCCCGGGTGAACGATTTTCCTTTAATTTCTGCATGGCTATTGTGAATTCCTCATAGGATGGATCCTCAATGAACATCTCCGCGATCTGTATTTGACGGTTTTCAAATACAGTTTGTGATACATGTGGAGCGTTAAGCAGATCAGAAAAATGTTCACGCCATCGACGTTAACACAGAGGCTTCCATCCTGGTCCCGAATGGCAGTTGACCTAGATCTTAAGGTATGGTGCAATTCGGTGATTCCTTTAAAGAAACCACGCGAATTGTGCTCATTGCTGAGTTGTTGTACTCTTAACACCTTGGCCTTCCACTATTCGCGCTTCTTCAGTCTACAAATGCGTTTAGCTGTCCTTCTAGCAAGAACTGCCTTGTTTTTCCTTGCAATTGTATTGTATTTATTGCGTTGCTCAACAGCAAGACGACACTCCTCATCAAACCAATCATTTTTGGGCTTAGTTTTCACTATACCGAGAGTGTGCTGGGCAGCATCGACAACCGAGGTTTTCAATATTTCCACTGTTCACATCATCAGATTGGTAACTAGATCGTTAAATGCTATTGCTGACAAGATCTTGATATTTTCGTTGCGTTTCTTCATTTACCAGACCTTCACAAAAGAGTCGCGTTTTATTTTCTCCTGCCCTCCCTGATTTGTGCGAAAATTTCCATCGTAGCTTTGCAGCAACCATAAAATGGTCACTGCCTACGAATTTGGTTGAAGACCGATACGATCTCACGTTTTTGACAACCCGAGCCTGGTCTTTTGAAATCAACACATGGTCAATTTGGCTTCGGGATGTTTTACGTGGATATGTCCATGTTTTTAAGTGGATGTTTTTATGAGGAAAGAATGTACTTGCTACTTTGAGATCATGAGCAATCGCAAAGTACATCATTCTTTCCCCATTCTCGGTCGCAGTTTCGTGTCGGGAGTACGGACCTATATTGTTACATAAGTCGGTCTGATTTTTGCCAGCTGTAAAGCCCATCAGTTTATCCAAATTATTGTTAAATGAGTCTTTATCTTGGGATTGGCTTACATCAGTGGGCGCACATAAACGAAGCTAACACATTTGATTATCGACTGCCTGCAAGTCCAACACAGCCTTTTACCTGCGGCCCAATGAGAAATCCAACTCCAAGATTTCCGAGGTCATCTCCACTGTGTAGCAACGTATAGCCTTGGGACCCATGGTCTCCACTTTTAGGCCATCGAGTTTTTTGGAGCGCTACGAGTTCCAGCCGATACTCTTTCATACATGTGATAAGGCCGTCCAACGCGCCAGGTTTTCTTAATGACTGCACGTTCCACGTGCTGATCCTCAATCTCGTATCCGGGTACTTAAGCGGGGGTTCATTGTTATTTAGGCGGTGTCCGATTTTTTTTCTTGTTGATATTGTTAACAGTGATTGTTTTTAACGGATGCGGGTCGTCATCCCAGCGATCCTACCAGATTTAGTCGCCTCCTACGACAAGCTCTGGATACTGTGGTGAAATTCTATGGGTTTCAGGTTTCGTTCGAAATATTTACGAAACATGGATGCCCCCAACCAATGGGCATACTGACCGCTAATAAATTGTTTTAAATATAGTTGATTTTGTGTATATTGTTAAGCACTTTGTTGTTGTGTACTAGTTTATCAAATACATCACAAAATGTGATCCTCTTCATATACTCTGGTGTTTGTTATTTGTGGTAATTTTATTTCAGCTGTGTGGTTGATACCAACTTGTTGCTTGATTGCTGTTATTACGTATATTGCTATGTTGTCGAATGCCTTCTTTATATTTTCAAAGTGTTTTTCTAAGAAGTATTTCATGTTCGCTTCATCGTCATCTGTTGCTTCGAGTAGGTCTATAATTGCTGGTGCTGTGTGTAGGTCTATAATTTGATCCATCGTTCTCTCAATGTGCGATAAGGCGAAATTTAAGAACCTTGTAGTGATTTCTTTTGTAGGAATGCCTGAAGATTCTCAATTGCCTGAGGATTTCATTTGTCTGTTTAGCTATTATCGAAGGGAAAAGATCTACATGAATATAGTTCGTCTTCAGTTTGTCACAAAATATCGGTGCTAACTAACGTAATCTTATTATATCTACCAAGAAAAGAGTATTTACCATAGCATTGACTATACCATCTTTAACATTTCAATTTTCATCAACATCGCCGTATATTCCATTGAGGTTTGTTAACCCCTCGTTAACCAAATAATTGATAACGAACATGTTAGCCCATATTTGTGACTATGTTTGCTATTTTTTGTCATATGCTGGAACAAGAATTATTCTCAAACAAGCAACAAATCACATTTTTGTATATAAACCGTACATATAGGCCAAAATCGTTTTCGAAATGCAATTAAATTGAAATATAATGCCTGGAGCTATATGTTAAGCTATAAAAATTGATTTCATTGGACTATTCAATTGGGAAAATTATTGGCATTTTCATATGTACATACATATGTGAAGTGGAATTATGAATAGATCAATTGAAACTACATTTATCTCTCGATTGAACTCTTTTGTTGAATACAGCATTTTGTTTTGAAATTTATGGATAATTGTTTGTACCATGAAATGGGCGGTGGAGATTGTATCTGGATTATCTATAATACGTAAATCCTTCAAAACGTTCCAAAATGCAATCACGAAAGTCAGCTTGGTATTTTGAGTATATCGTAAAATACATATAAATCTTCAGTTCATATTTCCAATCTTAACATATCATCACGGCTGTAAAAGCTGCTTTTATATGTGGGTACTATAATCTGTTTTGAATTAGTTTAGTTATATAAGATATATCAATCCATATCGAACTGGCCAAAATGACAAATAACAAAATATAAACGTCTCTAAGTCTGACCATTCTTGGGAGTCTCCGGATGGTATCGGCGGCTCATTAAGAATTAATCCGTTCCCGCAGGGCCCAACATGCGTTCGAATCATTGAAATCTGATGTTTTTCATCCAGTGAGTGCAAATTCAACAGGGATTGGTGCCGTACTATTCCAAAAGGATAATGAAAGGGAAGAACGGCCAATCGTCTCCCAAAACATAAATGCAGCTCAGCGCATCTTTAGCGTGACAGAGATGGAGTGTCTGGCAGCTGTCACTGCACTTAAAGAGATCCGTCTGTACGTTGAAAGTCTTCCAATTACTGTCATCACGAATCATACTAGTCTTACCTGCTTAATGACCTTTTATGACTAATCAGCTGAACTGTCTCAGCTTGATGGATAAGATAGAACTGCAAACAAAAAAGGTTTCGAAAATCAAAAATCCAAATACTAGGTGGAAAGGCTTACATAAATATCACGTCTAAGGAAACTTATCAGCTATTTTATGTACCTAGTTAAAAACTTCTAATATCAGCAGAACTACGGCAACGTTTAATTGCATTGACGCACTGTCCTCTTACGTCTGCTCATTTGCGTATTACAAAAACAACTAAAAATTCCAAAGTAAAAGAGGGATGTTTTCGCCCATGAGGGATGTTTTAAGACGTTAGATTCTGGTTGGTAACGATTACTTGAGAAAAAATTTCCTTAAACTTTAAACCATTAACAATCAGTTCTTCCCCAAAAGTGTTCACAGGCAGTATCTTGTACGAATGAACCTTACGAAATTTTATGTTTTTAACCAGATGCTCAACTTTAAAAATGATTCAATAAGCACCATTTTTGTGTCGTCCGTCACTCAGACTCCATCCTACCCCTATATCTGAATTCGAATCCGATACCTCTCGCTCCAACTGCTACAACCACTGCGCCATTACATTTTACTTACTAAATCGTGTTCTATAAGCGTAAATGAGATGGTTACCTCTCAGATTCAGATGTGATGGATGTAAGTATCTGTCATTGCGTTAGCACTAAATTCGTTATGAGATCAAGAAGTAATCTTTCATGCAGGTCTAGACAATTTTCAAAAAGTAAACGCGACATATTAGAATATGTATACTTCTAGCTGATAAAATGGGCGGCTATGTTCGATCGACATTGGTTTGACTCCATACTAGCTATAGTCTTATTCCGGTCAACTTATCGAAGGTTGGATAGTAAGATACGTTTTGAGATGCTGAATTTTGTTCATACACCACTCAGCGGTAAATGTGGAATCGGTCATGGACAACTCCATGCAAAGGACTAGTGGTGTCCATTTGGCTGATATCGTTTTCAAATGTTAATGTAAACATTTATTGATATCTCTTAAAAATACACGTTTATCAAAATGAAACCTCTTATTGGACAACCCTTTACTTTGTATAAATTCACATGATGTTACCACCCCAAAAATTGAAATTTACCTAAAACTAAACTTTGCTGATTTATCTAAACTTTGACGGCAAAGTTTAAATACATTTCAGGGCTTATGCCACAAGACCAAAGAAATAATTTATTTTTCTCAAAACTTGATGGTACGATACGCTTTCCTTGAACAGTTGGATAGCTTTTTATGGTTCACTAGAATTTATGGGAAAAAATTATCCAGTTCAAAGAGTTTCATTATTGAGATACGAGTCGCATAACAAAATAAATTCTGAGAAATTATTATTATTTTTTTTTTTTTGTAATGGTTTTTACAGGCCATTATTGGCCCGTACCGTGTCAACAATTTGACTCCATCGGTTTCGATCACGAGCCAGCTCTTCAAACCGTTGTAGGCAGTTTGAAGATGCCAGATCGCTCTCTACGCCGTGGAGCCATCGTCGCCGACAGCGACCTCTTCGCCTACCGAAAGGCGGTTCTCCCTTAAAGGTTCGCTGTATCATTCGGTTCGGATCAGCACGCAAAACGTGTCCGAGCCAGCGTACTCGTTGTCCTTTAATTTGATGCACGATATCAGGAATTTGCATTAAATTCCTGATCTCGTGATTGAAAAGAACTCGGTAAGTGCCATCGACGTCGCGTTTTGGACCATACATCACACGCATGATTCTTCTCTCGAATGTTAGAAGCCATCTTTCGTACTCATCCGTCAAGGTCCAACTCTCACATCCATACATGACAACGGGTCTGACCAACACTCTGTACAGTTTCAGCTTATCCGTATTTGCAAGATACTTTGATTTCAGCAGTGGACGTAGAGGATACAAAGCCCGATTGCCAGCGGCAAGGCGGATCTTGATATCCTCTCCCACACTATTATCGTGAGTGATGAGAGATCCAAGATACTTGAATCTCATCACTCCTTCAAACGTGTGGTTACCACTACTGAAATCAATTGCGTCTTGGTCTCTAAAACCCGAGATTAGATATTTGGTTTTTGACTCGTTGATTTTGAGACCAACAGAAGCTGAACACTGTTCCAGTGGATCAAGTATCTCTTTCACTCCGTTGCCATTTAATCCAATCACACAGATATCATCTGCATACGCAAGAAGTTGATTGGATTGTCGGAATAAGATGTTGTCCTGAGGTGTTTCACTTTTACGAAGGATGTATTCCAACATGAGATTAAAAAGTATCGGGGACAGCGCATCTCCTTGTCGAACACCGGAATTGATTGCAAAAGTTCTCGATAGCCTGTTCTCAACTTTGACACAGCATTGTGACTGCGTTACTGTCATTTTACACAGATGTACATATTTTTTCGGTATTCCTAAATATTCAAGCGCATACCATAATCTCTCTCGATTGATCGAGTCATAGGCTTGCTTGAAATCTAGGAATACCTGGTGTACATCGCGAGATGTTTCGTAGTACTTGGAAAGAATCATCCGCAGCGAAAAAACTTGATCAGTGACTGACCGATTAGGACGGAATCCTCCTTGGTAGTCACCTACAATTTCCTCCGCTAGAGGAGTAATTCTTCCCAAGATTATGTAAGATAGTAACTTATATGCTGTGCAAAGGAGAGCTATACCACGATAATTCTCACATTTCCAGCGATCACCCTTCTTGAAAATTGGGCATAACGCGGCCACTTTCCATTCTTCGGGCATAACTTCATTTCGCCATACCAATCGAACAAGGTCGAAAAGACAGTTCCACAAAGTTAGCCCTCCGAATATCAAGAGCTCTGAATTAATGCAATCAACTCCTGGTGAACGATTTTTCTTTAATTTCTGCATGGCCATTGTGAATTCCTCATAGGATGGATCCTCAATGAACGATCTGTATTTGAGAGTATTCAAACACAGCTTGTGATACATGTGGAACATTAAGTAAATCAGAGAAATGTATCGAGTACCGCATCGACGTTAACACAGAGGTTTCCATCCTGGTCCCGAATGGCAGTTGACCGAGATCTTAAGGTATGGTGCAATTCGGTGATTCCTTTAAAGAAACCACGCGAATTGTGCTCATTTCTGAGTTGTTGTACTCTTAAGATCTTAGCCTTCCACCATTCTCGCTTCGTCTACAAATGCGTTTAGCTGTCCTCCTAGCGAGAACTGCTTTGTTTTTCCTTACGATTGTAAACCGAGTCTGCGCTTCATTATAGGCTTTATTGCGTTGCTCAACAGCAAGACGACACTCCTCATCAAACCAATCATTTTTGGGCTTAGTTTTCACTATACCGAGAGTGTGCTGGGCAGCATCGACAACCGAGGTTTTCAATACTTCCCAGACACTGTTCACATCATCAGATTGGTAATTGGATCGTAAAATGCTATTACTGACAAGATCTTGATATTTTCGTTCCGTTTCTTCATTTATCAGACCTTCACAGGAGAATCGCGTTTTATATTCTCCTGTCCTCCTTGAATTGTACGAAAATTTCCATCGTAGCTTTGCAGCAACCATAAAATGGTCACTGCCTACGAATTTGGTTGCCGACCGATAAGATCTCACGTCTTGGACAACCCGAGCCCGGTCTTTTGAAATCAACACATGGTCAATTTAGCTTCGGGATGTTTTACGTGGATGTGTCCATGTTTTTAAATGGATGTTTTTGTGGGGAAAGAATGTTCTTGCCACTTGGAGATCATGTGCGATCGCAAATTACATCATTCTTTCCCCATTTTCGGTCGCAGTTTCGTGTCGGGATTACGGACCTATGTTGTTACATAAGTCGGTCTGATTTCTGCCAGCTCTAGCATTAAAGTCACCAATCTGATATCGTGCTCAGGTATAGAGCCCATCAGATTATCCAAATTTTTGTAAAATGAGTCTTTATCCTGGGATTGGCTTACATCAGTGGGCGCATGTATACAGACAATTGACAGGTTGGCTAATCTCATGTGCAAACGAAGCTTACACATTCGATTATCGACTGCTTGAAAGTCCAAGACAGCCTTTTGTACCTGTGGCCCAATGAGAAATCCAACCCCAAGATTTCCGAGGTCATCTCCACTGTGTAGCAACGTATAGCCTTGGGACACATGGTCTCCACTTTTAGGCCATCGAGTTTCTTGGAGAGCTACGAGTTCCAGCCGATACTCTTTCATACATGTGATAAGGCCGTCCAACGCGCCAGGTTTTCTTAATGACTGCACGTTCCACGTGCCGATCTTCAATCTCGTGTCCGGGTACTTAAGCGGGTTTTGGCGGTATCCGATTTTATTATTTTTGTTGACATTTTTCTGACATTGTCATCTGTTGACATTGACATTGTCAGCCCAGCGATCCAACCAGATTTAGTCGCCTCCTACGACAAGCTCTGGATACTGTGGTGGTATTCTATGGGTCTCATGTTTCGTTCGTAGTATTTACGAAACACGAATGCCCCCAACCACAGGGCTAAATTATTACACCAATTAAATAAACTATATGTCAACTTTATTTCAATATACAATCTCACAAAAATATATTAAGAGCACATTCCTACGTTCAGCAGCTGGAAATCTGTAAAATATACATTAAATTAACAATATATCCATCCGATCGATGCACAACATATATATATACCTCTATTTTCCTGGCAGTTGCGTAAATTCATGTAACAAGTATTTTGAAAATTCAGCTTATCCCCATTGGAAGCCTCACCACAAATGACATTCAATTGTTTCGGACAACTCGAAATGCATTTTTTGGAATTAACACTGACAATCACACAAACAAACAACACAAATATCAGTTTCATCTCGAACGTCTTATATCGATGAACAACTGTGAACTAACTGATGTGTATCGATAAAAATTATTGTGAATGACCTCAACGAACGTCAAGAGCATTTCGATATAAAGTAAATATATAAAAACCAAAACCAAAGCACATATATTATTACATATCAAACATAAAAGTCGTAAATATGTTTGTTTTTCGTTTCAAAAACTTTTTAAAGGTTAACCAGAATTCTCAAGAATTTCATGAAGCACAAGATAAATATTAAATATTTCGATTTCAAGATATGTATACAAAATTGTTGTGTTGTTGCCCCGAAAAGGTATATATGGTATGTGTGTATATATTTATATATAGGCAAATTTATTATTATTATTAGTACGTTTGGCCACTGTATGTAATGTGAAAATATAACAAAATTTTCCACCATCACAAAGGTATATGTATCTTAATATCCTGAGCGTATACACTTTCGGTTGTTTTTCAGTTTTATTATTATATTTACCTTCTCGCGCTCTGCTACCCATTTTGATATCCAATTTTCAATAGCGCTAATTTTATTGTTCAATTTACCCAAAAAATAAAACTTTTTTTATTTTATTTGGGGTGGTGGGGTGATTGGATGAAGGGGAGGAGGGGGAGTTTGCCAACTTCCATGTGTACGTAAATAAACATTTATATATTTTCATATCATATATTTTATCGTATTTATTGTTATATCAAATTTTACATCATGTAATTTCTCCATATATATGAAGATATACCACACCAAGCAGCATCCCATATTTTCTTACGCCAATTTTGGTTTTTCATTTTTTCCTTCTTTCGGGTTTTGTTTTTCTAATAAATTTTAGTGATAACAGCCAAACGCAAAAATATTCTATATACTCATATATGTTATATGTAGGTACCCGTGAGATATAGAAAACCAATTTTTGTTCTGGCGTGTTATCATCTCATGTGTATTAACCAGTTAGATATATTTATTTGGTTTCTGGAATTCTGATTGTTTAGAGAGAGAGTCTTTCATATATGAACGTGAACATATATACCGCGGGGGGAATCAAAAATAAATATTTATTTTTCTAATAATAAATATTTCAAATATCTACGTTATAGGTTATATGTACATACAAAATCATTTGCCACCGCTGTCGAATCGTTATTCTGGTGATATATTCTGAACTATGTAAATAGTTTTACTGGCGTCATTTGTATAGTGTGTCTAATACATTAAACAGTTTCAAACCATTTATCCTATATAGGCGCAACTTTTGGTTGCAACTCTGGCTTTGTCAAAACCAATTCGAATCCCATAACTCAAAAACAACAAAATTTCAAAACCTTGTTAAAATTTTAGAATCCACATGAGTTGAAAAGATTGATTGATTTAATAACTTTTTTCTCTGAATTTTGTAACATTATAACAAAATAACGAACACTGAAACACTCGAAACACTGTTTCTTCCTGTGTGGCCTTTATCGACGCCCAAATATTTCAAACAGCGCAGCTCATTATATGGATTTGATATTCTGTCAGATTCCATTGAGCTCATCCTACATAAGGCACCAAATGCTGAAATCGTTGTGGCAGGTGATTTCAACGTCCACAATGACAAATGGCTTCCATATTCGAAATCCGTTACACCGACTAGTGAGGCGGTCGAAATGTTTGCAGCTTTAAACCATCTTACACAGCTTGTGGATCAACCTACCAGAATTCCAGATCGGGTCAACGATACAGGTCATCTCCTGGATCTATTTTTAACAACTCATGCGGAGAAATACAATATCTTTGTCGGTTCTCCTTTGGGGAATTCTGACCATCGGCTTATTGCAGCGGAGTTTCTTTTTCTTCTCTCGGTAGTCGTATCAATCAGACTATTAGGTTCTATCTCCTCTTCATCTTCGCTAGCTTCATCCGAAGTAATGACATCGTCGGGTTTGGTACAACTAACTTCTTTCTATCTGAAAGTTTTTCGTGTTCGATTGCCCAAATTAAATCTAAGCGAATTAATGCCTTGAGTAACCTGAATTTCGGAATCGTTATTTAAAGTTGATGCTGTGGTCGAAATTCTAATCGGGCCGAGGGTTCTTCTTGTTGTCGTGGACGTATCATTAATAGATTCTAATTCCTCATTATCGGACGAGGTATTTACGTTTTCTTGATTGGTTTCATTTCCAACTGGTTTTGTTCCAAACGTATCGTTTTGACTAGTAGACTCGATATCTTCATTGATTATGGTTGAGCTTTCTTCAGAACTGACATCATCAACCGTTGAGTTCTCACTTATTTCAACTTCGGCCGACAGGTTTTGTGTGACAGTTCGGTTAAAGAACTTGAACCTCTGTGTACTGGTTGAGTTTATATTTTCAGAAATTTGTATTTCATCAGACTCAGAAGTATTTACAGAGGAGGCTGTTGTTGATATTCGTGGTCTAAGTGTTCTTCGAGTTGGAGTTAAATATTCTGGTTGGGTGTTTGATTCAATCTCTTCGTCGTCCAGTGCTGAATGTTCTTCAGAATTATCATCGTCAACGATGAATGTGTTGTTATTGTTATCGGATTGAGTTAGCGGTTTGCGTGTAACGGTCCGGTTAAACACCTTAAACTTTGATGTACTTGTCGAATTTATATTTTCCGATTCTTCTATTTCAGATTCTCCATTTGTTTGAGAATTAACAGTAGATGGTGTTGTTGAAAATCGTGGTCTAAAAGTCCTCCTCGTAGTACTGCTGATTTCAGGTTGAGTATTTGCTTCGACATCTTCTGCATCCAATGCTAAATTTTCTTCAGAATTTGCATCATCCTCCGATGAATTATTATTTTTTTCACATTGGGTCGATGGTTTCCGGGTGAATGTCCGGTTAAGTACCTTAAATCTTGAATTTGAGTTTACGTTTTCAGAAACTCTAACTTCTGCCTCTCCATTTGTTTGTGTATTTATGGTGGATGGGGTTGTAGAAAATCGTGGCCTAAATGTCCTTCTCGTTGGAGTTGAAATTTCAAGTTTAATATCTGATTCGATCTCGTCCTCCTCCTCTAGAGCTGAATTTTCTTCTGAATTGTCATCAACCGATGGGGTTTCACTTACATCTCCCTGCGTGGATGGTCTCCGATGGAATGTTCGATTGAGTACCTTAAATCTTGATGAACTTGTTGTATTTAAGGTGCCAGAAGCACGAACTTCAGTTTCCCGATTTGATTGAGTTTTAACAATAGATGGCGGTGTTGAAAGTCGAGGTCTGAAAGTCCTTCTCGTTGGAGTGAAAATTTTAGGTTGACTGTCAATTTCTTCCTCACTTGCCAAATATGTGTTTTCTACAGAACTGTCACCATCAACTGATGGAGTACTAGTTATTTCAGTTTGACCGGTCGGTTTTCGGGTAAATTTTCGATTTATCACCCTAAATCTTGATGTACTTGTTGGATTTACTATTTTTACAGTCGATGGCGTTGTTGTTGAAAATCGAGGTCGTAGTGTTCTCCTCGTGAGGGTAGAATACTCTACTTGAACATTAGATAGAACATCTTCGCTATCAGACGACGCATTTTCCTCGATGTCTTCATCTAATTCATTTGAACTGGTGGTCTGTTGTGTGACAGTAGGCCTTCTCGTAAATGTTCGAACTTTATATCTTGGTCCATTGGAGGTATTTATATTTTCTTCTGTACCAACATCTGACAGTGTCGAAGAATACTCCGTTCGTGACTCGGTGGAGATTTCCGTTTGGCTACTCGATTCTATTGCTTCGTCATTGAATGGTACATTCTCAAAAGTTGTAGTTTCAAGAGCTTGACCTTTAGTCACCTCATTCATTTCTTCGTTATCAGCTTGTGTTGAAGTATAAAGTATTTTTGCAGCATCAAAGTCGTGGACTTGTCAAGAGAGGGTTCAACCAAAACGGCCATTGTGGCGCTTTTAAAATGCTGACTGGTTAGGAATAAACAAGTTCTTTCAAGAGTTCGAATGGCGTTGTGGCTTTGTCTTCGGTAATATTGACCAGGCAGCCATTCTGGTGTCTATTTTCATTCTCACAGGAATGGAACAGTCCATTCCTTCCAGTTTCTCTAAGCCAAAAAAGTTTAATCCTTGGCACAATCACGACTGCAGGAAACCAACCACCCTTAAAGAAACCTGTCACCGCAAGTATCTTCAAACCTCGACAGCTGAACATCTATCAGATTTCAAGGTGGCTAGAAACCTAGCAACACGAACGATATCCAAAGCTAAACTTGAATACGAAAAGAAGGTTAGAGCAAAGTTGCGGCGGATTTTAGATACCACCAACAGCAATCGAACGTTTTGGTCATTTGCTCGTTAAGTCGAGGAAAACTTTTTGGAAAGTAGGAAATCGTCTATACCGCCTCTCAAAGATGGAGACAGTATTTTTTTCACTGCCAATGAAAAGGCTTATCTATTCGCTCGAAAGTTTGCTGCTAACTCCAACTTAGCTCAATCTAATTCAACACCTAATGTTATCTCGCAAGTCAGCTCGTCGATGCGTCGCATTAAATTCCGACCTATAGTTGTCGCCAAAGTTCTTGCAAACATTAACCCCAACAAGTCAGCCGGTCCGGATGGTATTCCCCCAATTGTACTCAAATATTGTTGTAAATCCTTGTCAAAGCCACTTTCATGTTTGCTCCACCGATCTATGTCTTCTGGCATTTTTCCTTCCATTTGGAAAATTGCTAACGTACATCCCGTGCTTCTCGAAGTACTTGAGACGATAATTAATTTTCAACTGATGAATTATTTGAAAGATCACCACCTAATTTCAGATCGTCAGTATCACAAGTCATTTCGCTTGATATTTTGGCCTTCACAGTTTTTTAATTCTATGGGTTGAAAATTTTCTTTTCTGTCGTAAAATCCAAGTGGTGGTGGGTGGCACGACTTTTATTCCACATTCTTTAAACGCTCCAACTCTTTTTCTAATTTACATCGATGATCTTCTATCATCAACGCTCAATCCAATATATTCTAATGCTGAGGACAGCTCACTCTCCTCCTCATACTTCTTACCTTCTTCTTTATCGCGAAACGATGTTCTCGCAGAAAGAATTGCTATGAAGGATCGCCTTAAGCGTGATCTCATTACAATTCCGAAATGGAGTGAAGCCAACAGGGTTGAATTCAATCCCAACCAATTTTAATCCTGCGTTTTTTCTGGCCGAAATGATGGCTACTCGCCATCTTTTCTGATTGGCCAATCCAGTTTGGCTACATCTGACTCATTTTCGATTCTCGGCTTGACTTTAACAAAGAAAATGTCCTGGAATGAACAAATAAACAAAGTAGCGATTAGTGCAGCTAGATGTCTTCGATTTTTTCGACGATGTAAGTTTTATTTTACACCATCTGAAACACTTTCAATTTACAAGACCTATATAAGACCTAGACCAGAGTATAATTCTCACATTTGGGCTGGAGCACCAAAAACACATCTGGCTGCACTCGATCGAAACCAAGGCAGAGCATCTCGAATGATAGCGTATGTAAATTTATCTTCTAATCTCTATTGTCTTTCTCACAGGCGGAATGTGGGAGCTCTATGTGTGTTCTACAAATACTTTCATGGTCATTGCTCATCGGAACTTTACGAACTTATGCCTGGTTTATCAAGACCCACGCGCAACTTAAGAAGACCTTTACACAGATATAATCTGGAAAATAAATTCGTCAGGACCAATAGGTTCCAGAACTCGTTTTTTGTTCGGAGTGTGCGAATGTGAAATGATCTGAATAGTGGAGCGTTTCCCTTGGCGTATAATTTACAGAGATTTAAACTTAATATCAAAAGACTGAAACCCTTATTGCTTGAGTCCTTTCCAACCTCCATCCTTCCTAATTCCTTCCCATCCTTATTATTAGTAGTGCTGTGTGTTTGGTGTGCAAGAACAATCATATTAAGGATAAATATACTATCTTAAGTGCTACAAATGACAAAACGTCAGTACAAATTTTAAGTTGCAGATGCTTTCGATTGAGATTTGGAAATGGACACCTTAATATGCAGATGTCTGAAGAAAAGCATAAAGGGTCAACTGGTTCAGACAGTAAATTTCGTGAGCTATAGTCTTTTGGTTTCGCTTCTGAACAGTTCTTTCTGTTTACTCTACCTGTTAAAATTATTAATTAATAAATAATTTATTAAAGTCGAAAACTGTTTTGTCCCTTATTCTCTTATAATCGATAAAAATTACCCGTTAAAATTGTATGTTTCGATCGCCCACGTACATTTTACCGATTAGTTAAAAAGTAAAAACTTATTAGTACAGGTTTAAAGTAGAAGACGCTTATCTACGAAAGCTCAACTGTTTCATGTTAAAAGCAGTCGTTTTCTGTTCCATATGATGAAAGTATGCTTATAGTGAAGCAAAACGTTAACGAAAACAAAAAAAAAATAAAGTAAACTTATATTGGAAAGTAAACAAAGTATATCCCCACTGTTGTATCCTGAAACTATGGAAAGCAAGGCAAATGAGGCTGAAGATGTTTAAACCGCTACTACACCAAATCTCAACACTCTTATCAGACACCAACCAATGGGACAATTGAAACAAATGTGGTGCAAGATGTCTTTGGCGTTATTGACAGTCAATTCAGCATATATATATATATATATATATATATATATATATATATATATATATATATATATATATATATATATATATATAATTATATATATATATATATAATTATATATATATATATATATATATATATATATATATATATATATATATATATATATATATATATATATATATATATATATATATATATATATATATATATATATAAATATATATATATATATATATATATATATATATATATATATATATATATATATATATATAATATATATATATATATATATATATAAATATATATATATATATATATATATATATATATATATATATATATATATATATATATATATATATATATATATATATATATATATATATATATATATATAAAGGAGGACTGACACGAAGTGTTACCAACTTCAGGCTGTCATTGCTGTCAAATGTACACTAATGACCGTTCATTCCATTTTTTACAAGCGTACAAAAGCATTTTAGTGGGAATATTCAGAAAAAAGTTATCCGAAAAATATTTAATTCTAATTTATTGCTCTATATTTGGCCGGAGAACTCAGCCGCAGATTGTTAACCAGTTAAAACATCTGCATGTGGCTAAAATATTTGTGTATATCGCACGATAAATCGTTATAACGATACTGGCAGCATTACAAAACTCGTGAGGCAAACATATCGCTCGAACGGATGCTGCACATATTGAAAGATGATCTTGGACTAAAGGCATTCTCCAAAAAGTATGAGTGGAAAGAGCAAAGTTGAGCTTGCAATCGGATCAAAGTTGAGCTTGCAATCGGAATGGGATCTTGTGTTGGAGAAAACGTTGAAGCCTTGGACACATAAACATATCGGCCACAGAGCGTGGATATTTCAACAAGACTCGGCGCCGAGTCATAAAGCGCACGTCAATCAAGATTAGTTGAGAAACAACGTTTCGTTGTTCATTTCCACTGATCAATAGCCACCAAATTAACCGGATGCAAATCCGCTAGATTTCTTGGTTTGGGGTATTTTGAAGAGCAAGGTTGGAAAAAAATTCGCCGATCAATATATTATTACTACTCTACGGTTCGTATCCGAACTATTAACGCCTCAGACGTTGATTTAAATTAAAACAGTTATTTCACACAATAAATTGTGAATGATTAGTCGCTTGTCACTGTTGGGTTCTATATCACTAGTTTCACTACATATTTCTCTGGTTTAAACACGACTGGTCCGATACGGCGATTTAGCAGTGCTAATATCCAAATCAGTGAGATTCTCGATCTTTCCATTCTACTCGCAACAGTTAATATAGTGATGAATAAATTTCAGGGTAGAAGACATGCGTCACTGTATTAGTGTGTACCACTGGTTTCGATGATTCACTCGTTGTATAGTGTTATCTCTTTTATCATCTCGTAATTACTTCTCAGGCTGAAATCGAATATCTTTTCTGCTTGAGCCGTCGAAGAGATAACATTTCTTACACTGGTCTTCGGTTAGATTCTATCATTGTTTCTCTTTTGACCACTAGTACATTAACCGTGTACTATATAACATCTCGCCCATTGACTATTAAGGTGCTTACTGTGTTGATATAGGCATATTTGTTACAGTTCGGTTAGGAAAGAACAATTTCGCAAATTGTTGCACACATTTAGCAAATCGTTATTAAACGACTGGTAGTTCACAACAATCATACGTCTAATCTACTAATTGCCAATCTGCAATCTCCAGTCCGCAACACCAATATGCACTCTTTTTTTTTGATTAAAATTAAAATATTAATCCAAAATTCTGAAATAACTTAAATAATTTGAGGCTCAGGAATCTGTAAAATTAATTAAATTAATTAATTTTATTATTTTTGTAAGCCAAATAAACCTACAGTTAAGACACCACATTACTCATCTACTAAATCCCAATTTTTAAATTTTAATCTGCGGTCACCTCTCATCAATTCGTTACCAGTTAGGAATAATCTCGAGATAGATAAGACCTTTGCAAAAAATCATTCCATAGCACATCTATGCATTTCACATAAATAAGATCAACTTCATAAAATAAGAGACTTCTGAATGGACGAGGAAATAACAACTCTCTTACGAAATTAAGACAACGAGAACCATTTATGACACTGAAAGCGAAGGCATAAATCAGTTAAATTGGCTCAGAATAGCAAGCTTAACTAACTCAAGCCCGCTAAACCCCAATACATGTCTACCATAATAATTTTCACTATATCTAAGCTCAAACTAAAAATCTTAATTTCCTCAATACCACTTTCACATCAACCCTACTAGACACTTACCCCATCCAGACAAAACACATACTTTCAACCACTTGCCCTTAGCACTAACACTTGATTTATTAAAGTATGGAAGTGCTGTTCACGACAGTTCTGGTATACGAAGCTTCATTTTATTTTCGTTTGACAGCTATTTTATTGCGAGGGTCAGACGTGGACGCGTTGAATTAAAATAGGTGACTACTGAATTCAAGAAAAATGGGTGTGACTACTGAATTATTTGCTTAAAGACGAACTGGTGGTTTACTGGATGATCTTGTGGTATTTGAGGGTACTGTCGGGTAATGTGTATTGTATCTCGGCACAGATGGTGAAATTGGGAAATAAGTGTTAAAAATCGAATAAATTTCTAACGTGTATAATAAAAAGGTACCATGAGATTGATGGGCCAAGGTTACTTGGTATTGATTGTGCCCAGAAATCATTTTAGTTATGAAGGATGCCATAGTAACCTGTTGAGTATATACGATTTAAAGATTGGATATGAATATTCATCGTGGGTGTCTGTCCAGCGACATATGGTAAAAATTCTAGAAGAAAATGATATTTACGTTATGTATTGTTTCTTTGACCTTGAAAACAAGTTGAGCCATTTACTTATATATGTTTATATTATAAATCTGGTCTTACAGTTTTGTTCATAGTTAGTGATATCAATTTTAAATCGCATCAGATCATTTATAACTTTAATTAACATTTTTATTATTGACCTTGGAAATTAATTCGACCTTTAGTACGTATTTCGATAAATCACACAAGTTTTCTAGGGATTAGTTTAAAAATCCTTACGCTAACCAATCAAAATGTATTTAGTGTTATTGATTGCGAGTGAGCTGGAGAACATGTCTGACAGAATTCGATTAGCAACGATAGGATAAATTTCAATTGTTACCAGCTGTTAACACAGAAACTGTAGTATAAATGAGTCATATGTATGACTATTAGTTATCAACTTACAGCAATTGATTTCCTTCATAAGAACGAGGCGAGGGGTTGATGATACAAGAGTATTAATGTTTAGTGACATGTTTGCTTTGTTAAACTAGAAGAAACACAAAAATGCGTAAAAACACTTTCAAACCATTGAAGCAAAATAATGACCACGTATGAGTTGCAGCAGGTAGATCAAAACACGAAATGACACTTTTAAATTGGAAAAACATTTATGAACCATATTGGTGACATCTCTTTAGCTAGAAGTCGCCATAAGTAATTTGCAAGCCATACAGGCAAACTTGTTATACAAAATAGTCACTTCATAATTTTACCTTCACATTTGTTGAATCCATCACAACTTAATGATCAAATATCATCTTTTAGAGAACAGTTACCGTAACGATACCTATATGACCAGCATAACGCGGGTAACGAAGGGATATGTAATAATTGAAATAGCGATTTTCCTTATCTAACACTTTGGATGTTGCAAGCCAATACATTGAGAAGGATTTATACCTAACATACAAATTAATGAATGGCTTGAAGATACAGTACCAGTTTACTGAATTTACCAACGAATTGATCAGTTGACGAAATTAACCCTGGATCAAGAATAATCAAATTGATTCCTGAATGCATTTTCCATAGAGCTTTTTAATAGAGAGCCATAGAGCTTATCATAGAGCATATCATTGGGATATAAATAACTTTTAACTAGCCACATTCGAAAAAAGATTAAAACTGATAGTCTTATGGAAGACACTCGTGGAAGTACCCCTCGCCTGTCAAAATATTCAATATGACTAGATTAACACCTATATCTCAATATCTGAACTAGAACAATGGGCAATAATGATTTAGTATGAGAGAAGTATAGAATGTGAAAGACATTTATTTGGTGATATTTCTTGAAAAATATGATTCAGGCAAGTGCCTCTCAGAGTCGACAGTTTTATCGTGTTTGTATCATAATCAAAGTTTATGGTGACCTTGATGAAGCGGACGAATTTTGTATTAGCAATGAAATGGAGATGAAATATGACAAAAAAATGTCTGATATGAATAGGTTGAAAAATTGTTGGAATTGACGTGCAGTGGCTTATATACTTTAATTGAATACATATTTCTTAAGTACTAGTCACTACTCACATCTTTAAATCCAAACACGAAATGAAATATTACTGTCGGTTAAAGATCCCATCATTTAACTTGAGGTCAGAGCTTTACAAAAATAATAAAGATAAAATGCCACTTGAAGTGCAAGCTCCCATCCGAATTCCTTACCAGAATACCAGTATTATACATAATAACTTAATGCTTTGCATTGTACATCGTCGTTATGGTTGGCAATGGGACAGATTATATCGCATTATGGAGGACGTTCAGTCCTGTGGGTGGGGACATTCATGTTTCGTAAATATTTCGAACGAAACATATGACCCATTGAATATCACCACAGTATCCAGAGCTTGTCGTATAATCTGGTTGGATCGCTGAGCTGGCGACCCGTATCCGTAAAAAACATCAACTGTTCAAAATGTCAACCAACTAAAACCAATCTGAAACCGACAAAACAAAAATGATCGGTCAGACCCTGATCAGGTTTTCTCGCTACGGATGGTTATTCTTTCCAAGTACTACGAAAAATCTCGCGATGTACACCAGGTATTCGAGCAAGCCTAGGACTCGATCAATCAAGAGAAGTTATGGTTTGATTTTGAATATTTAGGAACACCAAAAAATATGTACATCTGTGTAAAATGACAGTAACACAATAACAATGCTGTGTTAACGTTAAGAGCAGGCTATCGAGAACTTTACATCATTCGTAAAAGTGAGAAGGACTACATCCTTCGTAAAAGTGAAACACCTCAAAACAATATCATATTCAGATATCCAATCAACTTTTAGCATATGTAGATGATATCTGGGTGATTGGATTAAATGGCAAGGGGGTGAAAGAGATACTTGATCCTCTGGAACAGTGATCAGTTTCCGTTGGTCTCAAAAATTAATGGAAATTCTTGATACCGTGCAAGAAATCAAAGGACAGCGAGTACGAAGTCTCGGTCACTTTCTGCGTGCTGATCCGAACCGAATGATACAACGATCTTTGAAGGGAGAGCCGCCTTTCGAGCAATAATGGCTTTTAAAAGCCGACAAAAAAAAATTAAGGACGTTAAAAGGTAACAGTTGGAAGTTCTTCGAAATAATACAAGTCTATGCATAGATATAGAATCATTTAAAGGAAATATGAACTAAACAAAGTATCTCGTACCAACTCCAATTACACAAAATGATAAATTGTTCAAATATAACACAATTAAATCCGGTGAAATATGATCATATATAAATTTTTTCTTGTGAGCCCATTTGTTGAATTATCATATATTGCTGACTTATACCATGAAAGCCAAGTGACTTAATAATATTGCTTGAGACAAGTGCCAAACACAAAAAAAAATTGATTAATGTGCTCCAACTTAGAATTTTTTAAAAACTTTCAAGCTTGACAAATGTGATAATGTACCCATATACTCGTACATCTGTATATTACGAGAGAGTAGTTCATTCATAATAAATATTTCATTTTAGTCCATAAATCCCGCACCATCGCACATATGTATATACATAATATTTACACTTCCTTTATACATATATACAATTTCGAATAAAAATGAAAATCGACGAAAAGAATTTCTGCCACCTTACACTAACTATAGATATGAAGTTGGTAGTATATAAAAGCTTTTCGGTAAAAATGAAATCTATTTATAGAAATTATTTATTCCTTACAATTTACAATGAATTTTGAATATATACAGTCGTGTACATACCGCATACACAGAACTATATACAACACCACAGAACAGCAGCTCCCAATCCCAGTCCTCAAAACCGCAACACCAGCAGCAGCAACACAAAAACAAGAAAATTTATATGTTTACATCTTAGAATGGAAGAATGGCAAAATTTAATAATTTATTTATGTAACTAAAATAAGATTTTTATTGGGTTTTACGTCTTCGTTGCCGGTGTCCCTCCTCGTGTTATATGTACGTTCATTCTGTTCCACATATAAGCAATGATAACATTCGTTACAAACACCCTATATAAGTGTTGTACATGTGATAAGAAAATTTTACATTTACTTGTGTTTTGTCATATGTATGTATACAGATTGCGTGTGTTATGTATCCATACACTCTCAATTTATTTAACTTTAGAGACTATTATCAGTATAATATTGTACGTGAAGATTTTATATTTTTCCGGATGACAAAAGGAAATGTTCACCAAATTTCGATTCTTTTTTGTTTGCTGCGTTATCAACAAAATAATGAAAATTCATATAACGGAGTTATCACAAATAATTTTTCTTTTATCGTTACAGAGGCAATCACAGAAATATCTGGTGCTCCAGACTTACATATAGATGAAGGTTCAACATTAAGATTAGAATGTAAATTAAAATATGCTACAGAATATCCTATATATGTGTTTTGGTAAGTGGCTTATGCTTAACATTATCATATTGTCATGCTTTTAAATTGTACCATTAACATTCGTTGTACAAGATGAACACAAATCTTATCGGGAGGCGCAAAAACATATGTGTAACGTGAATAATTAATTTGGCGTAATTTTTCGAATTTATATTTGAATCGAGGTGATGATTTGATTAGGTTTTGCATGTATCACCGTGAAGTGATTCACACAGATTCAGAACAGGAGTATTCGTTGGGTTGCTAAAATTATGATAAGAGATTAATGAATCATCAATTTAGAAAGCAATTTCGCAATTGTGTACATCCACTATCTTGCGGAATACATCGCTGCTGTAAACAGATGCAAGACACACAACTGAAACTATCGAGGCATTTAAAGCATTATGGCTAATTGAGTAATGAGAGGAATGATCTGAGAGGAATCATCTGCTAAATACGAAATTTAAAAAATCACTTCTAGAAAATTATTCACAATATTTGTTCCAATATAGATGTAAATTGAACATGAATCCGTCTCAGTATACCAAAAACAAATCAACTGTCATTAGAAAATTCGCTAAGCAAAAACCGATTTCGAAGACAACCGAAAAAGTTATAGTGCATCTTCACATAATTGCATCTATCCGGTAACCACTTCATTTTACCCCCTTTACCTACGAAATAGGTTTTTTTGCGGATTCATTATTCAACCAAAATTTTCGTAGCTTCAAGCTGAATTCATACTTCAATTTCTTCATTCATTCATTCAAACAATTTTTTCGGCCAATTGTAGTAATCCAAAATGACAATTTTTTGTTCCTACATTTTGTCGAAAGAGAATAGTTTAACTTTAACTTTTTGTCTGAACGAACATTGAGTAAAAGAGACAACATGACACGTAAATGAAAATCGTTTCGAGAATCGTTCTGAAACTTAAGCATAGTATGAATTGTCAAAACAAAATTGCCGAACGAATGAATGAAACAAAAAAATCGAAGTATGAACTCGGCTTCAAAAAATTTCAACACATCAACACAAACAAAAATTAAATCGAAATATTCTCAAGGACATTTTGTTGTATTTTTTTAGTTTAATTTTGTTTTTTAGCTTTTCTTGTGTTGGTAGAAATCTATAAAAGTTGCCGGGTACAAATAAAATGTGTGTGGACGTGAAGGGTGTAGAAAAAAAGTTACGGATAGAAAAGTTACCTAATCATAAAGATGCTCATAGTGACATACTTTTGAAACCAATCTAGACTGAAAATGTGAAAAAGATTCTCTGTGGGTGCAGTTTGAGGTTGTCATCATCAAATTTCATAAATTACGATAAGAATTGCTTTCCCAATTATGATAGTCTATCGCGAGCCATGAATTAGACTTAGAGAACTACTCAAGAATTTTATATCCTCTTGACATGCGAAATTTCTATACGAGTGCAAGTGACCTGGTTAGTGTCACTATAATTCTGACATTAGAAATTATTGTGCATTTTACCACCAATAACTATAAGGTATGATATGATACGAGAAGTAAAAGCCAACCATTTACTTTGATCCTTGGTATGTTACCATAATCCTGAAGTACATTCAGCAGAGTTCCAAATGGATATCTGAGAATTATTTATTTCAAAATTATGCGGACCCAGGCCCTACCCGCATCTCAACATACGAGGCTTAGGAAAAGGAACGTTAATCACAGACCAAGGTGACAATCCACAGCAGATGTGCTCTGTTGAATTCTATTAGGTTTTCCGTATGGTTGGGAAAATTTTGAAATGTTTAAGTTTTTCCTTTCTTTTCGTAACAGCTGAACGATGGACTAGATCTATGAGTGTTTGTGTACCGTTATTATGAAAATAAGTGGGAGAGCCGTCGTTGATGCACACTAGAGCGTTGTAGCTGATAAGCTCTTTCATCATTTTGCATCTGTGGTCGTCTGCTCAGGTTCCCAATAGGGTAATATGTGCGTTTAACTCCCTAGCAAAATCATTGGATTTAGCAGAATTATGCCTAGCTGATTGAGTACGTTGAAGTTGATATCGTCTTTCGGTGAAATATAGATTGAACTGATCGTGATCTGAGTTCGGGCCACATGTACTCTACATATGCGACAGCTTACGAATTAGAGATGATTGGAAGAGATGTGTCCTATATAGTATCCTGCTATCGAACGATTCAAAGGGTACTGATGAATGTGATCTGGAAGCTGGTGTTGTATTAGTGCGGCATTCCTTACTCACACTAGCATACGACCGATCACAGTTTGTACGCTTAAGTACTGAACAAGGTTTTTCGTGTGGTATTTCGAGTAGTGCGCCATATTTAAAGCATACTGGGCATTGCGATATCTTTTTGAGTGCGTCCATATTTGTATGTATCTTGTAGTTCTCCTTTTCCCCCTCTTTTGATTTTTCTAGTTTCTTTTACTCTTTGCGTTGGGAACCCTTCTTAATCTCGTCTTTGTTAAGGGTCATTAAATCTCTACAAAAAATAATGCATTTTAAGTTGTTTAAATAAGAGTTTTCGCGCACTTTGACAGGTGTTAAGTCATCTAGGTTTTTCATACTTATTAGTGACTTTGCTGCTGTTCAAGTTTTGGTTGAAATTAGTAAATATCCTTTTCTGAATCGGGTTACTTTGTTATTCCACTAGAAGCCACCATATATATTGCCTTTTGTAAACCAAAAACAGATATCACACTTAAGTTCATATTCTCATTTTCGTACTTGACTGCTATATGATATTTACTGAGTTGATATAGGCATATTCCTTACAACATTTAATTCTAGTTTTCTTAGTAACTTCCGCACTTACAATTTATTTTCCTCAGAATAGAGAAAACAAATCACGCAAAATTTGTAATTTGGGATTTTGGAAATGAGAAGCTATGCCTGGAATATTAGATCCTGGTAATAACACCACCCGAACTTTTAACTGCAAATACATCCAGGTTCAGCTACATACTAAATATTTGTCAAAATGGTTAAACTTACAAAACCAAAATTTTGTTTTTGATAAGTTGAATTTGTTTTTTTTTTCAGATAGAACGATTAACAAAATTCTAAATAGAAACAATTGAGAACTAGATTTTGAGAGTAGTTAAAAATAATTTTGAGAATATTACAAATAACGTACAATACTTTAAGGGAAATCGTGTAAATTTTCATATAGTAAATGCCAACGACAGCATTATTTCGTTAAATATAAGTTTCGGAGAAGATTTATAGATGGCATACCAATACGTTTTAACGAGAATAATAGATATGATGACAATTTAAAAAATACAAATTTTATTTTATTTATTTATTGTTATTTATAAATATAAACCCATTTTATTCAAAAATTTCCAATTTCGATTATTAAATTAAATTTTAGATTTTAAATTTTGGTTTCGTTAATAATTCGTTGAATATAAAACTGCAGTTGAAAAATGTAAACATTTCGTTGAACTACTACTAGTGCCATCTTTTAATCTTCCCCGGAATTATATCATGTTGGCACATAATATCGACGCGATTTCCTTATACATAGTTATTATAAGTTATTTGGAATATTATGAAAAAAATTATTTTTAATATTTTTGTAATTGAACTGAGCTTTCGGAAAAGTTGCAAATATTTTGCCCAATACTGTTTATGTCAAAAACTAACTCAATCGATTCGCAAGAACGCGATAATCTTAATTCAATCAACTAACACAAACCTATATATAGTATCTGCCAATAAAATTAAAATTTTGATTATTTATTTATTTATATATATATATATATATATATTTATTCGAAAATATTAATTTAATGTTAAATTGTAAGGCTTATGTAGTATTACGATCCGATTTTATGTTTTTATTTTTTATTACATAAATAAAACAAAATGAAATCGGTGATGTTTCATTGAAAATATTGATAAACGAAAAACCAAAAAAAAAAATCGCATTTTATTGTACCAACTTGTGATTGATAACATAAAATACATAAAATTTTTTTGTTATTATGTTTTACTTTTGGTTGTTGTTGGAACATAACCAAAGCATCGCAATAAACTTAATACTAAAACTTAAAGTAAATATTAAATAAAATAAAAATTTTGTATTATTTATAGAATTTTGTAATAGTTATAATAAATATTATTGTAGTTCGCATTATTTTTTATTTTATTGTCATTTTTTTTTGTTGTATTTAATCAAAAATCGACATCATGTTTTATTCATATCTATAGTTATAAGTATTCATATCTATAGTAATCTATAGATATAAGCAGTATATACACAACGTATATACTGGGGATGACAGACTCTAAACAAATAAAAGTCGTAAATTTATAATTGACACAAGCCAATATTATCCGAAGTAGTACCTTCTCCATAGGTTCCACGCACAAAATTTGATTCATATTACTGTTACGGGCCTCAATAAGCCATTCCATCATCTAGTTCTTCTAGAAGAGATTCCTTATACGTGTGTTAACTCCTATGCAAATAAAAACAAAAAATATATTTACTTTTTATTTGTCGAGTTCTCAGTTCTCTTTCTAAGCGTTGATTTTAGCGATGCAATCAGCCTATACACTGGCCATTTCCGGTAGCAGTTGTAAAGCAGAAGCAACAGAGACTGGCTCATCTATCCTGCAGTTTCCAAAAATACAGGGTACTCAACTTCTCTCTGGTCTAAAGTGAATTTTACCGCGGTCTCCATTTTCACGTGAAATAAAAATGATTAAATTTTTCATTTCTGAGTTCACTTTGGTAAAATCGTATGGAAATTTCACGCGAAATCGATCTGAGTACTAGCCTTTAGTTACGACATTATGTCTCAACCAGTTCAAGACCTACAAAATCGCTCCCACCTCATCTTGATACACGCAGCAGTAATCAGGAAGATGAATGGACATGCTCACCTTAAGCCTTGAACAGAAGACTTCAGCCCTCACTCTGCTCTAGCTTGAAGCTATCGGTGCCGACATACTTTCCTGAAAGTTCCTGAAAAAATACATGGTTCTAAACTCCTTATCGAATTATAAAACCATTGTAGAGTAATCAAGAATCCTAATTCCTCACCTGATGACTAATTTTTCTTGGAAGGTCCTGTCTAAAGACAAGCGCACAGTTTTCTCTTGTATGTTATCTTATCAAGAACGGGCCACCACACGCTAATTTCATACATTAGTTAGGTTTAGCTATAGCAGTGTAAAGCCAATGCACCAGCATCCACCATTCTTCTCGTTACACTTTCCGGAATTTTCAGTCTCCAATTTAGCATGCTGTCCAAAAAAAGCTAGTGAGGAGCCATTCAAAGTTATACGGACAACTAAAGGAACTTCATATTTATTAGGGAACAGAACCAGATCTGGTTTTGATGGTGTTTCGCCCAACCCAAATCTGCTATAACTGAACGTCGTCTGAATAGGAGACTCCTATATCTTCTGTCTCTGGTTCCAACAGAAGACGGTGTTCCTCTCTCAATTTTCCTCGAGAAATGTCATCAAACAATATTCCGTCGAGCTAAATAGTCTCTCTATCAAGCGCACCAAATTTTAGAGTGCAGTCTCCACTTGTATCAAACTATTGCACTAACTCCCAGCCGACAACCGCAATATCATATCAAATTGCTACTGAACTGGGAAAATTGACGCTCGCAAAGACAAAAGAATTGCGGATTTAAACATTTTTATAATAAAACTGTATCTTGAAACTAATAGTATAACTCACGCTTCGTATTCGGATTATTTGAGTATTCAGACGTGGATCAAAATTTCAAACGAACAGAGATTAGTCAAACTTCAATATTAAACTTAAACACTTGCCTGCGGTTTATTGATTCGCTCGTTGCATAGTGATTTCTCTTTCCTCATTTGATTATCACTCAACAAGCTGAAATCGCTTAATTCTAATCACTTGGGGATGTTGAGGTAACATCTCTCACTCTCCGAAACAGACATGAAAATATTACATTGTCCCTAAACCGTGGGCAATGCAATATTTTGCATGGAATAATGTCCGCGGTTGGATTCAATCCTGTCTCTATTTTGACTGCTAAGTATACGTATTACGTAAACCGTGTACTATAACCCCTCGACTATTGACTGCTAGGACGTTGACTGCGTTGACATAAGCATATTCGTTACAATTTACAGGTTAACGAAATGGATAACAGAACTCGAATAATGGAATATATTAAAAAACAGCTCAAAATGATACCACGAACTGATTATAATGAATAAAAAAACAAAAAGCGTCCTTAAACGGTGACGGTATATGCAGAAACCCATTCTTAAATTTCTTGCAAAACCAGGTCAACCTTCTTAAGAGAAACATAACGTCTAAATTGTCTGTCTATGTCCTCTGCGGAGTCAAAGGCTTCACTGACTTTAACGGCACTGCCGGGTTTGTTTGCAACCACCTTCGGTTGAAGGTTTCATATATTCTTTTGTCAAAATTCGTTATTTCCAGCTCCATTTTTACTCAATATTCACTACTATAGTTGAAGACCATCAGCCTGAATCCTCGTTTTACGTAATATAATGGAACATTTATCGTCATAAACCTTGAAAACAGAGCGTATATAGTTGCTCTGTTTTGGGGACAAAATCAATGAAAAAAATTAAAGAAGGCGGAAATTATTTCAGAACTCAATGCCACTAGGGGCCTACGGTTCAACCCAGATACACCTACGGATTCAAAACATCCAATCGTGATAGATGTTTGGTCACCACCCCGACAATCGAACCCGAGACGACCGAATGACTGGGTAACCACGCTATGCTTTCTCTGCAACGAGAGCTGAAATATAATATGATTAATGTAGTACAATTCTGTCAGTAATTCTATAATAACCATTGGTTCCAGGAGAAATTCTATTTTTCAACTTAGTCGCCTTTTTAGCATGATCCATCTGGACGCTTGAGGTTTTCCCTATTTTTCGATTCCTTCCGAATATCTACTCATTAGAGACGAATACCTTTCCTTCGAGCCATTTGTTCAAGTTCAGAAACAGTATAGTCGCTAGGGCTGTCTGAAGAATATGGCGGATATGGAAGCCATTCAAAGTGAAATCCATGAATTTTGCTTATGGCAACTAAAAATGTTCGTGTAATTTATTGCGCACACGTTCATCTGAGATGCCTTCTATTTCAGCTATCTCGCGCACTTTAACTCTGAGGCTTTGCGACACCGTATCATGGATTTTGTCAACCATTTTTCAGGCGTCCTGGACGTTCGACATCAGTTGTGCTTGTACGACCTCAACAAAAATCAGCAAGCCATTTTGAATAATTTTAATCGATGGTGAAGGGCTCCCATAATATTTATCAAACTTTGTTGAGATTTCCGTAATGGTTTTTTTCAAACGAACTTCAGTTTTCTCTTTGTGGGTTGTCTGTTTTCAATGGCTGTCAAAAACGACAAAATAACAGATCTGGTGCTCTTTATTGCAATTCAACCAGACTTCTCACTCCGCCCTCGTATGTAGTAAGAAGCAATGATCAAATTTGTATATTCAAATACTACTAGCTTACCGGTTGTAGCTTAATGGCAAAGAGATTTTCTCATCACACCGCGGTCGGTTTCGAGTTCGATTCTCACCGTTGACCAAACAATTTAAATGCACCGGATGACATAAACATGCAATTGTTGAAATATTTTACTAGCTTACTGCAAATAAACTATTCGCATGGGTTGTAGCACTTAACTTTTGTCTCATCTTTAAAAAAAATTCTATTTTGAAATTCTATTATAAAACTATTTTGTTAGAATGTATATATGATTTTACTTGAACGTCCAGATGATCGAATCAACTTTTTTTCAATTTTTTGTTTTCAATGGTCTCTAAGCATTACATGTACAATCTCGGTTTTCTTAATGTCAAATAGGCTTTTTGACATCAAAATATTGCATCCTCTTACTCCGTCAAATAATAATTTCATTTGTAACATTCAAGAGAGGAGTCTACTTTTCTAAACCACCAACTCAACATCTAGTGACATAATTTATTTCCAAATTTTGATTTACGTCCTAACATGAGGTTCATGGAACAATCTGCTACACCCCAATAAATCGTGACACCAACTTTCTAAAATTCAATTTGATTCCAGTTTAAATTTTATTAACTAGCAAATTTTTCTGGATGTCAAGGTGGCCCAAAACTCAACCTAAAACATGATATGGCAACACTAAACCCAAATCAGTAAAAGTTTATACTTTCAAAACAGTATGTATTGATTTCGATATCATTTGTTGATGGTTCTGGTTTTAATTATCACCAGTGCAAAGTATTAGCCGATTGCTATAGGGATATATAAGCCTAATGGCCCATATATTACTATTCGAAAAATGTTCAGTTCATTTCAATAGATTTGAACATTTTCAGTTTTGTTTATCAGTCTCGCTATGATTTGTTGATAGTTCTGGTTTTAATGGTCACCAGTGCAAAGTATAGTAGCATAGTAGGAGACTTCACTGTCTGAATCATTCACACATTTGAATACGTCTATTGGAGGGCATTTCATAAAAGATTTAATGCGATATTTCAAATAGAGTACAGGGTGACTTACACAAAGTGTTTCCAAAACAAAACGCCAAAGAATTTCTATTTTTTGATGATTTTTATTGAATCAAAGTAAAATATGAATTAGCAGTTTTCGATTTGGTCACCCTTAGCCGAGATTATGGCCTTCAAACAGACGACAAAGCTATTGCATGCAGCACGAACTTGGCTCTGTGACACTTTGGTATTTTTTCTTCCCAACCTTGCTCTTTAAAATACCCCAAACCGTTATAGAGCCAAGTATAGAGCAATCACACTATATTACGCTTGAATTCCATTGCGGATAATTTTTTTTCTGAATATTTCCCACTAAAATGCTTTTGTGCGCTTGTAAACAATATAATGAACTGTCATTAGTGTAAATTTGAGTGCCCTGTCATCCCTGGCTTGACGGCAAGGACAGTCAGAAGTTGATAACTCTTCGTCTGTCACCCTTTATAGATTGATGAATTTCGATAGTTCTCGTTTTTATCCCCGACACACCTTTATACGAGTATGACAGAACTAGCACGCGTATCAACCCAAAACGTTAAAGTTTTAACTGCATCGTTACCCCTCTACTGAATTAGATAAATATTCTATCTAATCATTTTTGTTTATCTTCCAAGTTTAATAATTTATATCCTATCTATTTATCTATCTATATCTATCATCAAACACATAGTATAGATCTTAATATCGAAATTTGCTAATTTCATTACAAACATTCTTAATTTAACCATCAATTAACTTATAACGCTTCAGGGAATTACGTAAATCCTCTAATATACTGGATCAATTCATGTATACATGTATCGACGAAAAACATACAGTGCGTAACATAAAAAAATCGTTTCATTTTCGACTATCAACCGTCGAGCTTTTAATTCAATCATCTTCATCGTTTTACACACTGTGTATAGTTCTTGAACTTCTTGAACTATATACTGCTGTAAATTCAACCTTCCGCAATTTTTCGGTTCTTTATGTTGTTGCTATTGTTCGTTATACCATCAATTTTCGTGCTGAGATTTAAATATCTCTTCATCCATAATCGTTGTATTTATACGTTCGTCTAAAACCCTTTAAAGTTAACCTGCCAGCTTAACATAAATTTAAATCCTCGTGTACAATAAAACATCCTACTGTTTGTTCTTTTATCACCCAGTGTTTTATTTGTGAAAAGCTTCCGATACGCATACACATGTGTACATACATATATAGGGCGATGTAAGAGTATGGATGTGAAAAACGAAAAACGATTTATTTTCCAATTGAATATAAAAAACATATGTCAGATCATATTCTATAAAATGTATATATGTGTTTGTGTATATACGGAGAGATGATACACAAAAAAATTTCTATTTATAAAATTTCGGGAGATGGAGCTTTGGGGGAAGAAAAAGTTCGGGAAAAACGCTCTAAGGAAGAATCACATAGAATAGAATATAACATAAAGATAAATAAAGCCTGTATACACATTATTATATCGAATATTCGTACAATGAATTGAATTTCGATTGGATCACATCACACGGATACAACAACAACAGCAACAACAATGCCGAGAAGCGCACCAACAAAATCTAGGCAAATTCAAAGTAAAGACTAAATGGAAAAAAAATTGATTCACTGATTTTAAATATATCGAAAATGGATATGCGATGATTATTACAAATAGCAAGACAAAATACTTTATGTTTGAAGAGGATTTTCTTGAAACGAACACAAAAAAAAATGTTATTCTGGGTAGAATATTTATGTATATATTCCTTTTGTGGATGTGGTGGCGGCGGCGTCACCATATACTTATAATATATCATTGAACTCGAGTTGGGTGTAGTTATTTTTTTTTATTGCGATCTGATTGAGGTTGGAAAAATAAAAAAAAAGAATTTTTGTAAATTTTTGTGGAGTGATATATACTCGATATACTCAAACATCACGTATATAATACTCGTGAGTATTAAATCATCTTAAGGCTATACTCGTATATAGAGGGCTACACAAAAGTTGTGAATATGTAGTGTATGAAAGAGTATCGGCTGAAACTCGAGAAACTCGATTGACTGAAATAGGAGGCCATATGTCCCAAGAATACACAGTGAATATGACCTAAGAAATCTTGTAGTTGGATTTTTCTTTAGTCCACAGGCTGAGTTCCAAGCAACTTGTCAATCCTCGGTATACATGCGCCCATTGATGGAAGCCAACCACAAGTTAAAAACTCATTTAACAATAATTTGGACAATCTAATGGGCTCTATACATTAGCACAATGACAGATTTAATTTCAAATCAAAAATATAATAATATAGGTCCATAATTAGGAGACGAATCTGTGTCCGAAAATGGAAAAAATCTGTGAGGAATTCACCATGACCATGCAAAATTAAAGAAAAATATTCATCTGGTGGTGGTTGCATTAGTTCAGAGCTCGTGATATCGGTGGGATAACTTTGTCAAACTGTCTTTTCGACCGTATTCGATGGTATGTCTAAATGAATCTATGCTCCTAACATTTCTTAAATATTTTGCACATACACTCATGGACAAAATTAACGCATATTTTTTTTTGTAATAAAAAAAATCCTTTGAACAATTTCAGTGAAACTGGTATCAAATGATCCCAAATTTATAATTTTCTCAAAATAGGCATAAATGTGGCGATATTATAGCGGCTATTTTTCATTGCAAAATGTTAAAATCTGTCGAACTATTTTTTTTAAAATTTTTAAAAGCGATTTATAAACATTAAAACTAGCTTTATTACAATTTAATTAATTTAATAATGAGTATACCTCCCTCCCTCCCCGTGCCCTTATTACAGCTTCCATCCTTCTGGGAATACTAAGAAGAATGCTTTGTATCATTTCTTGCGGAATGAGATTCCACTCTTCTTGAGCTGCAACTCTCAGCTCTTCTGTCGAATCTGGTGCAGGATTTCTAGCTCTAATACGGCGTTTTAGAATGTCCCACACGTGTTCAATCGGATTAAGATCAGGACTCATTGGTGGCCACTTAAGTGCACGAATGCCAATATCTTGGAGATATTGTCGTACCGTTGCAGCAACGTGGCTGGAGCGTTATCATGCATTAACTTAAAGCTCTCATAACCTATGAAGCCCACATATGGCAAAACGTGATCGCCAAGAATGTTCCGAGCATACCAGTCTGCATTCATCCTCAAACCAATCTCCACCAGCTCCGTACGGCCCTCACAACTGATTCCACCCCAAAACATTATTGAACCTCCACCAAAGCTTACAGTTTGCACCATGTTACACGGTGTGTAGCTGCTTTGGTAGCGTTTTCGAACTCTTCTATATACAAGATTACGTCCATCTGGTTTCCATAATTGGATTCTGGTCTCATCTGAAAAGAGAACAGTGGCCCATTGATCAGTTCCTCAGTTTGCATGAGTATGAGCAAATTCTAAACGGCTGGATTTGTGGCGGGAAAGAAGCCGTGGAACTTTTACGGGCCGTTTTGGAGTTAGGTACACTTCTTTTAATCTTCGTCTAACTGTTCTGATACTAAGATTCACTTGACGCGCACTAACAAACTCATTTTTGAGTTGAGTCGAATCTCGTAAAGAATTCATTTTTAAAAATCGATCGTCATGCTCGGCTGTGCATCGTTTACGTCCTTGTCCGGGCTTTCTTTTATACTCTAAGGTCTCACGATACCACTTAACTATTCGTGAAACCGAAGACTGATTAATTCCTAATTGTCGTGTGATTTGTACTTGTGTATAATCTTCCTAATACAATGTGACCACTTTAACCGCCTCCAGCTCTTGAACGGGTGCCATATTACAATGGATTTTATATTAGGTGTTTGCTTTAGAACACATTTACAAGAACTAGTGGTACTGCATTTAAAAATAATTGATATGCAATGGAACAAAAGCCGATCGTTGCGTTGGATTTCAAACACAATGCACTTTTGATTAAGAATTTTTGAAAATTTAATTGATTGGCTTGCAGTAAACTTTATTCAAGGTGGTTTCTCATAAAAATATAAATGTGCTATCATTTGACACGAGTAGTATTAAAATTGACCAGCGGGATTTTTTTTATTACAAATAAAATATGCGTTAATTTTGTCCGCGAGAGTATATTCAAAATTTTACCATAATAACCATATAATAACAAAAAACATAGATTTGAGGCCAAACCAAGCATTTGGTTGTGATTAAAGCTTCCTAAAAGCTAGTAGTACCGAGTTAAAATCCCACTAGTGGTTGAATGAAAAATTGAAATTTTCATCTTCTGATTAGAAATCAATGATGAAGTATAAAGTACAAGTTTTACTTCTTAATTGTGTGCAATATTCAGCGGACCGCATCATCTTCCAGCCACTACATATTGGTATAGAACTATTAAATGCTCAGATGAGTAGAATCGAGAAGAGATACCACAATGGGACTATAATAAACCGAAATTGTCAATACAAGTTTTTTAATACCGATAAGCATAGAACTTTCTTCTTAACAATTATCATACAAGGAATCCCGATCAAGCTGTATTTGTTGTCTATTTGTTTTGCATCAGACATGACTCGTAAGAATGACAATCAAAGACAAATTATGGTTAGCTAACCTCAGATAAGGTTCACTAATTAGATACTTTGTGTGCCAACAAATAGATGAGACACTCAATTCATTCTTTGCTTGATAATGAACGTATAGTTGTTAGCTTGCTTAACACAAAGGAAAAGCTGCTGGTTCAGACTCGATCATTTTCAATCGCGACCTCCCTTAAGGCAAAGAGTCGATGGTCAATTTATTTCAATGCCATAGTGTTCTGCACGTGAACATTACTCTGTTGTTGGAATAAAGAACACATAAAATAGTTGCACTCTTTGTTCAGTTTGGAAGCGGTTAGACGATTATGTTACGAATTGAGTACAATTTTACTATCTGTGCACATTACAATATTTCTTCTTGGGCTAGAAAGTTAAAAGAGTTCAGTTGAACAATGAGCTACACCAAAAATACCGTTCATAAAACCCTGTGACTCTGATGTCCGATTTATACAATTTTGAAACATCCAATGATCTCTCGAAGCGTAAGCCATTCGAAAAAGATTTCGTAGTTAAACTTTACTAATACTTTGTCCTTAACCATATCAATTTCTGGTTTAGATTTGTTGAAATAATTGAAGACTACTGCTAAAGTTATACCGAAGCTGTTCGACGTTTAATGCACTTCAGTCGAAAAGTTATGGAACATGCTAGAATAAAAGACTACAGTGAAGGTCGGTAATGTAGCACCCGTAGCGATAAATAGTCTGATTTTTTATTCTATTTATATCCCTTCATACTGTTAAAACCCTTTCCAATCTCTTGAAAATAATAAATGTCACGGTGCTCTTTTTGGTGGTTATACCTTTATCATTATTAAACCCACATGTATGAATTACAGAATATCTAAACAAAACTATAGAGGACTTTATCTTATATTTATCTATGGGTCACCCCTTTCCCAATCTATTATTTCTCAACTAGATATACAAAATGACTCGGCAACATCCCATATAATCTTGAGAATCCAACCACCTGTCATCTCGTTTGAGTGGTAAATCACTTTAAAAATAGCTAAAATACGATGGAAGTCTGGTAAAAGTGAAACTAATATTTCGAATACTTCCGAATATATTCAACCCTTCAAAATAGGCGTTTGTCGACGTTCTTCTCATTAGAGACAAATCTCTTTCCATCGAGCCATTTCTACAAGTTTGAAAACAGGAAATAATCGCAGCAGGCTAAATCTGAAGAATATGTCGGATATGACAGCAATTCAAAGCGTAATTCATGGATTTAAGCTATGACAAATAAGTTATAGTACTACAAAACAAATGTCATCATGACCTTGCCTCCTTCGGAGCAGATTGTTTAGACTGTTGTTTGATCTCCGGTGTATAGTAATGGGTCCATGCTTCATCCACAGTTATGAAACGATGAAAAAACTCCTTTTTAATTCATTTGAACATCGTCAAACCTGCCTCTGAAGTTGTCATATGTGTCAGTTTTTAGTCGATTATAAGGAAAAGTAGCACCCAACTCGGGGATAACTTTTTAATACTCAAATATTTGTGTAATAGATTTCCGTGTACATGATACTGAGATGCCTACAATTTCAGCTATCATGCGCATTTTCACCGTATCATAGATTTTGTCAACCGTTTTCCGTTTGGTGACTTCATTTGGTCGTCCTAAACATTCGGCATCAGATGTTCTTGTACGATCACAACGAAAATCAGTAAACCACTTGTGAATCGATGGTGAAGAGCCCTCATAATATTTATCAAGCATTGTTTAGGTTTGTGTAATTGTTTTTCCACACAAAAAATATTGTTTAACATTTCACTTTTTACTTTCACAAAATTTCACTTTTTAGCATGTTTGCAAAAAACAAAGGGTTGTCTGTTTTCAAGAGTAGTCAAAACTGAACTAAATGACAGATCTACCTGAAATTTTAGACATATTGACACATGAACTCTGGTTGCAATTTTACCAGACTTCTCACTCCGTACTCATTTTGTAGAGTCTTGATTAACTTTTTCACCACACCATCAAACTACCTCTTATTTATTTTAATTCCTTGTCTGAAACAACTTGAGCTTATTAACTTTAAGGCATTCTTGTGAATTTATTCGAAACATTTAAGGAACAGCTCCATAAGCTGGATGCAATAAACAATACTAAAAGCACAATACAATGCAATATTCAACTAACCAAATATAATAATTAAGACATAAACACTTCAATCTTCTTGTATAAGAAATCTGCTTTTATCAATTTCTCCCAAATTTTATTTTTGCAATTAATTGTCAGTCAAATGTGTTATTGTACATCACTACTCAAAAAATCTGCATTAAAACATCGTTATAGAAGAGGAAGTTTTCATATGCATTTTCTTAGAAATCCGACAGGATGGTTGCGAAATGTAGGATTTCTTATCGAAACAACCGCGACTAATAAATTCTCTTTGCATGGACACATTGTTTTCGTTTGAGAACATTAAAAATTAAAAAACTAATTATAATTTGATTAAAAAAATTAATTAAAAATGAAAAATTGTTCATATCATTGTTTTCGTTATATACAACAATCAATGCAAAATCTATACACTCCACATTTATATAATAAGTAAAATGAAATCAAATAGCAAAATTATAATTAAATTAAATGTAACAAAAAAATATGAAAATCGGAAAAATTCAAATTATATATTCAATTTCCAATTTTCTTATTGTATAAATAAAATAAAAAAATCCATTCATCAATTGATACAAAAGCCCATCCAATTTATATATCTACTCGTATAGGTTATATATCATGTGAGGATATAGGTACATAAAGCTTTTTCTAAGAGTTTCTGATAAAGATGTGAACAAAAAAGATGGAAAATTTTAATCTCGAGAAAAGATACATACATTCTACATTATCAATATTCAAACAAAATTTCAAAAATTCAATATAATGATGCATGCACAAAGTATAAATTTAGACAGTCTAAAACAATCAATCAATCACTCACTATACAATGTATATATGTACATTATATCGATGGAAGTGAACAATAACAACATTTTTGTGATTCTTCTCGAAAAAGAAAATTATGAAAAGCATATCACACAATAGAAAATCATATAGCAAAAATGAAAAGATAGATAACGTGCATGCTTCTAGGATCTCTATAGTGTATCGTATATGGATACACCTAAGCTATATATAAGACAACCGTTTTATATAGATTTTAGCTTATTTTCATTTCTGTTGATGAAAGATGAAAATAAAATTGGAAAAGGTTTTTCTTTCCATATATAAGCACGACGTATATATATACTCGTATATTGTAAATTGGAATTCGAGCAAAAAATCGACAAAATTAGGGAATAAAAACGAAATTGAATGAAAAATATGAAAATTGCTCTTTAATATAATATATGGAAAGGTTGGATAGTGAAAATAAGCACTGTTACTATAACATACATATTTGCAAAACCCTATGGCCCATATATAGTTTCGTAAATAACTTTTGATTATATACATTTGCTTGGAAATAGATTCAATCGCAACGTCAATATATAGGGACTACTTTACAACACTGCTCGTCAAAAAAACTCCGGAAGCTTTGATTTTTTCATTACGTACTGCTTAAAGGAACTGTCATAGTAAATAACCTAAAAATTGATTTAAAACACAGTTGGGCCTTTAAATTACACGATGTAATTTACATAGTGTTTTACTTGTTAAAAACGAGTAATTTACATAAGGTTAAATTTTACATTCTATATGTAAAAATGGAAAAAATTATTTCATGTACAAAACTGACGCGCCATCTCTTATCAAATCTAATTTTAAATGATCTACCATCTGTTAAAAAATCTTCTTACTATTTTAATAGATTTTGTGATAATGGCATTAATGATTAAACATAACCTTTTCACAGATTAATTCCGTTAAAAATCGCATAACTGGCTCAGGTGAAGATAAAACAAATCATTTATGTTAATGGCTAAACCAAACGTCGGTAGATTTTTGACATTTTAAAACCGATGGCACTTTGAATGGTGCTTTCTGTTACGATTTAGCCGAGTTAAGATTTCAAATAATTTATCCGATTCGATCACTGGATTGTGAATATCAAACTCGCAAACTTTAATTTGAACATTATGACTGTGCCGTAATCCTCTCGTTCGTATTCCGGCACGATCTGAATTAGTTCCGCAAAACTTCCTTCTAAAGCCACAATTAATGCTGCTACCCGATCCTCTTCACACGAACCGTTCCTTGTAGCCGCCTTGGAATCGTTGATTGGTCATCTCGATTTGATGGTTCAATTTGTGATCCATTTTCTCTCTTAGTGATACCGCCATTTCCTTGAATATTTCGTTGACACTCCTCTCTTACTATTCCAACCGTTCGATAATGCTCTCTTGTCTGGTTCTCATGATCTCCTGTCCAGCACAATGATCATAACTTCGCTTGATCGGTTAGCATTTGCTGCTCCAATTTTTCTTGACCCATCGATATTTTCTCTTCGAGGCGGATGATCGGCGGATCATTTGCTATTGGATGGTTATCATTTTTACCTCGAGGCCACCGATTCTATGCTGCGTTTGTAATCCCATGTCGAAACCTCCCGATGTTGTTGGAGTGGCTTCGCTCACGGCGACACTCTCGAGTTGAGCTGCAACTCATTGCGGTTACCGTAAGTTGGTAAATTACGCTGGCCCAACTCCTTTAAATCTACCACTTTCAAGTCCGATAATTTCATTTTAGATATTCACAACCCTACCGCTGTCACCAATCGTTACGATTTAGCCGAGTATCGATTTCAAATAATTTATCTGGTTCGATCACTGGATTGTGAATATTAAACTCGCAAACTTACAATAAATTTTTACAATAAATTTATTCCGCAATAAAGTCCACAAATATTTCACAAATCATTATTACTACACTTATTTTCCACAGTATCACAACAATTATTTGTACACTTCACTTTCACTTATTATCACTTTCCGATATTAACACTTCGAAAATCATTTCAAAGCTGAACTGTTCCTAACTCAAATGACTACACCTGTTTATACGGCGTAAATTCTCCTAGAACATTCCATTACCGTTTTTACACTTCACGAAGTTTTATTTCGTCGTATTTTGTTCGCTCCGCCTATTTCGGTATTTATTTTTATTTTGTTCGTATATGTGTAAACATTTTTTTTTTTTTTTTTTTTTTTTTTTACTTTATTTAAATTTTGATTATCAATACATTATAATTTATTTTTACATTGTTTTTTTTTTTTTTATGTCAGTTGCTCGAACCTAATAAGGTTTTAACGCAACTTCACAATATTTATAAATATACTTTTTACTAATTTGTAATCATTATTTGAATATAATTACCACTATACAATTAAATTTCATATATACTAATACAATTACAATATGCATTCGCAAATTACATTACATTATTTAATTATTTAATTACTTTGAAAGTTTAATTTATAATTTATATTTATTATTATTTTTATGTTTTATCGTGATTTAGGCAACACACAATTATTATCATATTTTGCTTTCAGATACTCAGTGATTTTCTTTTTAAATTTAATCGCACTAGTAAGATGTTTAATTTCGGACGGTAATTCATTAAACTTTAACATTCCGCGATACAATATATTGTTATTTGAAACATTGGTTCTAAAATGTCTTACAATTAAATGAGATTTTCTTCTAGTGTTGTGGTCATGCTGACTATGGACATTGATCAATTCAAAATTGTGCTTAATTTGGTTTTGATATATTTTGCTAATAAGTATTAATAATTCTTTTTCACCTAAGAAAGTTATTGACTGGAACTCCTCAAAAAGTTTGCTGGTAGGATATCTTTTCGGAGCATTGATAATATACTTGAGAACTCTTTTTTGCAAAATCTCTAATTCTTTCACTTTATAAATAGCACTTCCACTCCATATCGGATTAAGGTAAATCAATCGCGACTGAATGAAAGCATTATATATAAGTAAAAGACCTTTTTTTGGTAGGATGTGCTTTAATCGATTTATGACAAAAATATAAGGTAATATATTGTTTTTAATTTTGTCTATGTGGTCAAACCAGTCAAAATTACTATTAATAATCAACCCAAGATAACTATACTTATGCACTCTTTCAATGACGAAAGAGCTATAAGTAATTGGGTGTTCTTTAAACACATTCTCATCCAATTTTCGATTGTTAAATACTATGTACTTTGATTTTGCATAATTCAAAGATAAATGATTTATATTAAACCAATGATTTAATGTTATTAAATCTTTTTTAATATTTCCAAGTAGGTCTTCAAGAGATTCTGCCTTGTACATAATTACACAATCATCGGCATAAAGCTGAATTTCGCCTTCAAGTTTGTTAAGCCCTATATCGTTAATATATATATTAAAAAGTGTTGGGCCTAATATGGAACCTTGTGGTACTCCTAAGTTTAATTTTTGTTCTTCACTAATACTGTTGTTTATTTTTACAAATTGACTTCTGTTCTTCAGATAGCTTTCAAATAAGTTAATTTGTTCTCGGGTAAATCCTAACTTAGTCAGTTTTAGCAAAAGTATGTCAACATTAACAGTATCAAATGCTTTGCGTAGATCTAAAAACAGACAAGCACAGAACTGCTTTTTATCAATATTTCTGCTTATAAAATCGGTAAAGTTTATACACGCTGCGATAGTACTTGAATTTAAAGTGAAACCAAATTGACTCTTGCTAATGACATTGTTTGCAGATAAAAATAATTTTAACCGATTGAGTATTATTTTTTCATAAATCTTAGATAATGCGCTTAGAACAGAAATTGGTCTATAGTTTGCTACGTCTGTTTCATCACCAGATTTATGAATAGGTATTACTTTGGCTGTTTTTATGCAATCTGGAAAAATCCCTTTGTCAAATGAAGTATTTATGTATTCTACAAGTAGAGGGGAAATATAGTTAATAGTGAACTGGAGGACTTTTGCTGAAATATTATCGAACCCAATTGCTGCTTTGGAATTTATACTTAATATAGCTTCTTTTACTTCGTCATTATTTGTTAAATAAAGCTGAAATGGTTGAGAGATATTATAGGTTAAGTAGGTAAAATCATTTAAGTCTGGTTTATTGAAATGACGTGCAATTGTTGTTGTGATACTCATAAAGTAATCATTAAAGCAATCTGCAATCGCTTTTTCATCGGTTACAAAAGTATCCCCAGATTTAATAGAGGTAACGGTTTTATTGGTTTTATTAGTTCTATTAAATATAAGCTGATTAAAATGTTTCCAAAGTTCTTTTGATTTATTTATATTTTCGCTCACATATCTAAAACTTCTCTCACGTTTAGCTTTTTTAATCTTAGAAGCCACCAAAGCACTTAGAGTTTTATACCTATCAGCTAAAAATATATCATCTTTAAATTTATTTTTTAATAAAGAATCACTCAACAACTTATCATAGTCCAGTACCTTGAATTTTATTCCATCAGACTGGCGCGGAACGCTGGTTTTACTCATTTGTACAAGTATTTGCTTATGGTCTGATAATGAGGTGTCTGAGGTATTCATATTATATGTGTGCCCTAGCAGGTCAGTTATGATGTGATCAATGATTGTATTAACTCCATTTTTGCTACGCGTGGCAAATTCCTTTATTCGTTTATTTAAAAACAGATGGCCATATGAGCTTACTAACTGAATGTAATTTGTTACATCTATGTCTTCAAAATCTAATAAATTAATATTAAAGTCACCAAAAATTAGATTTCGCCGATATTCATTTAGATACTTCTCTAGCATAACTAAACAATTACTGATAGAGTTTTTTTGTGACCGATAAAGTCCAATAATATTCATATTACAATCAACTAGTTTAATACCCACTGCCTGACAAAAATCAAAATCTTCAACAAAAATTTCAACTACTCTTATGTTTGCTTTTACAAAAATTGCCACACCACCATAACCACCTATTCTATTTGAAAAAAAGCCATTGTATTGCTTAAGATTGAAAAATTTATTCTCGTCTTCCACCAGCCAAATCTCCGTAAAGATAATAATATCGAGACTAAACTGTAGGCTATCAAGTAATATTTCTATGTTATTCAATTTATTTCTCATACTTCGTATATTTATGTATAGAATTCGGAGATCTGCGTTATCGACAACAATATTGTTTTGATCAAGTTTTTTAGTGTGTTTGACAGATTGTAAACAAATTTCAACATCACTCGACATTAAAAGGAAATATAATTTTGATTGTAAGTATTAACAAAATTTTGATATTAAATAAGAATATGTATTTAAAATTTAAAACTATATAATAAACTATTAACTGTCTCTTTTTAGGAACTATATATTGTAATGAAAAAGAAAATGATCGAATACTGTAGCCGCTGGGTAGTGAAAATTGAACTGTGAAAATTTGTGTTTTGTAGAAATCACAGCAAATAAAAGTTAAAATAATTAAATATGAAATAAAAATAAAAATAGTAATAGTAATTAAACTTTCTTGAGTACTTACAAAAATATAATTAATTGCTTGTTTCTCGATTAATGTTGTTCGCCAATAACAGCTTGTTGATGTCATTATATGACAAAATTCGGATTGGAGGGGCCTTTTCCTCTTTTCGAAAGTAAATAACAGACTTGCTTATCCATAGATATTTGTAGTTTATAGTTTTGTTGACTATCCTGGCCTCTCTATATAGATTTAGTCTATGTGGTGTCAAGTGATCTCTGAAGTAAATTTGCCTATCTACTGGCAAATTATAACCCACCTGATTTAAAAAAATCATCTTTTTCTTCTTTTTTTCCTGTACTTTAAGTTTAGCTCGTTTATCCTTAAACGTTACTAACAGCTTATTGTCAATTCGGTCACCGCCAGGCACTCTATTATGACGATATTTTTGTTTAAGATATTGCACTTGCGCAACATCTTCAATGCATTCGACACATTCCAGTGTATTGAGAATATTTTTTGCTATTTCCCAGGGTTGCACCTCTTCACTAGGTAAACCAGCTATAATAAGGTTACATGCTAATTTTTCTTGACGGAACTCATCTACAGCTGACTCTAGATTATTTATCTGATCTTGCTGATTTTTATTTGCAATGTTGGATGTTTTTAGAAGTTGTAGAAGTTCTTTATTTTCATCGACGACCCTTTTGTATTCTGTAGATAGTCTTTCAAATTCTACAGAAATGAACTCTTGTGATTTTTTTATTTCGGCCATCATTGCCTTCATTTCATTAAATTCTTCGTCGTGTTTTTGCAGCTTCCCCATTATATTAGCGCTCCCCATATTGTTTCTCTGACATACGTCGGAGCAGAACCAATAGGGCTCTGTAGCCTTTCTGGTGATATGCTGTCCTATTATGCCTTTGCAATGAGGATGAAAACACAAGGTACACTGACTGCATACAAAAAGGGGCTGTTTATTTGAAATATTTTTGCCACAATTGTTCGCCGAACATGTTAAGGTTGTTTTATATTTTGGGTACTGATCCGCAAATTCAAAATAAAACATTTTCTTCAAATTCTTTTTTAATAAAAACTTTTGTTTTATCTTAGTAAACACTTTAACAGTTAAATTATGCAAATTAATTCGCTTTAAATATTATAACTCGATTTTTAAATGAAAAGATTATAATTTTACGTATACTCAATTTGACAATTCATCAAAAAACTTCAACATTTGGTTACAGGGTAACCCGTTTAGGGGTTTACTGCTATAATTTTTAAGAAACATAAAACATTCCAACTGGTTATAACAGAAACCATTGGTTTTGAATTTTAATCCAATAGTAGCAAGCGAAGTGTATTAAATAATAAATATTCAAAATTTGGATTGCTACGTTACTAAATAAATAAACACCAATCAATTATTTTTAAAGGTTAAAAGTAATATTTATTGCTTCAGTTCACGTTAAAAGTGATTGGTTATTATTATAAGCTAATAGGCCAGATAAGGCCGCAATCCCTGGAAAAACAGTACAAGATGGTACAGTTCAGCCGATTCATAATATCTATTGTACTGCCATTTCTAACGAGCTAAAATCATTGCTGATCGATTAGTGCGCGTCCATGTTGTTATTTGCGTGAACTTCTTCTTAAACTATCCTAAAAATACAACAACAAAAACTAGGTTTTTTTAGGAAGAACTTCACACGTGTGTAGAATGAAGTATTTGATAAGTATTTCCTAATTTCATTATTTCAAATAAAATTTTATTGATGTGTTTGAATGTATTAGTAAAATTACGGATTAATGAATCAATGAACAAAAGTATTCTTTTTAAATAAAACAGTATATAATGATTATAATTGTATTTAAATATATACGAGTAAATTATAAAATATCAGTATTTTCTATTCAAACTAAAATAATTGAAATATTGTTTTTATATTTCTATGGATCTAATCTACTAGAAAAACATCATCATTAGAAATTCTAATGGTCCTCTGGATGATTAGTATTCGAAAATTCCATAATAAGTAATCAATTGGCACCATAGGTACTTTCCTAGAGTTTTCCCGTCCTTCAGGATGATGTTTTTCTGGTAGATTAGATCCATAGTAATGTAAAATCCATCTAGGATTTTGGTCCCGGTTTTTTTTGAAGGACGGGAAAACACTAGGAATGAACTTATGGTTCGAATCAATACAAAATATGATTTATTCGTTAATATGAAGTTATACAAATACATATAAACAAATAAATTGTTGTTGTAAGTTTAGGAAGATTTAGGAAAAACTTTACTCTCATATGTTGTTAATGTTTCAGCCACAAAAAATTAATGAACGTAGACCTGCAATCCAAAACGAAATGCTTTCACCAATGCAACGAAAAAAACATTTAACTTTTGTAGGTAACCAAGAACGATTGGAAATCCGTGTTATTCAATGATACATCAAGCTTCCGTCTGCTATCACCAAATGTGCGTAAACAAGTCTAGTGACGATCCGGAGAGCTACATATGTGCAATATATTCAAGAGACTCATGACCTCTCACTAATATTGTGGACAGGTATTTCTATAGACGCCCGTATGAATATTGCTTTACTATTATGTTTACGGCACCATAACTACCGACCAGTATATCATAAACTGACTAGCAGATAATATGGTTCCACACGCCTCATTTATTGGACAACAATTTAAATTAATGGTTAACAATGCCAAATCACACATTTTACTTAATTATTTAGATGTTGTGCAAATTAATCGAATTATCTTGCGAGTTTGGCTCGCAAACCTGATCTTAAGCGAAAGCCATTTTAGAAATGAGAAATGATGCCACTGATGTACATTGCATACCTCGATGGTATGTCAAAATTAATGCAAATATATGGTCAGAGCTTTAATCCACTACAGAACCCTTTAATTGATTATTGATTTTTATATAAATAATGATAAGATAGAACAAAATCCGCTTTTTGGTAAATTTTTATTTCATTTGTTATGATCCCGTAATTGAGATTGTTGTTTTATTAAAAAAAACCTTTCCCGAATAGTTTCCGTAAACACAAACATTTACTGAAAAATTGTAGTGTTCAGATTTTTTTAAACTGTGCGCACTTCAGTTTGCCTCGTTTATCAGTCAACAGTCAAAGCTGTGCCTGTTATCTCAATTCCGCTGATCTCATATATAATTATCACAACTTAAATCTTTTACACATTTATCTAGTTTCTAGACCAGAAATTACATATGTAGTGGAAAAATTTAAAGATTTTGGAAGATAGGATAAGAGTGGTCAGCAGAAAAAAGGTGTAGCAAAAATTTCGATTCGTCATATTTTGCAGCCGAAAACGTGAAAACCTTGTGTGTTGTGTCGCAAGTAGAAGCTTTTTTTGAGAATACATTCGTTGATGCTGGCTGAATCCCTTTCATAAGCTCATCGTATTGCACTGATGTTGTTCAGCAAGCGGTATAGTGTTAAGAAATATTATCACTCCGCAACCGGTAGTAGCTTAGTGGTTAGGATAGTTTCACATAATGCCAGTCTCCAGATTTCGACCGTTAACTGTAAAATTGACGCGCATTTTGACCACCTGAAAACATCACATCTATGAAAAAGTGTCGAATGAGAAATTATGTTAACCAAGATGGCCGGATGAGGCTGTACAGCATGTAGACCAATAAGGATTAAGTGCAGATTTACAATACTTTGGGCAATATAATAAAATATTACAAAACTGTATAGTTTTATCACTTTGTTGCATAAATTTAGCTGGATTTGCTGGATTGGTTATATTGATTTTGAAGGCATCAGTTGTTTGCAATTTATTCGCATGGATCTGCGATTGAACCATGCCATGAGTAGTTTGTAGCGCCTTACTGTTAAAACCTCATATCGTCAGTATCAGTATCACTCAGTTTAGGTCACAAGGCCAGTTGGTTTATTCTCGATTTCAGTTGACTCGAATTAAGGATTTGTAACTAATTGGTCAAACGTCGATTCATATAATGAGGGTTGTGACGGGGATAAAAAAACACGCACTGATTTCGAAAATAAAATGATTTCTCTGAAATCTGGCTCTTGATCATCACCATTCTCATCGCATTCTATTATAGAAAAAGGAAAGAAAGCTTGATAAATTTGTCATGCAGAGTCATAAAACTATATGTGATAAACATTCAGTGAAGTGCATCTATCTAGCTTAATTAGTACTCAGATATTCAAAATATTATTGATTAATCATAGAACGGTCGTTTCAATTACATACGTTAAGGGCATATGAAGCCAGAGTATTAAAGATAAATTTAAAGCTACGAAGAAATTTCGTATAGAAATTTATAATAGCAGATCTTCACCGATAATTGGTGCAGATATTTTACATCATTCAAGTTTGTTACTAGATATTAAACGTTAATGAAAAATCGATCTCTTAATTTTGGGTTTATTATCAATAGCAATACAATAAGCTTTATCTGTAGTAGATAAAGTTTGTAGTATAATAACACCCAAATATTTTGAACATAAGATTATCTAAATATAAGATAATATTACTGTCCATAATTATTTTGAGACAATACCTCTAGCTATATATGTAAACCAAGTATGAGCGCGTAGTCTATACTCCGTTGAACTTAGCACGAAAAATAATGACGAATAGAGACTTTGAGAGGATTGTTGGGCATTAAATGACGTAACCATTCCAAAACAATATGCAGTACACAATTACCTCTTCATATCAACTTTCTGCTAACTGATTTGCGAGTAAATGCTAATTTGCAAAATCTGTTAGTATTCTTGCTTACGTTATTAGTTGAAAAGATGTTTTTTAAGCTTCAACCGAGTCAGTAAACGTGACATTTAACGAAATCATTTTAATCTAAAACAAAAATATTTTTTTTATTCCAATAGATGGTGCTTTAGTTACAATTGGATTTGATAACAGATGACACATTATATGAAATACAAAAACAACATGTTAACTCCGTGTAAATTACATTGTGTAATTTAAACGCCCAACTGTGCACAGCACTATTCATGTGCTCGAGATGAAATTTCAAATTCATGTACAACTATTAGACATTTTAATTTAAGATAAATTTCGTGTTATAATTCCCCTAAATGTTGGTACATGAAAAATTAGCACACATGAAATAAATGTTACACCAAAAACTATAAATATACAAAGACTTCCCATAATAACATAAAAAAGTATACATTTTCAAATTGATGTTTTACAGTGCAACTTCTAAAACGAAAAAATTTTAAAATGAGAAACAAAATGCAAACAATTATTTTACTACTATAACAAGGTTTGGATTTCAGTCTTCTTTGGTGCGATCGTACCCAAAACAAAATTGATCGTACCCAAAATAATTTACTCGTATTTTGTATGAAATGGAAAGTCTTTGTATATTTATATAGTCTTTGGTTACACATTGTTGTTGTCAAAATATAAGATTGTTGTTGTTGTCAGTTAACTATAATACTTCGTTCTTCGAGTGTTTATAGTTTGTAAAATCTGTTAATTTTGGATGATACATGTGCCTGAAAGCAATACACTTACATATTTACATATTGTAACATATTTCTTATTGAGATAATGTTTAATTATATGTATTTCTTATATATAAAATGTTTATGGTATGATAAAAAATTTATAACATTTCCTATATACGAATATAATTAATTATATATCTTTAGTGTGTTATAAGATGATTTAATCCTTGTTAAAAATTCAATTAAATTTTTATGAATATACATTTAGCATTCCATGTATATATGTATGAATTATATAAATACATAACATATATCGAAATAACATTTTCAAATAAGCTTTTTACATTTTAAGCTTTTAATTATGAAATATATACTAAAAATCGAGATAATATAATTTATATTGATGGAACTATTGCCATGAAGCTGATTCATTTGGGAAATAACTGCAAACATGGTTTCTGCACAGAAATATATATAAATATATATATATATATATATATATATATATATATATATATATATATATATATATATATATATATATATATATATATATATATATATATATATATTATATATATATATATATATATATATATATATATATATATATATATAAATATATATATATATATATATATATATATATATATATATATATATATATATATATATATATTATATATATATATATATATATATATATATATATATATTGTTGTTGTGTCATTTGAAATTTAATGTCCTATCCCAGTGACACATTCAATATAATATAAATAAACCATTTTTTCAATTTCATGAATAATTAACTTTACATTTTATGGATCACAGAGTTTTCGTCTAGTCGAGTATTGATTATGTTACATATTTAACCATAAGTCCGTGAAAATGAAAAGCTCGATTTTGAATAGAGCAAAATTGAATCTTTATCAATCTCTATTAAGTGTATATATCAATCATACTATATATAGTATAAGTTTTGCTTCGTATATATAGACAATATATATAACGGATACATTGTATAAGGATATAAGATAAAATATCAAGATTAATATAATCTTTGAATATTAATTTAAACAATTCAAGCAAGTAGAGCATCAACATATACATGTATGGTATATACGTATATAAGACAACTATATACATGTTATCTATACATAAATGATTAATGAAAGAGCGCACACATTATGTCTGACATTTTACGTATATATATTGTATCTTTTGTTGAATCTCTTAGAGGTAACAAACAATACGTATATGGAAAGTACAAAAACAAAATGTACATATCCTTTTAAAAAATGATACAAAAAATTGCGAATGCAAAAAGTAAGTGATTATATATATGGTTTGATCCCTATATCTATAGATGTATACCCTCGTACACATCTTGGTAGAAATTTTAATTACACTTCGAAGGAAAGTAGATGTATGCTGTTTACTTTACGGATCTCACGAGAATACGTATGTGTAGTATATACGTACATATCTACGTGGTAAACGAAACGGAATGACATGTGTTTTAACGTTACATCGCATAGCAAATGAATTTGGAATCGACTTATTTAAGGTTGACTTGGTGTGAACACAGTTCATTCCATAGAGGTTATTCATACCACGAGTATATATATATATACATATGTGTGTGTGCTATGAACCTTTCGCATCAAAAAGCATTTAAATTAATTCTGCGACAGATTTTTATTTTACAAACGCAAAACGTACCATTGTTTAAATATATATAAACTCATATTTATATATTATGAATCCGCCATCTAACAAAAACAGAGTACCCAGCATCCGAAAAATCCATAACTTTCATTTTCTTATAAATGCAAATATATACATAGATGAAAAACAATGTGTCTGCTTATTATTCCGAAAGTACATTATTATGTTCGGACGACCAACCGATTTTTTTTTATATTGTTTGAGCAAACCCATTAAACGGTTTTTAAAACATTTCTTAAAGTGTTCTGCACACAAACATATATTTATGTTCTGGTGAAAACCAAATAAAAAATTTAATCAGCATAATTTTTAAGGTTTTATACTATTTGCGACATGGCATTGAACAGAGACAGAAATGTGCAGAAGTTTAATTCAAACCCAAAATTCTTTCGTTTTTTTTTTTATTTGTTTGCTGCCAAGACAGAAATTTATAAGAAAATATTTTGATTTTTGGGTTTGGGTGGTAAAAACAATTTTAAAACTTTTATGTTTTATGATTATCACAGAAAATTATATCTAAAGTTTAATAAACATAATGAATTCTTTTAGATGAAATGTATATTAGATTGAAACGAATTATGGTGAAATTATCTGGCAGCCATAAAAACTATAATTGAAAATTATTCTTTTTTCTGGAAGCCTTAGTTTATGTCTGTCGATCGTACGAGACATGTTTATCAGATAGAACAGTATATACAAAGTACATCCAACCTATTTATAACGAAACACAGTGACATCTGTGAGATATAAAACATAACACATATAATGGCAGAAAATTTAGTCCCAAAAATGTTCTGTCTGTTTCTATCTTTGAAATCTTTTCTTGGTGCTCGAGCCATTCCTAACTCTTTTACAATCTGCTTATTTACATCCTATACTTGACGACATTACACAGCCAACTCGGGGACGTACGGCTATAGGTTCGATTTACGTAGAACCATCTACACATTGTTTAGCTCTATGCTGGCCTATAAATTCAGCACTCCATCAGGATGTGAATTTAATGCAGGTGACATCAAATTTGACCAAGAAATATACTACGCAACAAAAGGACTATATTAAGTACTTCAAACGCATTTATCAATGTAAATCTTATGTACGATTCACAGTGACACCTGTGAGAATTAAAACAAAACTCAAAATTATGGCAGAAAATTGAGTCCCAATAATCAAATGTTCTGTCTGTTTCTATCTTTGCAATCTTTTTAGGTGTGCGAGACATTCCTTAATCGTTCGCGATCCGCTTATAAATTCTAACTCTTTCCGTATTCGAACCGGATAATTCCCGCCCAACTGTTGCAGCTTAAACCACTGCGCTATATTCGGTAACCAAATGTTTATGAAAATAAATAAATAATAAACTAACGAGCCCGTTGGGTGTACCTCAAACCAATACAACAAACAAATAAAAATGAAAAGTTTGTGAAATTTAAACATTCAATGAAAAGGATGGTAGACATTTGAGTTGGGTTGATAAAGTTCAGTTTCGAATTTGAGTTACATCTTCGACTTGTAACTTTGTTGCAAGAAAATGTTGACCCGGATCAACATGAATTTAGTGCAAGGGCATCGAATTCAACCGAGGAACGTACTAGCAACAGAATGTAGTGACAGCGCAAATAACTACACCATCGGTTGCTCGAATGAGCGGGGCAGAAGACAAGAAAATCACTGTTAAGGTAAAAACCAAACCATTTACATCTGATGGTTTTCATGTGTGACAATTACTGTGGCAGTGCATTTTAGATACAACTGCAAACTCAAGCTAGAACAAGTTGAAAATGGAAATAGAGCGGCAGATCAAATAATATTAAAATTTGAGAACGTTATTATGTATTTTAATACCAACGAGACCACCCAAAATGCTCGACTAAACATCTCAATACCGCTGACGTAACAACACTCTTCAATATATTTTAACTCTCTCCAAGAAACGGTTGATCTAGAGAAAATCGAGACTCAGCACTAACAGTGACGTTAAAAGATAGTGCTCTAGAAATACAACAAATCGTGTCGGAGTGTAACCGTATGAAAAATCTTGTTGGCAACTGCTCAGTTCTCAAGATTATCGTAAAAATATAGCATAAATAAGCATGAACACAACCTTCAGCTTATGTTACGACGACAACAGGAAAAAGTGAAAATAAGGGTGCCCAAGGAAGAATACTGTATAAAATTAAAAGTGTCACATAAACTAGACAGAGTTTGAGATTGTTTGGCGATTTAAGGAGAAGTAGATGAAAGATCCAGTATTATACCATTGGACTTGAAACATGAAGACGATTGTATCAGCCGATATACTGAAAAGGAGAATCCAACCAATGGGTAAATTTATGCCAAATCAGATGCCAATTGCGAGTTTTCCTTTTCAAAAACAGTAGTAGATTTTCATATATGACACGGTAATAACCAATTTTGACATGAAGTTTGGGCGATTACCATTGAGCAAATAGAACAAAAAATAGTCAATCATAACGGAGGGTTGTATTTGGATAATTGTTCGATGTGATCACCACCCTGAATATAAGGGATCAAAGACAATTTCAGTAAAGAGCAAGATGATTATCCTTTGTGGGGGTTACGGGATTTGTAAAGAGGGTTTCGATGATGGAAGTAGTCAGATATTAATGGTAGTACTAAGTAGTTCTAATAGGTCTTGGAGTACCATGTGACACCCACCATAGGAAACAAAGATCCGCGAACGGTTCTACTGGTTGGTTACACCCCAGACATAAGATATATAAGATATATTATGGTGGATTATGAAATGGGAGAGACTGAGAAAGCAAACAAGAAAACTTCTAGATAAAGCCATGAACACTCGAAGAACTAAAGAATGGGACTTGTACAAATCTTCATCGAAATGGAGATCTTTATGTGATAAAGTGGGTTTCCTGGCAACCGATAAAGTCAAGATTGTTCTCTGTGGTAACATGAAGGTGACTATCAGAACTCTAGAGTAAAATGATGGAACTTACACGAGTACACATCAGGAAGCTTAAGAGGTTCTAATCGAAACTCATTTAACCGAAAGTAAGAATACTATTGTAGTAAATGGAAATCAACTCCCACGCCACCTTCTAAGTTCTAGAGATTGGAACTTGGTGGAGAAATTGGTGACAATAGATAGAATAGGGTGGAGGTCAAGTCGGGATATTACCGGGTCTCTTAAGGAAGGAATGGAAACTATACTAGACCATCTTGAACATATGTTCAGAACTAGTTTGTCCCTGGGATACATTCCAAGATCATGGAGAAAATTCGGGCTAGTGTTCTTCTCGAAAGATGGAACACCTAGATATAATCAGGCAAAAAGTTTCGACTTATCAGCCTATCCTCTTTTTTACACTCTATCAAGTCGTTGTACTGATTGAAAAATCGCTGGACAACAAGGAATTTGCCTTGGTAGCGTTTCTGGACATCGAAGACCCGTTTGTCAAATTTTCCTTCAGTGCAATAATCTCTGCAACTGAAAGACATGCCATGTAGACCACACGTGTTCGGTGATTTAGTGCCATGCTTAAGTCAAGGAATTACTGTAGACTTATAGGTTATAGTGATAAGACGAAGGTGACCACCCGAAAGGTCGAGTTATGTCTTTGCTCTTTTGGTTTCTTGTGATCAACTCACTCTTAGTCCAACTAAACGACAATCGAACCTAAGTGACTGGGAAAACACATAAGTTCTCAGTTTGGTTGGTAATGGTGTATGGTCGAACATAAAAAAAGGAAAACAATTCAATAGACTAAGCTCTCCTGGGGACCTTTCGGATAAAAGTTGATTTTTAATTTCCTGTTTTCCCACTTACCAATGACATTGTGATAAAAATATTTTTTCACAGGTCGGCCCACAGTGCCTGTTTTGTACCTTCTTTAATTCCAATATAACACTGTTGAATTAGACATCTATAACTGTTTTCTATAACACCACCTACGAGGCAAAAAAAATAAGATTTTCAAAACAAAATATAAACTTTATATAGCGGGCGTTTAAATGGGAGTTAAATAAACTTTTTCCATACACAAACCTACTGAATCGATTTGAACATATTTTCAGCTTAAAAATCATATACATACGAAACTTATCCAATACACACACAATATTATTATGGATATATCATCCATCATAGATACACACATACCATACACATATGCCGCGTTTGAAAATCACAAATAAGCCCAAACTTTTTTTTATAGGAAAAATGTCAAAAATATTGTTTGTCTAAAGTTTTGCAAAAAAATGCTGTACAAGTAAAATTATGTTAAATATGTTTATAGACATTGGCAGAGCAACAGCAAACAACAACAACAACATCTAAATCGATTCCTATAAATGTTACGTATACCGATCCGCATACGACCGTGTACTTTTCAGTGGTGTGGAGGAATCTTTCGTTTTTATGGTTCAATTTTTGCTTTCTACATAATATTGCCTATTATGTAAAATTGAACATACAAAAAACCGAAAATCAGTTTTTTATTTATGTATATGCTCGAATACAATACATATATGTGTATGCTTCCAGAGCTAGAGCTAGTATTACACAAAAACGAATATTCGAATGAAATGGAAAAATGTTTGATGAATGATCCATGTTACCGAACACACACCAAAAAAAACACATTTTTCATGAATCATTGCCACAGCAAAATTGAGGTTTTTTGTGTTTGGAATTCTCGTATATACATACGAGATATTATCGATATTCGACATATGTTTATGTAGGTGAAATGTTAAGCTGTCTTAAAAACATGAATATATCGGGCGATTGTTCATTTGCTGGCGCTCGAAAAGATTCATGTTTTGTTACATTGTCCTTGTCCTACATTATAATGTGTTGTGATCCACAGCTAATGCTTAATCTAAAGAGTGATTCAATAGGAGGTGCTTTTTCAATTGGGATTCACACGTGACAATTGTCATGTTGATATGACATTTGTGTTCAGTATTCATTGACATTTCACCATGAATAGACTTCAGTGAAAAAATGTTTTCGTGTTTTTCGACCATTTTATAGTGTTCATAGTTGTCCAACTGAACGCACTATTCGCGAAACAGTCAATAAATTTCGAAGCACTTTTCATTATTGGATATTCACCACTAAAGAAATAAATTCCAAACATTAAATGTCATAAACCGAACTTACGTCACAAATTCAATTTTTGATTATTAAATTGATATTAAAATCGTTTTATTTAACAAAACAACCGGAATCTCTTATTGGATCACCCTTTACGTGTAAGTATATAAAGATAACGATTCAAGTAAATCACGAGCAAGAGACTCGAATCATATTCGAAGTTGCCACATATTTAAACTTAACCAGATGGGATTAAATTATATAATGACCCGGATCGTGCTCACACAAAGATTTGACGCTTTAAGATATGGTGTAATTGCGGTAAATCATTGCTGTGTTGTATACTCTCAAAACCACAACGTCTTTACGTCTACAATTATATGTAAAGTTTTCCTTTTAACAAAACACTTTGATTTGTATACCAGGTTGATTATATACCAGGTTGATATTAGCTCTAAATAAGGTCACGGTCACTTATCTGACATCGTTAACTTTGGTATAATCATAATGGTGTTTCCCAATAATTATATTATAAACTGAAGCTTTGTCCGGAGGTTTTTTTTAACTTTATTCGTTTTATTCTTACGAAACCCACAAGAGGTAGTCAAATTGCTATTTTGGTGTTGTGGTAGGGTGATGTTATGTATAGTCTTACTTGCGGTTAGGTTTCTTTGCGGAGATTTAATGTAATGTGATATGATTTCTCGTTCACCTAGATCCTCTATTTAGTTCACCATTTTACAATTACATCTAAATGTTATTGCTGATTTGTTGATCCTACGATAGGCTGTGTAGCTTTTGGTGTATCGTCCACAAATATTGAAATCATTACGAACGTGAAGGCGTTAATTTTATATAAATTGGAAAATACAGTGTTGTATTGGCACCAAAAAATTTCGACTGTAGCAACTATGTTCTATTTGTGTCAAACCCTGTTAAGGACGGTGCTCCTAAAAATAGAAAAACACAGTACTTCGACTAGAGTTTCTGTTTTCTCGAACTTTTTTCGTTCTCAAGATTCGAGAAAAGAATTATTCAACAATTTTTAATCTCGAGAATTCAAATTAATATTCTCGAGACTCAAAAGATGAAAAAAAAATTAAAAAGAAATGAATTAAACATTTATAATAATAAATTTCTTTATTAAAAAACAATAAATAATAAAATAATTCAAGGTACATAGTAATTAAATTAATATCACTTCATAATATAAATAAAATCATTTTAAGAATAAAAACCAATTCAGTCAGAAATAATACCACACCACGATACGATTAATTATCATTATTTAAAAAGGATTGTCAAAGTGAATAAATAAAGAGGAACATCTTATAAGAACCTCGGTTGCATATAAACTAAAAATATTACTGAGTTTTTTGGTGATGGCAAACGGAATAGGATAAACATATATTTTTATTTCGTTTCCTTTTCCGAACAACAACAAAAAAATGTTTGACTGTTGCAAAACTTCGCTTGCTATTTCATATTATAATTCGATTGTAAAATGGAATAGATATATTTTCAAATAAAAATCTATTCCATTTTACAATTGAATTATAATATGAAATAGTAACCGATGTTTTGAAATAGTCAAATATTTTGTTTTGCTGATGTTCGGAGGAGAAAACGAAATAAAAAATACATGTTTATCCTATTTCGTTTGCCATCACCAAAAACTCAGTAATATTTTCAGTGTATATGCAACCGAGGTTCATATAAGATGTTCCTCTTTATATTTATTCTCTTTGATAATGTTTTAAAATAACTTAACTATATCTAATGATTTGTCATTTAAACGAGTTCTTTGTTTACTACAAAAATGTCCTGATACTGAAAAATTTCTTTCATTTTGTGTAGATGGTAATTAAAAGTAGTGCATTCTTCAAATTTTCCAAATTATCGGTTATTTTACCTCTTGCTTCAAAGATCGTAATTTCCGTGGGCAACGTGCAGAAGTCATCTTTTATTTTTGTGTTTATTCGCGTGTTTTCTCGGATACTCTCTTCCAAATGTTGGTTTAATAAAATTATATTATCATCCTGACAAGTTGTTGAACTATCACCGGGTAAATCAGGTGCAAAAGTAGAAAAATTTTCGTCTAGAAATTTTTCTGAATTTTGAAATAATCCCCGGGACAACGATTTGGCAGTTTCGATAATTTAACCTTATGACGATTATGAAAAAAATTCATCTCCTTCAGGTTTCGTTAAAAATTGTGGATTTTGAAGAAATTTAAGCAGGGAAACTATCAACCTGTCCCTCCTTTTTGAAATCTTAGTTTTAATTTCACTAAGTAATATTTTACTTGATGCCTTTCGAGGATATCAATGACGCATCTTGGCGACTAAACGTCTCCATAGATTTTTTACTGGCGTTAGACTTTCATAAATATTAGAGGCAACCGCATCATCAGTTCTGGAATCCCATAGCCGCCCAAGATTGAGATCATTAAATGTTTTTAAAATGACTGGTTTAAATTTTAAAAAACGTTGTATCATATTTTCGATTGTATGTTCATTTACGTCAAAAATCATGTTCTCGATGGGGATTTTTGAATAAATTTACAATCCCCCTAATTTTAATAATTGTACTTTTAATCTGCATGTTACCGTTTATTTGAATGTTATTAGGCACAAATTTGTTTTCAATTATTTCATTTGATTCCGAGTCATTATCTGAATCCTCAAGCTCATCAATCAAGTTGTTACACGAAGAGGTTTTTTTGTAGAAAACTTTCATTACCGCCAAGTGAATAGTGTTATTATAACATAATTGTTGGAAAGCTGGCGACAACTTACCATACTTCAGCATGATACTGGCTCCATGTGGTAGAAACTATGCGTCTTTTATAATTCAAACCAAACGAACGAATTTTTTTCTGTTACCATAATGAGGCCATCAGCAGGACATGAACCTTCAATTCTCATTAAACCTAAATTTGCAGTTCCATCAGAAAACTATAAATGTACATTTAGGTATCTGCGGTTACAGATAATGGTTCATTCATCTATTGACAGGTTAAATTTTTTGTTTTCCGCTTTCATGTCATTAATATTGAATAACATTTGATTTTTGACACTATTGGAAAATTTATAAAATAAATTCATCACATCTGAATGATTTTTCGGAAGTAAAAACTCTTGTAATTGCAAACTGTTTCTGATAAAGGAACTTTTACCAGGGATAAACTTTTATCCGTTAATGTACCTCGCCGATACGTTTCATTCTTCTGGGTGTCGGTTCAGAAATCGCGCTGGCAGAAGATTCTTTTGATTTTCTTTTCATGACACTAGTCAAATGGCGATGTAAACTCTCGCCGTTGATGATCCTTTGCATGCGAGTGACTTAGAGCAACGAGTGCAAGTAGCTTTGTCTCTATCAACTTCATCTCGTTTAAAATATAACCAAACATCCTCGCTTTCATATTCCGACATATTGAAACAATTGGGTTAGGACTTAATAAAACTTCATTTATACTAAAAACTGTGAAATTTATTAACTAAAGTTAATATATAATATCAAACATTTATTTAACGAGAAATTTTACGCATGTGATATTTTGACAAATGACAACTGACAATAAAAGTGAATTTTACAATAAAATCATTTAAATTATTTTAGTGACATCTAATTTCGAACACTAGAAACAAAATTGAAAAAAAATATTATTTTAATACAAAAGGTAAATATTTCAAATAGATGGCGCTTAATAAAAAGAAATTATAATTCTCGAGATTCTCGTCTAATTTCTCGAGAAATGAGAATCTCGAAATATTTTGATTTATGTTTCTCGAGATTTGGAGAGTGGAAATATTTGAAATTTTCTCGAGAATTTCGAGACGAGATTTTCGAGACGAGATGTTCGAACATTCTTGACCCACAGGGAATGTTTTTTGAAGTCTAGTTTAGCTAAGATACAATCAGGCGGCAAACTTAATGAAAGTTCCGCCTGAAATTCACTTTTCAGGTGCGGCCGATCATATTTTTAGTCCACATCGTAAAGACAGCTGAAAAATCAGTTCTAGAAACGCACCATTGTGTCTGTTCGACAAGTTCTCATGGAACACCGTAATCTAAGTTAGGCTATATTCTAGACTTTATATAATTGAGTCTATGATATCTTTCCCTCAGTTTAAGGCAACCATGGTCTCTCATAGGCTCAATTAAGGCAACCATGGTCTCTTTATATAATTGAGTCTATGATATGTTTCCCTCAGTTTAAGGCAACCATGGTGTCTCATAGGCTCAATTTGTAGGCCTATTTTGAACCTATAGGTTTTGTTGCTTCCAATTATGTATTTTATCCGAGATTATACTTAGATATTTAATTCCTTCCAATTTACAAGGAGATTATTTTCTACAAGCGTTATCCGTCTCCTCTCCGTAACGGATACAATAATCGCCTTAATTGAATTTACGCTTATTCCTGCCTAAATACCTCATTTCCATATTAGTATAAGTGCATCATGTATCAATTCTGAGATAACTGTGCTTTCGCCTAATAGATACAGTTCGATTATCCGCGTAGCCTCGGACATTAAAACCACGGCTATTCATCAGAATTAGAACAATTGGGTTGAGTGTCAAGTTGTCTCCATCGGTATGGTATGAAGATCAAGTTAATCAGAGTTTTCAAATGTAGTTAAACATATTCTTCAAAAGTAGTAAAAGGCTTATTCTCATAGTTTGGTCTAGACTGGGAAAAATCTCCTCAATACACTTAACAAATGACCGATAGAATATTGGAATGAACCAAGCATACAAATAGGAAGGTATAATGGGCTGTTTTGAATCAAACAGCCCATCATACCTTCCTATTTGTGTGAAAATCCTACCTAAGAGACCCCATATCCTACTTTGATGTGTTATCCACTTCCCCTGGACCATCTAGTACTACTTCGTTATGTATAGTTCAGAAAGTGAGTTGTTAAAAGTAACCCAATTTGTTTTCTTCCGATTTACAGTAAAGCTTGCACCCGGCATTGTTAGAAGGCGTATGCAGAGAGTAATTTCTCTCTCACAGAATATTTTCCAATAAAGCCTGTTTTGTACTCGCCCCAATCATTGGTGCATTGTTGAAAAGTCTCTTCGATTTTTTACGTAGTTTCTCTAGCTCTCCATTCCATTAACGACACCCTTGATTTTGTCCTTCCAGTTTCTCTATTGATACGTGACTGAATCGAAACTTCAATTTCAGGAGAACATTTAGCTATCCTATTTTTATTCATTCTTAGTTTCTGGTTATGTCGTAGGACTCACCATGTTTCTCGTTTAGCTCTTAATCAGTATAAAACTGTGTTACCAGTGTTTTGCATTGTTCGAGGTTTGCCAGTAATCTCAAGGTGGGCCAGCTTAAGCTTCTCATTTTCACATTTATATTTTTCAATTTCTATATTTTTGGCTTCAACTTTCTTATTGGTTTCTCCAGGCGATGGAGGTGGAGATTTCTTAAATCAGAACGCTTCAGATATATTGATTTTGGTCGACACCAAAGCTTAGTTTTAGTTCATTTGTTCCCATGATTATTTGCACTAGTAGCATACATGACCCAAATCTACATATAGTGTACGATAAAGGTTTCTGTAAGCCTGGCAATAAAGTCAAGATATTTAGAGTGAACTCAGTTAGGTTACCATCGTTTGAATTTTTACAGAACAATATTAGAGGTATATTTGACTGAAGCGTGTAGCCAATGATAATGAATTGGCTAAGCAGTCCATCTAGTCTATTTGTCTAAGCTTTCTTTTTTGATCCTCCTCTCGATATCGTTTAAAAATTATAATGATCGTGTAGCTACAATTCGATTCATAGACTCGTTCCGAATTTTTCAGTTTTTTTTTTGTAAATATGCGTTATGTTCTAGTTAACAAGTGTTCTAGTTAAAAAAAATTGAGATAGCTTTAAACACTTGGTTGCCAAATTTGATTACTTTCATTACAGGAAGTAATCAAATTATAAAAAAAATCGCACTTATTAGAGAGAACGAAGCCTCGTGTTTTTGTGTCAGCTACTCTCATAATCATGGCAACAGCAATAGAGGACAACAGTTTTTCAGAAGTATCACCTCAGAAAATGATAGTCTCAGTTTCTTTTGCATTAGATAAGGTTGTGCTACCCTTCCTGGTACAAATCTCGATATCGTTCTTAAGAGATAACATGCACACGCCCGGGTTATGTTATCGACCAGCTCGTTTCATTTGACACCTATGTGGTATCTAGGAAATCTGACCTTATTCAGACGCGTCCTAAGTCGTTTGAGTATGATCTACTTTTGTGATGACAAACAAGAAAATAAATTAGAACTGTCAGCTTGTGTTTCGTGTAGACAATCTTTAGTTCTATTTTTAGGCGGCATTCAAACCCAACAGATACCGAACTATCTCATTAAATAAATTTGTTGCAATAAATTTAGTTTAGTTTGACAGTTTTATTATACTTTCGTACAAACATTCAAAATTACAAGACAAAAACCAACTTTGTTCAAATTTGAATATAAAACCAATAACTTTGAAATTCAAATCACTCCACCATATACCATATATACAACGAATAGCAAATAAAAACGAACTGAGCTCAGAACTCCACATCAAGATGAAAGTTCAGGTAAAATGTGAGTGATTGAGGTTTTTAATTTTATATTTATATCGTACATAAACCGGATAAATTGCAGATAAAGATATCACATATTTCAATTTAAGAACTAATATCACGTACAACATTAAAATTATTTTTATGTTATCTATTTGCACAAAAACTAGAGAGATCTTTGAAGATAAGAAAAAAAACTTGTTTGGTGCAGTTATCCAGGTACTCGTACCTACTATACATATGGGATGTACCAACCAAAAACGGGAGCAACAAATATAAAAAGTTTTACAGACTATATGGTATATGTTTACAGCATCTAGAAATTTTTTTATATCTTATTTATTTCTAAAATTTCTTTCAAAATAATAAGAATATTAAAATTTAAATTTATGATCAAATTGTAAACATAAAGGTAAAATTTTATATACATAGATACATATTATATATGTTCTTTATACATAAACAAATATGATGTGCGCGCTCGATAAGATCTATTTTAGTCGTCTCATATTCGAAGACTCAGCCGATAAAATAGATTTTAAATTTTATTATTGAATATAGATTGAAATTGATTTGTATAAAAATAATATAATATTATTGCTTTTATATTGCGAATAAAATAAGATTTGCTTATATACTTGGCGTTCAATAAAATGTATACCTATACCTACCTACCTGCCTATACGTATATGTAGTTAATATTCCTCTGGAACCCGAAACAATAATAGCTCTCCTAATTCAGTTTTATCTGACATTATAACCAGTAATATACTGCAAAAGGATAAATTGAGGATTGATTTCGAACCATGATTGGTACATGATATGATATAGGAGGCATACAAGCCAACCAGTTACGGTGATCCTATAGGTATGTTATCATAATCCTGGAGTTTATTCGGCAGAGTTCCAAATGGATATCTGAGAATTCTTATTCCAAAATTATGCGGGCCTAGGCTCTGTCTGCATCTCAACATATAAGGTTTAGGAAAAGGAATGTTAATCACAAAAATGACTAAGGTGGTAATCCACAGCAGAGTCATTGCTAACATTTTCACATTGGGATTTGAGTTTGTTAGTTTTGTTATAATTCTAAATTCATCATATGTATTCGTATTGCCTCAACAGTTAAAACTGGAGTACTTTAAAAAAACTTCTTTGTATCATCTCATCGTATGCTGTATTTAAAGATGTGTCCCTATAAAGTTGTGTACCTAACCTGATCATTCATTCCATTCCATTATGCATCCTATCTTTATGTCCTTTTTAGATTTTAGAAAAAACATTCACACAATACACAAAAGTAGATTTCTTGTATAACACACTACAAACCAATGAGAGAAATCACCAAAGCGGCCATCCGTTTCAGAAAGTTTAAAAGTTTGTAATAGAATTATTTACACAGCAAAAAGAAGCTGCTTATTAAAGTAAAATCAAATTTCTAGTCAAGACTACCGGTCAAGTAATCCCCATCCAATTTTAAGAATGTCACTCAAAAAATCCAATCCACTTACATTTATATTAATATATGAAACGCAATTATTAAAATATGAAAAGTTGTCAAAAGGAAAGGGAAATATATAACGTTTATGTACTTGAATTAAATGAAGAGCGAATAATGGATTAATGGGCAAGTTAAACGAAAGAAAACGAAACACACGTCGAATGTGACCGCTTCCAACGGAATATTGTGGTGTGGTGATATGAAAATGATGTATATACCAAAACGTTATATATTATAATTAGGGCTTGCATTACCGAGAAACCGATTAACCGGTTAATCGGTTAATTGCTAAAAAATTCACTATCGAAAAACCGGTAAATTCATGATTTTTTACCGGTTTTTTCGGTAAAAATTTAAACTTTATATTTTACAATATTTATCGTTTTGTTCCGTTCCATACATACTATTTTATAAGTAAATAGTTGAATTTAATATTTTAAATTAATAATTATACTATAATCAAGAAATTCAACTTTATTTATAAGGAAGTATATATGTATGGCACAAAACGGGAAATATAATATAAAAAATGTCTTCCTCTTACTCGCACCTACGTAAAAATAAAACAAATTTTGTACTCGACCAAAATCAACTAAAGCTAAAGGATTAGCGAATACTATTAAAAGGGAAATGGACTTTTTCCAAGAACAGAACATCCGAGACAAATATTTAGAGAAAGCATTTAAAATGTTGTTTACTGTTCGACCGACAAGTGTCGAATCGGAACGCGCGTTTTCAGCAGCCGCTCTGATCTGCACCAAGTTGAGGTCGTCTTAAATGATAACACGTTAGACACAATGTTTAAAAACACATTTTAATCAAAAACAAGAGTTGAAATGAAGTTTTAATTTTTTTTCTAATTTACGTTTATACTTGTTTTATATATTATAATGTTATGAATTAATAAAATAAAAGAATGAATTGATAAAATAACTGAATGAATTTTATAAAACAAAATTGTATAATAATTAATTTGAATAAAATATCTACTAAAAATTACTCTCCAAATTACCGGTTTACCGGGTTTTTCCACATAAATTACCGAATTACCGGTAATTGAAAAAGTCGGTAAATTTGCAAGCCCTAATTATAATATATAAAGGAGAAATAAGAACAAACCGGGTGTTTCTTTTAGACTGAGACGATCAAATACCTCGAAAAATAGCCACTCTACGGAAAAAATGTCCATAATCAAAATTTAATCATATCGCGGGGGAAATACATTAGTGCAAAAAAAATAGTCGCCCACCCCTCGCTTTTTAGGTGGGGTGGGGATACCTTTAAACTTAGATAAGAAGCTGTATTTTTTATTGCAGAATCGGGTTCTACGACTAAAAGTACGTATGATTTGAATGAAATATTTTGTTCGGTTCATGATAGATGGCGTTGTAATCGACGAAATTCAATATTTTCAATTTCTTCTTCCTAGAACACACGCATTCGATCCTACAAAATGTTTGAAATAAAATTCGTCATCAAAACAATTTATTCAATTTTGTGAATCACATTTAACGTTTGTGTTATTTCTTATCTTCATGTTTTTCGTAATTGCAAAATAAACGATAAAATACTTTAGAATGGAGCGTTTAACTGTGGCAGAGAAAATTGAAATGGTTCAGGTTTATGGAGAAGCTGGCAGAAATCTTGAAAATGCTGTTGCTATTTACGCTCAACGTTTTCCGGATTGGATTCGTTCACGTCTTCATTTGGCCATACTATCAAACAATTTACTACTGATGGAAATGTTCAACCGAAAAAAAATGCCCGTAGAGCAACAGTCACTGGAGAAAATAATGAAATTGCTGTATTGGCAGCAGTGGCTCATAATCCTCATGTTAGTACACGAGAAATAGTTCACGATTCCGGATTGTCCCTCACCAGTGTTTGGAGAATTTTAAAACGGCACAAGTATCATCCATATCATGTATCTTTACACCAAGATCTTCATGGCGCTGATTTCCTAAATCGGGTAACTTTTTGTCAATGGGCACGTGAACAAATACAACAAAACCCCATTTTTCTTCGTTGCGTAATATTCTCTGACGAATCGTCTTTTACAAAACATGGAACGGTTAATCGACATAACATGCATTATTGGAATATTACAAATCCGCACCGGCTTCGTCACGTAGAACATCAGCGTCCTTGGCCTGTCAACGTGTGGTGTGGAATAATTGACAACAAACTCATTGGCCTCCACATTATTGAAGACAACTTGAATGGTCAAATGTACCGAAACTTTTTGGAAAATGAACTGCCAATGAGATGGAACACGTGATTTCAACATGATGGTTGTCCTGCACACTATTCGGTGGTGTCACGTGAAATACTTGATCGTTTTTTCAATGGTCGCTGGATCGGTAGAGCTGGTCCGATAAATTGGCCCGCCAGATCACCAGATCTTACTGCGCCAGATTTCTGTTTGTGGAGCTATCTCAAAGACAAAATTAATAAACAAGAACCAACAACACGTGAGAACATGATTGAGCGAATCGAAAATGCGTGTGCTGAAATTCAACCAAACACACTTCTAGTTGTGTACAATCATTTGAAATGCGTATTAATGAGTGCATTGAAGTCGCAGGCCATCATTTTGAACACTTTTAAGCTAAAGTTATTTTATTCACCTGCCTTTTACATTAAAAAATTGTTTTGATGACGAATTTCGAGTATTTCCAATGAAAACGTGATGTTTTTTATTTCAAACGTATGCAGAATCGAATGCGTGTGTTGAAAGAAGAAGAAGAAATTGAAAAAATTGAATTTCGCCGATTACAACGCCATCTATCATGAACCGAACAAAATATTTCATTCAAATCATACGTACTTTTGGTCGTGGAATCCGTATCTGCAATAAAAAATACAGCTTCCTATCTTAGTTTAAAAGTTACCCCCGCCCACCTTAAAAGCGAGGGGTGGGGAACTACTTTTTTTGCACTAATGTATTTCCCCCGCGGTATGATAAAATTTTGACTATGGACATTTTTTCCGTAGAGTGGCAATCTTGCGAGATATTTGATCGTCTCAGTTTAAAAGAAACACTCGGTATAATATAATGTAATATAATAATAAAATATAATATAACAACGATACTCATCTGTCATCAGATTTTAAACCACACACACAACAAATGCATTTATTTTATTTAAAAAACACCGAGCGGAAAAAAACACGTCTACTCGGTGTGAAGATCGACATAACACTCATCACATTCGTGATTGGTACAAAAGACAATTTATCAAGTGGTATAAGCAGGCCCAACCATAGATGTGGTAAGAGGTGCTCCTCTATTTTTTAACGGTTTTTACAGGATATTGTTGGCCGATACCGTGCCAACAATCAGACTGAACAATCTGACTCCATCGGTTTCGATCAAGTCTCCATATTGTTTTAAACAAAAAAAATGCTATAGAACGTTCGCTATACGCCATAGAGTCATCTTTACCGGTAGCAACCTCTTAGTCTATCGAAAGGACAGTGCTTACTTTATAGATTGCTGTATCATTTGTTATTTAATTTTATGTACGATAGCAGGAATTCGCATTAAATTTCTGATCTCGTCGTTGAAAGGAACATGGAATGTGCCGAGAATTGTGTTTGTTTCAACGTTGATTTTTGGGGCATATATCATACATGATTTTTCTCTGAATTGTTAGAAGCGATATCTCGTACTCATTCGTTAAGTTCAACTCTAACATTACAGTACACGACAACAAGGTTTGATCAAACTCTGTACAATTGACAGCATATCCACATTCGCAAGATATTTTGATTTCAGAAGTGAACTTAGAGGAATAAAACCCGATTGCCAGCTTCAAGACTTAACTGACTTAAAACTTTAATTTTTTACGAATGCGGGTCGTCATACCAGTGATTCAACCTAAGACACACTCAGTTTACTATGGTGGTATTTTATGAGCCTTATGTTTCATTACAAATATTTACGAAATAAGCGGATCCCCAATCTACAGAGCTTCATCTGCACACGAACTGATTGTAAACAATGTCGGCAACTAATTTAACCGCCAAGATCCTCTGATTCAAATTACTGGTAACTTTTAACAGCCTTAATATAATTGTAAAAGTTCGTTGTCTCAAAATTAGTTTTCTGAGCGGAGTATATATTGGTACAAAGAGCACGGGTTAAAATGAACCGTTAAAATAACAGTGCTTAGTAGGTATACTAACAAGACTCTCAAGATACGTCTATGATAGTTCAAGAAGAGTTGAAATTTATTGTTCCAATGACGATTTTGGATAAAAGACTTGATATAGTTGATAATCCTTTGTGTTGCAGACTGACAAAATGAACATCGATGTATGTAAGAGATAGCATACTCCCTTAAGTTTTTAATCAGCTATAGTTTCTTTTGACCCCCGTAATTAATACCCAGTGAAGTCTGACTTTATTTAAATACCAAGTCGATTGAAGGTAGTTGTTTTTTCTAAACCAAGTTTGCAAGAAACTGTATGAGAATGGACTGTACAGCACCAGTTTGCAGTATCTCTGTATATTTTGCGTAAGCACTTTTGTTAAGTGACCATAACACTTGCCTGACTAATGCACACTCATATGGTAATTTCTATTATGATGACCACGAACAGTCATAGTAAAAGGAGTGAACCAATTCTCCGTTGAAAAATCGGCAGTGAAAAAAAGTTTCAAAGCTTGGAATCGACCTGTTTCTTTACCGTCGACCTCTTTGGAGTCAACCTATCTCTTTAAAGAATTCTGTCTCTGCTGGAAAAAAAATCACCCTTTGTGGTAAAAAATTATTTTTGGAGGAGCTGTTATTGTTGCCAGGATCTATCGAATTCTTTGAATTGACTACTCAAACCTTCCTAATTGAGCTTCCAACATTACCATGCACCAAAATAATTGTATCGTGTATGGAATCGTAGTAGACGCGTTTTGCTTGATTGCTCGGTAAATTTCATCAGTTGTGTGGTAGACAGCCTCAGTAATGGTTTTTTTTGACTTGAGCAACTCATAAAACACGACACCAAGGTTTAAGTGTTTGATTAAAATTCTAATGAAGTAAAAAATATAAGTAAGGCATTGTAACAGAACACTGTCTCATTGATAAGCATGTGGACAAAGTTGGAGTATCCTCACATAATTACTGTCATGTGAAAATGTAGAGAACGGAGAAACAGTACTTCATTGCTTTGCACCAGGAAACATCAAGTAGCACCCCAACTAAATTACCTTAAAGTGAGAGAGATCAGTTTGATCCGGTTTTTCACTTCAGAGGCTACGATAATAATCCAAGAATAGTTCTGAACGTGTACTGTTTGGTACAGGTTCTGGGCTGGCGGTCTGATCGGAGCTTAATTTTTCAAAAATGAGGCTGGTCTAACCGTTACGGTGAATCCATTGCGCTACCGAGCTATAATTAATGATTTTTGATGGCCTGAATTGGATGATATTAAATGGAAGCAACGAAATAGCGTTTCCAAATGTTATTGGCCTACCTTCCTCTTTACAATGAAATAATCATTCATTATTATCTCTTAAAAAATACTCGTTTTTTTCCATATCTAAAATGAAATTTATTTATTTATTAGATATTTATAAAACCCTTAATTATCAATGCTCCAAGTGACCTCCTTCTATATTGTGCCTTATAGCCTAATATTACTTTGATTCTTAACAAACCAATTTTTTTTTACGTTAAGTTTTAATTGTAGGACAGTTCGAACTTTAAGACTGTTCTAGCTCCTTGTAACTGTTAGAGCTTCTGTACCCAACGCGCGATCGTTTAAGTAAAGGTTGATAACTGCCGTAAACTTGTTTTATGCTGTAACGGAAACTGAAAACCGGCCAATGAATCCACTTCGTAGATTTTCGATAAATAAATTCGCACTGTGCATCTGCAGTTCGAGATTTCGGCACCTTCACCGTAAACCTATGTGCATTAACCGTTCCTCGTGTTACCCGTCCTGGCATAACAAATGGTGGTATTTCCTCCTTTAATTCTGCCACCATTTATTAATCTATAGAACACGCAGAGTTCTGCAACATCTCTGCGGTGTTGTTAGCTAGAACACTAAGCAAACGAATTGAGTCACAACCCTCGAGAACGTGGCCTTTTACCACAAAAGGGTATTGACTTCTTTTACGCGAGAATGTTCATATTTGTGTTTTTTTTTCTCTAGTTAAATTTGACCTGATTTTTAACTCCCACCTCAAATATTGTATTCAAATCAGAATTCAGCAAAGTGACAACTTCCAGCCATTTACCGAGTAACTGTAAAAAAGTAGGCTCGACCTCGAATAAAATAGAAGAGTGCAATGTCGCATCGTCAGCAAAACTGTGGATAGTGAACCGTGCTATCTAACAAGTCATTAATGTATAACAAAAACAAAGTTGATGATAAAACTGATGTCTGAGGGACTCAAGTATTTGTGGAGTGTCGTTGATGATCAACTATTTAGCACAACGTCGATCTTTCGATCTTTGAGAAAGCTTTTTATTCACTTGGTGGTCATCGAATCCAAGCCGTATGCCATAAGTTTACAAATGAGATTCTCATGCAAAACCTTGTCAAAAGCCTTTAAAATATCCAAAGCGATTGCATGGGCTTCTCCGTGTTTATCAAGGGCGAGATTTCATTTGTTTGTAACCTACGTCAAAGTGTGGAGCGACTTTCGCAGAAGCCATATTTTTTATCTGAAATTATTTTATTAATCTTAAGATAATTCACCAATTGTTCGTTAAGGCATGTCTCAAAAAGCCACGACTGACACAATTGATAAAGGAGTTTGAGAGGTTAGTTTAATCACAACTACGTTTAGGAACCGGTTGCACCATCGCACTCTTTCAGGCCTTCGGGGTTACATTGCTTATAAGAAAGGAGAAAGATTTAAGTCAAAATTGGAGCCCCGCATTGAAGTCACTGGCAAACTCCTTCAATATTCGAACAGAAATTCCGTCAGGTTCGGTGGCCTTAGTTTTGCCCATTACCTTCAGGTTCCTGAAGATAATTTCCTCCGAGATGTTGAAAGGATCCATTTTGAGTTCGAAGTGAAGACTTTTGCCAGTAAGTCGACCTGTAAATATGGATCCATCACCACAGCACCATCTGCACATTTCAATGTTAACCGATGGGATTTAACCAAACTAGCATCACTGATAATAGTTTCGGTAACCTGTTCTAAGTATAGTTTTGCACGACAATACAAGACTCGTCAAACAATCACTCAGTTGATATCTATACATGAACCGGAGAAACGAAATTAATTGTTTTGTCAAACAAATGTCATTTTCATTATAAAAGCAAAGTACATAATATCGTTTCAAAGTTGTTTTATCTCTGAACATTATACGAATATGACTCGAGACAGACATCATTACCCACACACTTTTTAATATATGAAACATATTTTATGCTAGATAAGCTCGACGATGTGTTGCAGTGATGTGTGAAATTTTATACACCGCAATATTCTGTAGAATATGCTGTCGTTCATCTATATATCTGATCATCAAATATGCCTTCATCTTCAACATATTGTGTCGTATTACGAATGTTATACCGAATATGAGACTTCAAAAGCAAAATAATCACCAATCATTATAGATTTTCTATTTTGGACATCAATTTATGAGTATGTATTGTGTATAATATAAACTATCAAGGATACGATAAAAGAGGATAAAGGATTCAGTTTCTATTTGATGTACACTCATTTATATTAAAGCATATTCGTATATATTGACATAATTTGATTATATATAGTAGTACATAATCAAAATCATATCATTATATCTTAAAAATATATCCATATGTGCTCCTATACACTGTACATACATATCAACATACACATAATATAATCTTATGTTTTCGATATATTTTTTTATGCCGATAACATTATTACTTATATTTATTGGAATATATCCTCTCTTCCTCCATTTGCCTTATGTGTATCCCACATATAAAGATATGATATATCTGTTATCAATGCCATTAAAATATTATTATTAATGGAAATATTCTTAGTTGATATTTCGTCTCCTTGTCTGCGATTATCATTTATCAAGACTCATGAGCTCATAAACATCTATTTTGGTATATTCATCAAGAATTATCTAACATAAAAAGTTAAGAAAATTATATTTAAAAATATTAAATTATTTATTATAACTGTTCAATCCTATATCTCTGTACCTATACCAAAGAGAATAAATATAAAGAGAAACATCTTATATAAACCGCGGTTGCATATAAACTAAAAATTTTAAAATATTTCTGAGTTATTTTATGATAGCAAACGAAATAAACATACATTTTTTATTTCGTTTTTCTTTCGGACGACAACAAAAAAAAATATTTAACAATTTCAAAACTTCTATTACTATTTCATATTATAATTCAATTGTAAAATGGAATAGATTATTATATGAAAATATATCTATTCCATTTTACAATCGAATTATAATATGAAATAGTAAGCGAAGTTTTGAAATAGTCAAATATTTTTTTTTGTTGTCGTTCGAAAGAGAAAACAAAATAAATAATATATGTTTATCCTATTTCGTTTGCTATCACTAAATATCTCAGAAATATTTTTAGTTTATAGCAACCGCAGTTCATATAAGATATTCCTCTTTATATTTATTCTCTTTGCCTATACTATCTGTTTTGGTCCTCAAGCACTAATCAACTCTTTCGTAGTACCACAAAGAAAGACAACCAGAGAAACAACTCTCCGACGACTTTCATGTAGATGAAAATAAAATCGTAAAATTCTCTAATATTTTTCGAAGTAACAAGTGCTTAAGGGATAAACGTATATTTCGTATTATCTCTTTCGATCACAAGCCGTCAATACTTGAGTTGTTATTTTCTATTTTACACACAATTACATTCTAAAATGCAATAGTTATACATATATGTTTCTGTAAGTATGTATGTTTGATATTTCAAACAAATACAAATACAATATGCAATAAATAATATCTCATAGATAATAGGAAAAAACGAGTTGAAACCGACACGATCATATTTTTGTTTTGTGTTTAGAATGAAACGAAAATTACGCGATCTAAATTTCCCGTGTGTTGTTTATAATTTTTATATATTCCACGTCCACTCTAGTTGCATTGCATAATATAGGAAAAATCGTATGCAATACAAGAAACATATTTTTTTAAGAAAGCAAAATACATATATAAAAAAAGAAGATTTGGTTCACAGAATTTTTGTAAATTTCACTTATTTATTTCAATATTTTCACTAATCTCCGGCCAAACGTATTTAAAGCTTTGGCGTTTTGTTCGGAACGGAACAAGGTCAAATCGGGGTTGAAAAGAAACAAAACATTCGTAACATAATTTATCGGTGATTCAGTGTGTACAGGCATATGTGTGACATGATATACATTTTCCGGGAAAAACGTTTTGATGATAATTTAAGAGCCGACTCGAAGTTCCACGGAACATTATAATTTAACTATGTTTCTCTGTATATGAAGAATTTTGAGGTATGAAGTCAATTGAAAGTCGAATATTTTGAATCTACAATTTTTAGACCCAAGAGTGTGTTTTGATGGTACGTATTTAGTTACAAACATTATTGATTGAGGGGTTTTTGGTTTCCTGATCATTATATAGACATTCATTTAAGGTTTTTGTTTTTGAAAAAATGATTGCTGATCTCGCACATCTTCAACGTTGAAATTGGAATTCAAAAAGTTAATCTAAAAATTCTAAAATCAAAATATTCGACTTATATGAACTTATATGACATATGGCGTTTAATTTTTAAAGGGTATAAAAAGTAAAGAGACTATATATATTCTATACAACATATAGAATATATATATATATATATATATATATATATATATATATATATATATATATATATATATATATATATATATATATATATATATATATATATTCTATACAACATATATATTCTACACAACAATATATATTCTATACAACATATAGAAAAATATTTACAGATTTAAGAGCCGACTCGAAGTCATGTAAGCCACAGAACATAATAATTTATCTATATTTCGTGTATATGAAGATTTTTGAGTAATCGGGCTGCAAAAAATGAGGGTAGATAACTATTTCTCTAAAAATTTTAAAATTTTTTATCTCAACCTCAATATATTATTAGAGATTGAGATTATAAATTTTTCAAATACATATTCAGTTTGTCAAAGCTAAACTAAACTTGTTGATTATCCGGACTTATAGGGAATGGAACTCTTTAAAAGGAACTCTTAAAATGAAACAAATAAAATTTAATTGCTCAAAATTTTTAATTTTTTTGATGCTTTGGTATTACAAACATTTAATTTGGTTTTAAAACTTTTTTTTTCTGCTTTCATTAACACCGACCATCTACAATTTTTGCGTAGTAGCACTAATAAAAAGAATTTCAGTACCCGTGTAATATGTTCAAAACATGGATCGTTATCATTTGGTAAAAATAAAGGAAATTCAGATTTTACTTTTTCCAAACTGAATTTAGCCATTTCTTCACAAACGTTCTTAATATGACTGTTATGAGTAAAATAAGTTTCAAAAATATTTGCTAATAATTTGGAGACTTTGAACATATCTTCAGATGGTGCCTTTAGAGACCCAAAGTTAGACCCTTCTCCTTTTTTAAAATTTTTTTCGTTTATAAAGATGTTCTCATCAGTCATTTCACTATCCGGCTTCAATAATTTTTCCAAGCATTGCTCACACTCAACTTTTTTCAGTATGCAATACCCAGCATAGTAGGCAATTGCATTCGATGTCAATTTAGTAAATTCTTCATTGCAGATTAAAATATCAATTGATTCTGATGCAGCTGCTTCTCCCATTTCTGATGGAAACTTAAGACTTCTATGATAATCTTCCTTAAAATTTTTCCAATTTAGTTTTAGGTTATCTGAATCGTCTGGTAGGCAGTTGGAATGAATTGAGTTAAATAAAATTTTCGTTACGACAATATTCGCATAATGAACCCCAATTTCGTAACTCGATGGCATAAAATTGTATCCACCTTTACCTCTTAAGGCCGAAAAAAAATTTTCTAAACCGTCTTGGTTCGTTTTTCCAGTCATTATATATTCAACACCAAAACAAGAATTAAGGTGCTGTATCAACCCTAATTGAGCGGAAATGGTTAATTCTAAACCTTTGATAAACTTGAAATAATTTTCAGTTTTAGATAAAATTTTTAAATTTTTCAAAAATTCTAAACTTTGTTCTAGATATGTAAATGTTTTCCCGTGTAACCTTAGTGGTTGTTCGAATGGATTTTTCGAAGAAAAACTACGGCAGTTGAGACAGTCAAACATATTATTAAATTTCTCTATAACATTTGCTGTTGGTATTACGTGCTCTAAATAGTTTGCAAAGATTGTTGGTGTTGTTTTAGGTGTAGTCCGCAAAGCGCACGAGACGGTATTGCTTAAAACTTGAACGGCCAGTTTTACACTCATTTTTTGGAAATTAGTTGGTTCCATGTGAGCCTTAGTTAGTTTGTGCATTAATTTAACCCTTTGATATTGCTCATGATCGTATACTTTTCTTACCACATTGAAATCAGTGGTGCCGTAATCCAAGTGCAAAAACTGATGTTTTAAGAATGCATTTCTAGCCGATTTGATTAAGTGTGGCGGATCATACTGTGTGAAAATTTTTCGGTCGCCTACGACTATAAAGGGATTTTCCGGACTAACTCCAAAATGTTTATAGACAGCTACATTTGTTGTCGCTTGATCACAGGTTAACATTACAATATCTAAATTTAATGTGTCGCGACATAACTTTATATTGTTAATTATTAATTGCGATAACTCAACAACACTAATTGAATTACTAATTAGCACATAGTTCAAAACGTGTTTCCAGCTTCCTATTAAACCACGTAACATAAAAAAAATTGCCGACGTAGCCAAATCGTTTGTCCTATTGTGACCGTTATCACAATACCCCTCAACTTTATCAGTTACTGGATTTACTGTTAGATCTTTTTTAATAGTTATCTCGTCGAAAGATAAGACACATATACGTGATAAAGTTGGCATGTCTTGGAATAAATGTTTTAGCTGATTTAATAAAATTAGATTGGTCCCTGGCGAAATGAACTTAATTGGTGCCCAATTATGTATCGAAGAAACGGATGGAAGCTTTAACTCAAACGTAGATTTTAAATATTTGTACGTTGTCGCAGATTTATAGAACAAACATTGGGCAAAGGTTTTGTCCTGTTCGGTATAGTAATAATCCTCTTTTAAAAGTAGTTTACATACATTCTTTGTCGGTTCATTTGCTGATTTTATTTCGTCAATCATTCCATCAACATTAAGATTTTTAATTTTCACATATTTTGTTTTCAAACTGTTAAAATTTCTCTTTACTTTAAAATATTTTGATCTAAGTTCTTGAATCTTTTTTTTTGCTACCACTAATTTTTTTTTGTATATAAAATAGTTTTCTATTTATTTTACATTTATCACAAAAACTTCGATGTTCGTTTTCAGTTCCACAGTGACCACAATTTAAATTATTAATAATATTCAAAAATTCTATTTCTTCATCCAACGGGTCGGTTTGTGTCGAATTTTCGGTTTTTTTATTAAGTGACGAGCTATCCAATACGTGATCAATATAATTTTCTTGAAGAAATGCGGGAGTCTGCAAGCTAGGGTTTTGTTCATTCAACTCACTATTATCAGTCAAATACAACGCTGGTATTGCGTTTCGTGTTAAGTGGCCGTGTGCTCCAATATTACCAGCAAAAAAATGTCGTTCACAAACAAAATTATATTTGTTTTTTAAATGTTCGTCTGACAAGCAAATCGCGTTAATCCAAATAGATCTTCTATTTGGATTGCTTGGAAATTGAAAAAATTTCAAATTCGAGCCAGACGATGACTGTCTGCAACATTGCACAATGCATGTGAATATTCTTTTCTTGCTTTTGGACGACATAATTAAAATACCATTCAAACAGTTTTATTTTTGGTGTGATTACTTAAATGAAGGTCAACGTAATGATCAGTAAAATCAAAAAATCCCTAAGCATACACATTGCACATGCGCGAGATCTAACCGAAGAACGAAAACGCAAATATTATTATATTGTTCTTGCATATTTCATAAACCGAGAAATTGATTTTTTCATTGTTTCATTCTTAACACAAAACAAAAATATGATCGTGTCGGTTTTAACTCGTTTTTTCCTATTATCTATGAGATATTATTTATTGCATATTGTATTTGTATTTGTTTGAAATATCAAACATACATACTTACAGAAACATATATGTATAACTATTGCATTTTAGAATGTAATTGTGTGTAAAATAGAAAATAACAACTCAAGTATTGATGGCTTGTGATCGAAAGAGATAATACGGAATATACGTTTATCCCTTAAGCACTTGTTACTTCGAAAAATATTAGAGAATTTTACGATTTTATTTTCATCTACATGAGAGTCGTGGGAGAGTTGTTTCTCTGGTTGTCTTTCTTTGTGGTAGTACTATAAGTTACAGTTGGAATTTTGCATGTAAAAAACAGACATCAATATTCACAGTGTCATCTATTTTAAAATGTTAAAAAAAATTCAACGATCAAAAATCAATAAATTTAAAAGTGTAAATAATTTTCGTTACGAAAAAATCGGATAGATGGAAATTTAATTCGTATTGCTATTCGATTAGTACACTGCCAAATAATGAGAAGGGAAATATTGTGCTAATGGTCATACCTATCCTAAAATTAATTATATTGTTGAAGTATATTTCTATTGTTATATTTTGGTTCGGTCTATTATTTGATAGCTGAACTATTTGGTTGTTGGTATCATCAGAATCAATATCAATAGACCTTTGTAATTAAGATGTTAGTGAAATTGGGTTGATGAGTACACTTAACTGTGTACCAACAAATGAAATAATACCAGTTACTCCATTTACTGATTTTCTTAAATATATCGCTCGCATGACAGTTTCTTCAAGTGCAGAGAATATAAGTGTCCTTGATGGGCCTTCACCGATATCTGCGATGGTTTGTTAATTTTCTTTTTACTTTTTATTTATAATTATATTTGAAATCGGTATACACCTACTTCCCCATCTAAAGTTAATCTGAAGTGGGTCTATAAAAATTCCCCGCAGGATCGCAAAAAGCTAGTGACATCAATTTCCTTAAATTCGATGCTTTCTGCCGAATGTGTCTTGAGTGCATCTATACCGCTTTTCTTTTGTAATGGTTGTGTGGAGGACTTCTTTACCTTCAGCACTCTACTGATGTCTGTTTGAATAGAGGGATTCTGTTTCCGCACTTCTACCGGGCTCCGAGCTATCTTTTGTTTCTTCTCACTTCTGTTTGAATAGAGAGATTCTGTTTCCGCACTTCTACCGGGCTCCGAGCTATTTTTTGTTTATTCTCACTTCAACTGACCCCGCTATCCGCACTCTTGATACGAGTTTGATTTGATGTTTTACAGTTGGATTAGTTTTAATCATCGCACTTATACTAGCGGCTTCCTTTTCTATCTGCTAAATCACTCCTATACAAGCTTCGTTTATCTTCCAAAAGAAGCTAGACATGGTGTATAGGCGATCTTAGTGTCGTAGTTGATCTCTTGAATATGTCAATTTTCCTCTCACCTATTTTCGCTGTATATATATATATATATATATATATATATATATATATATATATATATATATATATATATATATATATATATATATATATATATATATATTTCCGAATAAATCTTTAATAAAATGAAAGAAGTATATAGAGAGTAATGCGCCACTCCTTTAAAAAACCCGTTCTATATAAGTACAAGGAGATGTACGAATGTACATGGACAACAATCGACAAAATCAGACTGAACCATGGAAATTGGAAAGAATGTTGGTCGAAACGTCGATTGAATGAGGACAAGGATTGTGTGTTCTATGATAGGGTGCACAAGAATGTGTACCTTTGATATTGGTCTGCCCAAAATACAATCGTTTCAGATCATGTTTCAGCATCTTTCGCAATGCAAGTAATGATGATTGTCCGGCTTCTAAGGAAATGTATGAGTTTGCGAAAATGAGTAAAATAATAATTTAAAATCGACAGCAATATGTAGGTGGGGAATCAGGTTCTCTACCGGTTGTAAAAAAGAAAAAATTATACGATTTTTTACATGTAAAAAACGTGTAATTTACATAAGATTATTTTTTACATTCCATAAAAATAATAATTTCATGTAAAAAACTAACGCGCCATCTCGTATCAAATTTAATTGTAACTAAAGTGCCATTTGTTATCAAATCTTACTATTTTACAAATATAATTTGTGGAATAATTCATCTTAACTGACTCAGGTTAAGGCAAAAAACATCCCTTTCCAACTAATAACGTGTGTTTGCCCTTGGACCTGATCGAATCTGTGCGTCTATGTCGCAACCTAGATTTCGATATCTCGGTTCAACAATGTAAAAGTAGACCGGTGTAAACGTGGATGAATTTTCCTTATCCAATATGCGAGCGTGGGTCAAATGTAATGGAGGAGGCAGAATTCCGTGTCCAGTTGATAAGCGTGGGTCGTATATAATTGTGCTGGCGAGTCTCCGTGTCCAATTTCAAGGTGTGGGTCAAATAATTGCGTTGGCAAGTCTCCGTGTCCAATTTCAAAGCGTGGGTCAAATATAATTGTGTTGGAAAAAATCTCCGTGTCCAAATTCGTTCCGTTGTCTCAAAAAAAATAAAATCACCGTGTATTTTTTTTTGTTTTTATTAATGTCGCAGATCGCAGTAGTTTTCACTCTGAATTATTCGCTGGTAATGTTCTCAGTTTTTTATTTTACATTTTATTTTGATTCTTTTAAATTTAAACTAGCGACATCTACTTTTTAATAAATCATTTGGAATTATTTCCCATAAATATTAAGGTCAGTTATTAATTATTAATTATTTAGGTTAGTATATAATTAGTATATATATATATAGTTGTCAAATTTTTATATAAAGACAAATTGACATTTGATAATTAAGGTAAACAAATGAAGTGAATTAATTCTAGTGTTGATCGAGCTTTAACATACTCCCCCTCCGTTAACGATACAGTTAACCTATAGGAAGCCTACATACTTTTACTACAGGACGTTGTAGCGTAGTGCTGGAGGTTTTTACCGTTACAACTCTGACTACATTATCATTTCCCGGATGAACTTGGACGATCCGTCCGAGAGGCCATTTGGAGACCGGAACGTTGTCTCCTTTGATTAAAACTACATCACCAATTTTAACGTCCGGTTTGTGTTTCTGCCATTTGTGTCGTTGCTGTAGATTGTTTAAGTAATCTCGATAATATTTTTTCCAGAATAGTTGAGTTCGGGACTGTATTCTCTGCCAGCGGGATAGTGCAGATTCAGCTTTGCTTATTTCGGTTTCTGGAATGGATCCCGTAGAACTGCCAATAAGAAAATGGGATGGAGTTAGCACTTCGTAATCATCTCCACAGGAGGTTGTGCAAAGTGGTCTCGAATTTAAGATGTTTTCCACCTGGCATAAAAGTGTTGCCATTTCTTCGAATGTCAAATTCACGTTATTTGTAGTTTTCAAGAGATGTGTTTTTACGGATTTGACGGTAGATTCCCATAGCCCACCGAAATGAAGAGAAGCTGGAGGATTAAAGTGCCAGCTTATACCATTAGTGTTTAAATATTCTGTGAACGTCGGTATATTTCCGACATTTCTGAAAAACAGATGGCACTTCGAATGGTTTTTACAAGCAATTTCTCTTTTACGTATGTATGTTACATAAAAAGATTTATAAAAAATCTAGTTGTGCGCAGTCGGAAAGTGTCAGTGCCGAGTACGTTATAGGTGGAGTGTTCATCACTCTCTTCACTCACTTTAAAGATGTTTTGAGATCATGACCTCGACGAGTTGTTCAGATCTGCAAATTAGACGGTCAAAATTTTTCCGGAATTTCCTTAGACTGCTATCTGGTCTTTTTCATCGTGATTTTTGCATCTGCATTCTAATAAGTATATAAATAAACCAGATTTATTATGATTTTATAACTACAGTTGTCCGTAATAGTTGTCATCATCTGTATGGCACGAATTGAGTAGGAAACTCTTTAATTGATGGATTTGTGGTTTCTCACAACTTCAAAGGGTCCATCCGTTTATATATATCTGTTCGGCCGTTAATAAGATCCGTAAAACATTGAAAGGTTATCGTCGCAATGGCAAAATCAACGAATTTAAAAGATCCATTTCAGTGAATCGAATTTATTTATCTCTGAAAATCTCTGAAGCCAGTTAAGTCACATCAACTGCAAACCATCCACGCTGATAGCGACCTCTTACAAATGTAAAAGAAATTGCTGAACCATTCGTTTTGAATCAGAACGTAACTGGATTTTAACTAAAAAATATACGGTCGAAGAAAAGTATGACAGATGTAAATCCAGAACGTCATTTCTCAAATAAATTATGTATAGTGTTTCTTGGAATTACTAAATCTTCAAATAGATCAACTATATTATTATTAAAAATTAAATGGAAAAATAAGAGGTTCCGCCTCTTTGTCATTAGTAACTTTACGGTGCAAATTATAATTTGCGGATTGAATCAAAATTCTCGTTGATTAACAGATGCCGCACTTGATTAGAGTACACAGTTTTTGAATCAAAAATGTATAATGGGGTTATATCAAATGTCAAGCGGATATAGTGTATGCAATGACCATTCGCCTCCAGATCATTATCACGTATAATAACTCGCAAGGTAGGCCGAATCGATATATATATATATATATATATATATATATATATATATATATATATATATATATATATATATATATATGATCGCTGAAGTGACCATTGCCAGCGATAAATGCAACCATAATTCTCAATCGATCCACTTTTAACCATAGAAAAAACTTGGTTAACTTTCAATTTGTTTCACCAAATTTCAAATTATTTAGCTCAAGTACAACAATGGAATTCAAGCCGAGAATCGCTTCGTGTAACAATAATTCCGTTAATACCAAAATTAGAACAAGCGGTAATAATAGTATTAAATGATGCTCTGAAAGTATATTCTGTATGTTATTCAATGGTGACCTGGTGGTCATCAACTATTTGATGAGCTATTACGAAAGTGTATGACAGACTAATAGGTCAAAATGCTTTTGAGACCTACCAGATTTCAGAATACTACTTAAATCCATACATGCTTAGAACATAGATAGACCCATGTTGAAACTGACCTGGGAAAACTTCGTTAATCTGCATAGGTCAGTTATTGCACTATTGCATCAAGTCTACAATCGTCAGTTGTAAGAACTTATACCACAAGTTCCTAGAACTAATTGTTTTTTGTGTAATTTTTGGGCCACCAAAAAACCATCCCATTCAACCTGCAGTTTCGAATGTCTGGCTTAATTTTTCAATTTTGAAATATCGAGTTTCCAAAGAGTTTGGTTAAAGAAATAAGAGATCATGCGTTTTCGAAGTCAGCAGCTTTCATAAATGCAACTGTTTGAGTATCAATGGCCTTTTGTGAACAAGATTTATATGGATCGTTAAGTATAGCAATGCTAGCTTTCTAGTGATGTAAACTCAGCCAATCAGCTTTTTGCTAAGACTTAAACGTTTATCGTTGCAAGAAATACATTTATGATCGAAGGAAAACATTTCATTTGCTATTAGAGTTACTGATGGAAAAATGTATACACGTTGCCGGGAGAGTCAATTTATTGTTATGCGAAGATGTGTCGTTTTTAATATTAGGAACATTGTTTTTAATTTTCAATCACCATTGCACCATCAATATCTTCCTTGAATTTGCCTATATATGTAGCCACGAGACTAACAAAGTGTAAAATCTCCTAAATTTCTCTAAGTAAAAGCTCTTTCTGTTTATATGGATGTTGTAAATAGAAATTATGTAACCAATCTTCAAACATTCTAATTGATTGGTTGAACTCACATTGGACTTCATCCGCATGAAATATTTAGCCTAAAACAAAAATATTTTCTTGGTTTTTAGAAGGTTTTTCTCATCGGATGAAATTTCAACTTTCGATTCAGTTCAATTCACTAATTTCTGCTAATGAAAAATAAGAACAAATCAAACAGACACAAATTTTGAAGTTTCCCTAGTTTTAAAGCTCAATCAAAATTGTGTGATTTCAAACTAACTTCAAACCTGACTCAATCACATTACTAATCAACTCAACAAATTTTTCTATCATTCCAGGTATCATAACAACAATATGATTAACTACGATACACAAAGCGGTTTCACTGTAACAACACTAGAGTCAACAAATTATTTTTATAATAATTATAATAATATAAATAGTAATAGTAATAATAATAATAATAACGTTAATAATAGTTTATATGTAAATACAAATAATTATAATAGTAATGTGAATTATAGTAGCAGTAAAAACTACGATTACGATTATCCAAGTGAATCAACCAAACGAATACTGGAAAAGTATGAGAATGTGCAGCAACAGCCGCCATCGCAACCGTCACATCTAGTCGTAGCATCAATTAGTATATTGACAATAAAGGAAGTGCACTCGAAACATGCGGGAAATTATACGTGTGCGCCATCGAATGCGAAACTATCTAGTATTATGGTCCATGTGCTGAGAGGTAAGTGTGTTTTTTTCTTAATTCATAACTCAAAAGTCAAAGAGATTACAGAACTAGTATTAAAATGTCAATTATAGCGTCGTAGTTATATCGGGAAAACCTTTTTGAAATTATTTGACAAATATAACTAAATTACATTACAAGCAAAGATTGTTAAAATATTGCTAAAGTCAGTTCAAATCAGAGGTTTAGAGGAGGTAATAAAATGAAATTAAAGGCACATATAACATATATTATATCCAACATTAGCCGTGTTTCTTGACGCACAGTGATCCGGATCAGATCACATTTTCCATGCAAACCAAAGACACATTTTGATCCAAATTTCATTTTGGATCAAAATGTGTCTTTGGTTTGCATGAAAAATGTGTTCTGATCCGGATCACTGTGCGTCAAGAAACACGGCTATTATATCGTCCATTATATCGAACAACAAGTACAGGAAACAACGTACATAATGTTTAATTCTGGTCATACCAATACACACAATGAAGACGTAGACATTAGAGCAATATCTAAAGCAATGAAATCACAAGAGTTCATTCAAAAATAAGGCACCACCATAATAAAGTGTTATGCTCCTATGGAAAATGCAGACCACAATCATCTTTCGTTAGAATTCTATAGGAACAGCTGCAAGCCATTGATTACCATCGATCAAAAATAGGAACAAATATAAACTTCCCACACCATAATTCCTATCAACTAGTGTGCTCGTCAACCAGCCCAATACTAGGAATCCATGAATTACTTAAGAAACGTAATCGAAGACTGTCGCATTCTAAACAACGTACTAAAGAAAATGTAAGAACACACCGAAAGATGTGAATAAAAAGAGAAAAAATAAGGCCACTGGTATAGATAATAGTGAACTAGGCAAAGGCGACACACATATAACTGCAGGAATTCTTACACTACTATTAGCTACAGCATAGAATACCGAGAGAATCACTCAGAAATGGAAAGAGGGGTTAAGCAAAACGATCGTAAAAAAAATGACCTAAGAGACTGCAAAAACTGAAGAGATATCTCACTTCTCTACAGCACAATAAAAGTATATGCGATGATAATGTTTGAGCCAATATTCTCATCAATCAACCAAAAACTAAGAATGGAACAAGCTTGGTTTATGACAAGAAGGAGCAGTACAGACACCATATCAACTCTACACCTTACATTATAGAATAGACAAATGAATCTTGATTTCGTACCGAACGTGCATTTGACTCAATTAGTCGAAAGCCTAGATGTATCGAGATGCCGAAAACAAAGATCCTCACAAATGAAATCTAAGTGAGAAAATCCTCATAACACTTGACAGCATCGTGCTCTACATCACCAAATGGTGTTCAACAGGGACCACTAACGCGACTCAATGATCTGGACTAACAGTTTCCTAATACCAGCAATAATTCTTCAATCGAAGAGACTCGAAAATTTGTATACTGTAGAAAAATCAGGCGACAGGAAGAAAACATGCATCAATAAAATTATAAACAGATTCAAAATCCTTCACAAGGCTTGGAGTACATTCGTCCTATCGGGGAAATGAACCAACGATTATTCAATTTACGTGTTTGAAATCATTTCTGCTGTATGTGTGTGACACATGGAAACTCACACAGAAGAAAAACTACTGGTATTTGTAGACAAATGCGAAAGAGGAAAATCGGAAGGACAGCTATATATAACCTGGAATAGAATGGTCTTAGCCGAAACAAAAGATCTCGGTAAAACATGGTTAAAACTAAAAACTAGCTTCCAATAGAGTTCAGTCTAGTGGACGCCCCATGCCCCTAAATTTAAGATAAAAGATCATATCCTAGGATCTATCCTTCTGATCGAACCTAATACCTTTTAGAATTATCTGAATAGTGCGTCCTTTGCTTCTCTTATTTCTACAAAAGTCCAAATCGTTTTAACTGGTTTTCCAAGTCTTTATGTAATTTTCAAAGATATTAAGTGGTGACTTCGACTGATTGTCATTTTTAACCGTCTTATTACAGTCCATCCCAATTACGATTTTTGTGCTTCCGGTTGTTATGAGACATATTACACTTGATACGTTATTTGGCTAATAATTTGCTTAAAGCAAATTTTGTATTGAGCCTAGTTTAGTAAAATTTGAATGGTCTGTGTCATATGCGTGGCCGTTTAGATATTCCTAGTACTGGGAATCCATTTATTGTTAGAGCGAGAGATCACTTATAGTTATTGAAATCCTTTATAAACTTATATGATGAACTTAAATTCGGATGCTTATCTGGGTGGTATGTTGATAACCTCTGTGAATCTGATTCTAACATAAGTCATAATGTGTGATGTGCCTGAGTATTGAAGTGGTTGAGATACACAAAATGTAAAACCAAAACTACACAAGGGTCCCAGTCTACCGACATGTAATGTCCCCAGACTATAAGCCCATAAGACAGGTAAACTCGGGAAGAGTTACGCGCCGTTATTAAAGAAACGACCTAACCGAAATACAAATCATATTTTGAGATATGAATGTAATGCAGCGAGTAAAGGGGAAAAATGACTCACCGTAATACGTTGTGCTTCGTCGTATTATAAATCACTGTGGTTATTTATATTTCTCATTTGCACCAAAGCCTTCTTGGGTTGCACCGTCTTTTCCTTCAGTGTTACTACCTTGGTCCACTGCTGAACTTATTCGCTCTTACCACAATTATTTTGATAAAGCTATGTAAAAACACCATTCCGTCAATTTGCTCTTTCTTGGTCGAGATCGAACCTTTTAATTGTTCCATCATCTCGTCTCTCGCTTTGCCCCCAGAATATTTTTAACAAACAACCTTTATCACCCCATTTGTCGAAATCGTGTCATTTGAAGTGACCTAAACTCACTTGGAAAATTGATTTGACATGAATGTCGTTTGAATTGACAGCTGTCGCTTAAAATGACTATAAGCGTGAGAAACGACTATGATAATAGTAAATATTAAGTGACGTAACTATAGTCGTCTAAAATGACGTGAGGCGACTATGACAATTGGGGTGTTAATATCGCAATAATACATTGTTTCAGCAGGTTAGGTTTTTGCTCTTCACTAGCATCTCTAGTAGACGTTTACGTAACATCTGTGAGGGTGCAGTCATCGCGCGATTAATTATCTATTGTTAATCTATGGTTAACAAGAGATACCAAAACAAAAATAAGGATTGCATTTATCACTATATTCTTGGTTTGCCACGATTAGTTTTATCAAATAACAAATGAGTCTTGGATTGGAAATTATTTTGTAGGACATGAGGCGAGATTTTGGGTGGGTTTTGAAGTGGGATCTTGTCACTCTTATGTAGCGCAATTTGGCCAAACTACCCTATCAAATGTACAAAGCGTGAATAGATTCCATTATGGTTAACCGCAGTCAGACCACCCGGTGTCACTAAAAGTATGCATTTTATGTGTTCTAGGATTTGTTGTCACAGATAAGGATATGCTTGAGATTTGTTTTTAAAGCAACCACAAAAGTATTCATTTGTTTTAATTAAAACTTTTGGTGCCGAAGAAGAGTAACAACGACTTCTAATATTGTTCATAAACTTCTGAAATTAATCAATAATTTAATTCATTATTTTATGAACTTCATTGATTAACGTCTCTGCCATTTGTCTGACGTTTGAACACATAATTATCTCATAACGCTCGTTCACAATTGATTGAGAGTGCTCTGTTCCATTTTCCACATATATTTTTTTTATTACAACTGGATACAAATCATCTCGTAATCACAGTAAACTGTGAATAGACTCATTGGCCAGCTTTATTTATGGGTTATTTACTGAAGTCTTTGCACTGGTGTCCTTAATCCATTAAATAAACTTGATTCGTTCTCTCCAATCGGCCTACTGGCATCTGAAGTGTCAAACGTACCACCAAGTTCTTCGTTTACGTGTTGATAAATATATTGATCCACATTTGCATTTTGCCCTGTTCAATACCCGGCCGATCATCTCGAAATAGTGACCGTGTTTCTACATATTCCGGAACCAAATTAAACCCAACATCGGGTATTTTATCTAAATCCTCATCAACAGCCACAACTGTTTCGTCTTGGAAAGTAATATCGGCCACCTGTATTCGCTTGCCGACATATTTCGGTGTACCCAAATTGTAGTATTCACAAATTTGCATTAAAATTTCGGATGATTTGTGAACGTCGCGCCAACAGTTGTAGCCAGTTTTCGAATATTCTTTCGCAATGCCACAATAGGCACGATGCTTTGAAAGCAAACGATCTTCAACATCGATTACTGTTCGATTTACTTCACCAATTAAATTATCTTTTGATCCGACATCACGATCGATTATCGATTCCTTTAGATACTGATCTTTTGGAATACAACCGCACATTTCAAATTTTCGGCCAAATATCGGATTTGTATGATTCTCCTGGTAATGCGATCGATCGCTCAGTTCCGTTTTGCCATACTGAATTTTAATGAGGGATCCGATTGATCATTGGCATCTTGTGATCGCAAATTTAAACCTTGTACTGTATACACGCGAAGCACCATAGGTGTTTCGGTTACAATGTCGTTATATTTACTTAGGAATAATTTACTGACAGAGTTTCGAGCTTGTATGAAAGTCGAGCTTAAAACTTTGCTAAATTGGATTTTACACTTTAACGTGGAAAATGTCTGAAGAGCGGTGGAAGTATCATTCAATTCATTTCTATTCATTGGGATAGGGAACGCCCAATCTGTGAGCCCTGAATATTCAGGCTGGTTTTGTAATTCGGACTGGAAGACCTACAGTTTACTATAGTACAATTATTTTAATTAGAAAATGGGTAATATGGCATCTTTACTTACCACCAACTGATGCTTATTTGAAGTCTTTTCGATCGAATTATGAAATTTGGTCCACCACTAATAACGTTTTTCGATATCAGCCTGATTCAAGTCGGTTGGACCACTTTTCTTAGGTTTTGAGGTAAAACCAATAATACGGCAAATATTTTTCAATACTCTCAGACAACCTTTATCTTCAGGCGTTTTCTGCTGAATTAGAGGCTTTTTATGCTCATTTCGTTCAAAGTTAAATTCATTCTCTAGATGCAAATCAACATATTTATACTATGCTTGTAATATAACCAATAACAAACTTACCTGTGTCAGAACTGTAAGAATTAGCAGCTTTTCCATTATTCTCTTCTAGATAGAACAGCTCGGGGTTCGGTAGGATCGCCACACTCAAAACGGTTTGGTGTTTAACACATTCCATATGCTTTAGAATAAGTGGTGGCCAATACACAAACTGTTCGGGCAGATTTACCATCCCCACAACATATGGATCAAGAAAATTTAACGAGCGCCCATATTTTTCGCCAGACAATCCAGTTTCGAGGGTTAATTCCCCAATCAGCGCCTGAATACGATAACGACCAATCGTATACCGGTTTAACTCGACTGCATTTCGCAACCCATAAAAAATTATCTCCAACTTAAATCGGCTCATAATGGGTCGTATTTCCATGGGCAAATCGTCGCGATGAAATGTCATAGTTTCATCACGTGACGCTGTACGGTTTTGTATAAATTCAACTGAAATAAGCACCTCACCGGTTTGATTGCCATTCAAATATATTGGAATCCATTTTCCAATATATTTGAATGGCAGGAGGGGCGGCGGATAAGAATCGATATAATCAATATGCATTTCGTTCTTGTGTCGTCGAAATAGATCGTGCAAAGCTAGCGCCTTGTTTTTTCTTAGCGATTCCTCAATAATATTAGCCGTATCATCATTCCCCTCGCTCGTCGCAATTATTTCCTGTTCGACAAAGTTTTGTAGCACCGTATCATTTTCTATTACTTTAATTGCTGGCACAGCATAGGCTGTCCCCATAATATCGAAGGTATTCTTTTTTAAGTTCACATTAAGAAATTTTAAAATAATCCAGTGCGGATACTTTCGAAGAATATACGGATTACCAACATAAGAAACCTGACTGAACGTAAGAGTTTCATTCCAAACTGGTGATAACGAATCGCAAATTATTTTCGTATTTATATTCAGGCCATTCACAAAAAATGTCACTTGACCCAGCCAATTCAATTTTCGATGTTTGACTACGTTCATCTTTGTTATTTTTAACGTGTTCTTTCCATTTGAGCCTGGTATCTTTAGTAATGCGATTAGAGGTTTGTAGCTGTCTTTTAGATTAGTAAAATTCACATGCGTGGATTTAGATTCTGTGAGCTCGACATGTCACGTTTTTGTCCATTTTATGATTTTGTCACAGACAAATTTTATTAAGAGAACTGCTGCAGTATCACCAGTAAATGTTGCAACAGTAACTTCGTTTAGTTTCTACACAATTATAATTATATCATAATTCTACTCAATTATGAGTTTTTGTTTATTTGAAATGAATTTTTGCGCCTTATCAACAATGAATTGTAGTGAGACTAACAAAATACCTACTCTTTAAGCGTAATAATACGATTTGCTAACTTAGTATCCCCAAATTAAGGAGGTTGGTAATCTTTTTACAACCAACAGTATATTGCTCAAATGTGCACGTGTTTCCGAACTTCAATCTAAGGGATCGATAAACGATCTATAAATAAAATTTGATACGAGTGGACCCACTAACAGCGAATACTCACCTTCTTAAAAACCTTCTAGGTTTATGCTCAACTCATGTTCAAATAAGTAACCTTCATCAGCCCAAGTATCGAATTTTACTGTCAAGTTTCGAAACGTACAACCTATTACAACCGCCTATCATATACATCGGACTCAAGGCCGTGCGTTTATCTTACTAACACCGAACAGTATGTTGACGAACAACAGATGTATACATAGTTAGTCCTGGCTGTCAAAGAAAATTCCATCAATCGTTACGTAAGAACAAAAATATCAGATTGTCGATGTTGCGGATGGAGTTTAATTTCCACAAGTTAGGATCGAGCTGATAAATTACTACTCTCGACCGAAGGTTTAAACAAACTTATTATTTATAATAAAGCAATTAAATAAATAAATTTATTAACAAATACATTATACAATTATAAAAAATGAAACCATAATTGATCAACAGATTCATTCATTCGATTTCTCATTATTTGGTTTCACGATTCCGGCTTTGGTTTTCCATTCGGCCGCCACTTTGCCGCAAATATTTTTGGTTTGATCTGTTGTCACCTTGGTATCTTCTGCGTCCTGTGCACAATAAATTAAGATAAGCTTATTAACCAATTCACAATCAATATAAGTTCACAATATGCTTTACCATTGTAGCAAAAATTATAGATTCGCAACACAACCAACGATTGTTAATAGTCAAAATATTTTATTGAACTAACCAAAATACGATTTGATTTGATGTTTGATTCAACGTTTATACACCTTACATAAAGACGTAAATGATGTTATACTTAAACGACGTCATACCAAGTGTGATTAACTTTCTTATCTTGATTTTAAGTAATTTAAACATTTTAAGTAAATCAAATTTTATTTACACATTATTTTGGAACTGATAACAAAATTATTTAGCACCAGGTACAATCTACATATATTGTCTTAACAGAAATGCGTGATAAATTTCGAAAATACGTCATTATTTAGCTTTGTGGCTTAATTAAATTTCATTAGAAAAATCAATTTATTTGATTAATTTAATTATCGCATGACGTAGCTTAATCAAGTCGAGTGTTAATTTATTTATTATATCAGTACAAGTGCTTTAGAATTCGTCGTTTTAAATTTTCGATTGTATATAAGCTCTAACGATAACGCATAAATTGGATACTTAAGTAATCTGTAAACAGTTTGTAAAGTGTTTTCGAAGCACTTGCGTCAGTATATAAGGTATTCCCCTCGAGGTTATCATTCAAGGCGGGAAAGATTAATTCAAATCGTCAATATCACGCAATCCACCAACTATATAGACCTCATAAAAATCGCGACAGGCAAAAAATACCCACGTCAGAAGTGCACTTAATGAGTCTAACTTTTATAGTATACTGACTCATTCATTTTGCAACAAACTCTACGAAATCGAAACACACATATATATTTATTTTAATGGTTTCAGGTCCGTGCCGTGTCTACAATCTGACTCCATCGGTTTGTTCACGAACTAGCGCTTCATACTGTTGTAAACAATTAGAAGATGACATATCGTTTTCTGTGCTGTAGAGTCATCATTGCCGACATCGACCTCTTCGTTAACTAAAAAGCTTTCAGCCTGGATCATCGAGTAGAACGTCCTTTGATTTCATGCACGATATCTGCAATTCGCATCAAATTCCTTATCTCAAAATTGAGCCAGTGACACGTAAGATGCCTCATTTGAATGTTTCAAGCCATCTATCGTACTCATTCGTCAAGATACAACTCTCACATTCATACATGAGAACGGGTCTAAACAACACTCATCCTATACAATAAAAGCCTACACGTTACTGTTGTACATTATCTTAGGAAGTGTTACTCCTCTACCAAGGAGGATTTCATCCAAATCGGTTAGTCATTACAATGAGCAGGTCTTTGACTCATCAATCACCCATCCCAGTAATATGTGACACCCATCCCAGTAATATCACATGAAAGTGATCACATGAAAATTGCGATTTACATAGTTGGAGCCTGGTGCAGTGACCAGGGTCTATCAGAAAAACACAGGAAATTTGGGAAAATCTTGCAATAAATTGTAGCTCATACAATCCCGCTATCTTCGGAAGTAGCTGGGAATCTGGTTAAGTCGAAGGTTTACTTGGCAAAAACGTACAGAAGGGAAATGCAACATTTACTATAAATGTTAACAGGCATTTGGTAAATCATGGGTCCTGAAACCCAGATGCGTGTACTAGCTATACGTTTAGGTGGTTAGACCCGAGAGAGACCTCTAAATCGCCCTCAAATACTTGTTTGTCTCGGAATTAAAGAAGCGATGCACAGCACTCCTACTCCAGCATTTGAGATGGTCGTTGCTCGCCTATTTTTAAAGCAGCACTCTTTTATAAATTTCGGTGAATTTTGAAAGCAGTACTCTTTGCAAAGGAAATGAATTGCAGAGATCGTTGTATCTGCATCTATTCTAACAGCCAAGTTGCTCTAAAGGCGATTGGTTCAAATACTGTTTCATCGAAACTTGTTTTGGAGACGATAATTGCCGACAAATCAACTAGACAGTCTAAATGAAGTTATATTTCACTAGACACTCAGTCCAATGGGTTTCAATGGTGATAAATTTGCCCGTTTGCGACCTGAGCCCGGTTTAGGAATGATGTCATTATCTCATAAGCGAGAAATTGACTTTTGGTGAACTATCAAAAATCTTCTTTCCATCAATAAATCAGCAAGGATCCTAGTCCTTCTTAAATAATTATAGATGTACCTTAATGATTTTGCTGGGCATTCTCATGGAGCATGGCTCTCTGAATAATCATATGCTTCGAATGAAAATTCGGAACATCGCAAACTACGAACATTGTGGGGAAGAAACTGTTGTGCACTTCTTGTGATCCCGTTCTTCATGCACGTCACTTTGATTACCCTGCTTTGGATCACAATTCCTATTTGAGCCTCAACCGACGACCTTGAGAATACTAGATATGTTGAACTTCATTGATGAACAAATAAATTTCAGGAGCGAGAGTGTACGTATGAGAAGGGAAGTCACAAGCCAATCGAGCCTGAGTGGCTGGGGAAAAAACACCCATTCCGATCTTCCCCAGATGGCACATACATCAATGACTAAAACATACGGAAGTAGTAGTCCAGGTTGTATGGCGGAATATGTGAACTGTTTACTCCACCCTCTAATGAGACTGACGTAATGAATTTGGGTGTGGGTTATTATTGCATGCAAAAACAGTCCAATTGGACAGACCGAAGTACTTTTACCATAAAATATTCCATTAAAAAATTAATGCACCAGTAAATAAAAGTATTCAAAGGCAGTAACTAAAGGTGTGGGTTCGTTTGTATATCATAATAATGAAGATTTGAGTTGAATGGCAATCTAGCAACAGCTTTGCCTAATGGCATTCGCACAGTGGATAAAAAATTATACTTTCGAGTGCAAATCGACTTACATTAGATATTTAAATCTATAAAATAAATTCATTCCAAATACAGGACGAAGAAACGATTAACCAACTCAACTTTTTGAACAAATCGTTTTAACTTCAAATTAACTTCAATTCAAGAAATAAACTGGCTTGAAGACGTCATCGAAGTAGCGTAGCTGAAGAACGCTCAAAAGTGTAAATCCTGTGGACTGTCATGTTTGCGAAGAACAACAAATTATTGAAACCTAAATAACATTAGTGACAGCGAGTGGATTAATTTAAAACTGTCGAACTTGACGAAGGAACTGACCGAACGGAATTTTTCCACAGCAAATAATAAACTTTGTACTATTAGTAAGCTGAAGAACTCTTCAGTAAGAACTTACGAACTAGGCGATTATGATAATATTATATTGAGGTGAGAACGTAACTATAGAGGCAATCACAAGTGAGAGCTATACCTAAGTGTCGATGTTAAAAAGTCGAAGAAGCACTATAGGATTTTTTTTCAGATTACTGGTGGATTGAAACGAAACAGAAATAATTCAAGGGCCAACGACAAACCGTTGAAGAGCCAAATAAGATGTTGGGTCTGTAACAATAATAGTGTTATTTCGAGAAATTGCTGGGAAATCAAATGCAAACAAGCAAACATAATTTTAGCGATATACTGAGGGACAAGGTATCGGAAAGTAGCATCCAGTAAGACTGCACACAATAAATAAGAAAGACATTAAAGAGACAAAGCCAACATCTACAACCAAATCAACCATGATATTTATCTCCGTCTCCCGATTTGCAACAGGTGTCGATTATCTTCAATACAGTAATGAACAGAAAAGAGGTGAAACTTTAGAAATTAAAGTAAAGACGGAAGTTGTTATATAAATAGGTAAAATGCAGTTCTATCATGGTTCTATAAGTTCTGGTAACGGATATTATTGATGTGATTTTGGAGTAAACGTCATGAAAAATGTTTTAGATCTTGGGCCAGGTACATTTAGATATGGAAATGTTCAGCTGAAACACATTGAGTCATCCAATAAATGCACCACACTCAAAAACAAAAGTTTGCGGTGTATTGGATGAGGACAATGCTACGGAGAGTTTAAGGGGTTGTGGAAATCGGCAAAGAACAATAGCCACGCAAAGAGATAAAGGTTTCAAGCAATCAGATGAGTTGGGTACAGTTGGGAAGTACAGAATAAGGATTACGAGAATTAGCGAATCTTCTAAATTCAAAGGAGATTTCAAGGTAAATTAAAATATTGTGCATCTGGAATGATTGGTTTTCTACAGAAAAGTGGAATTGGATCTCAGAGATAGTATCTATACAGAGAATGGGAATTTAATCGTGTTTATACTCAATCGAGCCTAAAGTATTGTTTCTAAACAAAATGGTCGCTTTGAGAAAACTGTAAATTTCGGAGTCCTTAAAGGTTTTTTATTAGGGCTATTACCTTTTTGGTTTACTGTAATTCAAATTTTGAATTGAACTTAATACGATCACTTTTGCGGATGATATGGCTTTCCTATATACGAATACGGACATGAATTCATTCATTTAAATGGGTTGTTCTGACCGAGATTCACATTCAATGATTTATTTAATCTCTTAATATAAATCTCTTATCACTTACATGTTATGGACTTGAAATAGGATACTCTTTGTCTAATTGAGACAGTGGATTCGTTCAAATATCTAAAGCTGATGCGTGAGTTTGGAATCATTTGAGCAACTTGAAAAAGAAACTTCGTCAATATACTATCTTCGTATAATATGTCCGCTCAGTGAAACATAAATGTTATGAGTGGGCATGCTTGGAGTTCGCTATTGGCGTTAGGGTAGCTCACACAAGTGTATTTGACAGTTTCATACAAACGAAATGTTTGTTGGGTCAATGAAAATGAAGTGTACAGCATTAACACCGCATGGTTTGATTTGAACAAACATAATGCTGGCCTTAATTTGTATTCTGGCATCACTTTATTTTTAAAAAATCTTTTGATTGGCACATCTGTTTGGAATTAATATGAACAGATTAAAAGAGGTAGTGGTTTCGATGTAGGTACTAATACCAAATGTGTAACGTTTTTGTTGGTCTGCATGTGGTTTAATTAGTCCGAGTGCTTCTGGTGCTGATATGTATGATGATTTAAACAATGATAAAAAATCTGTATTAATTTGAGTCGTGGGCACAATCTCAGGTGGTAAAGAAATAAAATTATTTTCTGTCATTATTTATATATTTCAAATATAGCAAAATGACAAGTTCTGTCAGCTTGTGACTGAAAATGCTTAATAACTATGAAACATGGTAGCCTGAACTTATGCCTATAGGCTACCTAGTTTCTCAAAACTGCCTCTAGAATCATCGCTTCTCATGCAGCATGGTTTTCCGCAGTTCAGATCGGTAAAGAAAACGGTCGTGTCTGATGAGATGATTTAGGTTATCACAGACAGATAGATTAAGTTAAAGGCGAAACATAATTTTTAACGGTTGCCCAACAAAATAGAAATTGGAAATGTTGAAGACCCATTGTACGTATACACGCGCTGTATACTGCGACGTGGGTATCATTCCCCGTAGCTCGATGGTGTGCTTGGGGCTGAAAATTTGTATAGCGAGAGAGGAAATTAATACATTAAAACATGAAAAAACCACTGTACTCACTTAACGGACGAGTTGTCAGCTAACGTTCCAGTAGGTGAAAAAATAATAGTTTTTGACGAAAATTCTAGTCAAGTCTTACCAGTCGCGTCAAGGGAAATTCAAATCTTAGAATATTGTCTTCAACGATCCTTATTCGTAATTTCTCTAAGTGAAGTAATGCTAATGAACGTGAAATTTCAAAGTAGTTGCTTCAATTGGAAAACCTTTAATCGATACTCATGAACGATACGTGTGAACCGCAGGTTCCTATTTAATCTATAAACTCGTAAATAAAGAGGAATCCAACAGGAGGTAATGTTTCCAATTGCGATTTTCATTAAAATTCAACCATGACAACTGTTATGTTTATATGATATTTGTGTTCAGTATTCATTGACATTTCACCAAGAACAGACTTATGCGAGAACAACATTTACAAATTGATCCATTTTTTTCTCGAAATCTCGTGTTGGGCGATGTAACTAATTTTTTGCTGAATGGATACGTCAACAAACAAAATTATCGTATTTAGGGTGATGAACAACCAAATACACTGTTTGGTGCAGTCTATGGGCAGATGGCATCATCGGAAATTTTTCCTTTAAAAATGTGGAAGTACGTCAATGCCGCAAACTAGAGAGTAATGATCATTGAATAACTCAAGATATTGGTGTAGCCGACATGGTTTGAACAGGATGGTGAAACACATGCCACCCAGCAGATCCACCCATTGATTTATGGAAAGGAAATTTTAATGAAACCAATAATGAATCAAGAAAGCCACCCTTGAATTGGCCTCCAAGATCTTGTGATCTGACAACGTTAGATTATTTTTTATGGGGGTATCTATAACCACTTGTTTATATCGAGAAACCACAATCGATTCCTGCATTAGAAACGAACGGAATATCGGCCGAAATGCTCGAGGGAGTGCTGCACAATTGGATCCTTTAATTGGATCATCTCAAAACGCGGACAACCGAACTTACGTCACAAATACAATTTTTGATAATTAAATTGGTTGAAATCCATTTTTTTTGTTAAAGCTTTCGGAAGCCCTTATTAGAGCACCCTTTATATAATATAATAATGAACTCTTAAAAATATATTTTATTTAAAATCATAATTAAAATGTAATCGTTTTGTTTTTTGTTGCTCTTGCCTCTTTCCAGGTGAAAAACCCGCAGCAATTCAACACTCAAATCGTAGCACAATTGATGAAAATAGCAAACTTTCATTGTCGTCCTCGTCCTCCTCGTCATCGTCATTATTGACGGCAGCAACAACAACAATAAAAATAAAATTTTCAATAAACATAAAAATAATTTTATATATTTTTAATTTTATTTTTATATTTCTTTAAAAAATATTTATTTTCAGTATTATTTTTTATTAATATTTATTTAATTATTTTTTAAAAAAATTATATAGCGGAAATTAATAATTTATTAAGATTTAATTTATGTTTTAACCAATAATAATAAAATTTAAATATTTTTATACGTATCGTAGATAAAACAAAAAAAAATTATTTAATTATTTATGATTTTATGAAAAAAAAATTATGTTATTATGATTTAAACATTTTTATGGGTTTGTCTGATAATAATTTTTATTATCGAAATTTCAAAAGTATAATAATATGTAATAAAAATAATGTTTTTGGTCATTGATTTATGCATGCATTAATTTAAGTGTTTGGGGTTTAAATTTAATTCAATATTGTATAAAAATAATTTAATTTACAGGCCACCTAGACTATGCTATAAATAATGGTATTAATGGTGGAAAAAGGTGCAAAAACCGAGCTGTACTTAATTCAAATATATAGCCTCGTAATTGCAACTTATAGACCACTATGTAATTGGTTTGCGATGGAGTAGGGTGGAACATCGTACCACGAAGGTGTTGGAAGTGCTTCGACCCTTATATACCTGGCAAAGAGCATAATCATACCAACAGGAATCCTTGAGCTTCCGACTTGACTAGTATTTAAAGTAGTATATATACACACATATATATGTATATATATATATATATATATATATATATATATATATATATATATATATATATATATATATACATATATATATATATATATATATATATATATATATATACATATTTATTTATATATATATATATATATATATATATATATATATATATATATATATATATATATTTATATATATATATATATATATATATATATATATATATATATATATATATATATATTTATTTATATATATATTTATATATATATATATATATATATATATATATATATATATATATATATATATATATATATATATATATATATATATATATATGTTTGCAGTATAACCTCTGTATGTTGGACACTCAAGGGACGGACTAAAAAGAATGTCCAATTTATAGAGGTGTTCAACATATAGAAATATTCAACAACAATTAAAAAACCCTTACAGATATTTTGAAAAATTAAAACCAAATCTAATACACTGTACTAGATTTGGCTTTAACTTTTAAAAATATCTGTAATCAATGTCTGTTTCTTTGACTTTTTGAATAACAAGGTGTTATTCATTTTTCGTTCTAGATTCGCTTCTTCATTAAACATTGATGGAACTTCATTTAATGAAAATTTCTTTAGAATTTGCAAACTCATTAGGATTTCTATTGTTGAAACTGGGTCCTCCTTATCTCTATCAGATTCAACATCCTCTACATCATCCGTCGCATTGATAGAATTTTACCATCCTGATTTGGTTCAGATGTAGATAAAGCGTCATCAAATTCGCCAAATGTCTCTGCCGTTACCTCCAATACATTCGCTGGAGACTATACAATTTTTTCTATCTCTCCTAAATCAACATTTACAGTTAGTTGAAAGTGTTGACTTTCCTAAAGCTATTTTAAATTCAATCCGTCGATACAGTTTTCCACGAATTGTGGTTCCAAGTTATACAATCCAGGACATTTACACACTTGGACACATCTGTCGCAGTCATCTCACTATTTCTAACATGTTCCGTTGTTACCACTACTTTTTTAAGATGTTGTATCGGTATATGCTTTTAAAACTTTTAAACATTACTTGATCAAGTGGTTCAATTCTTGAAATTATACTGAGCGGTAAAAATTGTAATTCAACATTGGTTAATCCCTCAACGTCGGTATGTGCAGGGCAGTTATCAACAGTAAACAAAATTTCTCGATTGTCAAAAATGTCAAACGTCATCTATGAGGGTTTATTACTACTCCATGTAACTGAAAGATCCTCAATTATTAACTTTCTAAGAGCTCTAGGCTTTTTTCCCGTTCTGATTACTAGTACTTCAGCTTCTCCCCACAGATCTAGCATACAACAACACAGTTAGCCTTCCTTTGAATAATTTTCCACTGTTGCGCTTTTCGCCTTTTAGAACATGGCTTTTCTAAGGTTTAAGTTTGAAAAAGAGTCCTAATTTATCGTCATTGAACCAATCTTTTTCATAACCCTTAAAACAGGAGGAGAATGTATTGTGAAATTCTTGGCGTCGTTCTCCGATACGCTTCACCACATAAAGTTTTGTGTTGAATTCCATACCCCGTCCGAAATTTCTCCAACAAACCAATGGATCCCTTAAAATCGGAAATTCTTAATTTAATTGCAACACCTTTGGCACATTCCTGAATCATTGGCCCTGATATTCGAGCGTTAGCTACTCTCATTTGTTTAAACCATTCAAATGTTGTGTTTATCTCACTTAAATTGGTTTTTAGTCGCTTTTTTCCAAATTTGACTTTTCTTCTTCGAACCGTTGCAAATAGGTTTCACTGATATATATATATATATATATATATATATATATATATATATATATATATATATATATATATATATATATATATATATACATGCATAATTTTGGCTGATGAAGCTGGACCTATAACGTCAAATTACAAGAAATCATACAAGTTAAGAGCCAATTAAGAACACTGAAACGAGAGAATACACAGTCAAAAAAAGTCTTATGCAGTAATTGAATTGTCTTGTTGACACCACATATTGGCCACATTAATAGCATCCAAATTCGGCAGATGGGACTGTGTTATCATGTCGCGATATTGAACCTCATTTTCAAAAAGGTATAGTCCAATATTGACTCCAGCCCAAAACCCGCATCAAACAGTAACACGTTGTAGGTGCATTTGTTGTTCGACGGTCATATGTGCGTTGTCCGAACCTCAAACACGATTATTTTGGTGATTAACAAAGCCATCAAAGTGAAAATGTAGTTAATCGCTTGGGATAATTTTGCTCGAAAAACCAGCATCCACTTGTTGATGTTCAATTATCCATTCCACGAACTCTCTTCGCTGTTCATGATCATAAGGCTTCAGGTTGATTGAATTTTGTAAGCATGGAGACACAGATCTTATACGCAATTCATCTTCACGACGCCGATTTCATATTCCTGGGTTTCTTCCAACACCCTCACGCACTGTTCCGATATTGACATTTTAACGGCTGGTTCGTGCACGGCCGGTGTGTTAAGCGTCTCCAACTGATCCAGTCTCCCTGAATTCAATTCAATTAATCTTTCATAATTTACGACTTTAATTTACTGCAAAAATGGCGGCAAATTTAAATCGTCCGTTTATTTTGGGAGACTAGAGAGAGTTCATACTTTTTTATAAAACAATTCAATTATATTTAATCAAAATGTTTTTAATATTTGGCCATGTCGTCATTTCCCAATACCAGTATATTCCCCCTCATTCATTACTCTAGCATTGCGGGTGGTACAAACATGATCTGAAATAATTGTTAAATTATTGGATGTGGCCAATACTAGATGCTCAACATTCTTCACCCTGTCACGCAAGCCATAGTCCTTATTCTCACCCAATCTTCGTTTTCACAAGCATTCTTTCCAACTTTAATGGTTCAGCCCGATCCTCTCGATTGTTCTCAGCTCTTCACAGATTAATCTGAACAGTTTAAAGTACATCTCTTACATCCTTCTTTTCATACTTCTGGACCAACTCATTCAATGTTGCCTTTTTAGCTAACATATCTCATCATTCATTCCCTTCAATCTGTCATGTGTATTATATTAATAAAATTTAATAATTAATAATTTGTGTGGTAAACTCTGAGCAGTGGATTTATCGAGACCAGAATCATTCACATAATTGTTGAACAAATTTAATACAAATTATGTCCTATTAGTTTTGAATATTTTGGATTAGTTGGTCAAGAGTTCGTGTTCGAAGCTCCAATCATTATGCACAATCTCTGCAGTTTGCAGTGTTATTTTTAACACAATTACTATATATTGTAATCTCTGGTTTTTATCGATCTCACGTCCGCAGGTTGCCACAATATATTCGCTAGTTTGTCATGACACTAGTGGTCATTGGTATGCGCAGACTTTTCCATATTTTTTATATGTTACGACTGATTGGACATTTTTCAGATCTTTGCGTAGATGGTCACAATAAAGACGGACATGGAAGGGGATAAAACAATTACTCAACGGCAGAAAATGTTTTTTATGGAAATATAGTTCAGACTATTATAATAGCTTTCAGAAAAGCTTACTATTTGTCATATTTGCAAAATTATGTTATCTGAACAAATTGAAAGTTTATGTATTATCATTACTAAATAAAATTAATAATTAACTCAAAATGATCCCACAGGCAAATTTGTAATGGAATTAAATCCAATTGATGACCATTGTAAAATGTAGTCAAGGTCAACCCACTAAGTAAGCACATATGTGCGATCATACACTCCTTCCTGTTATTGAGCTCCATTAATGCAACTACAAACATATTTCTCAAAGAAACACCAACAAAAAATTGCTTAGCTGCTGCGATTCTTTTCAAATAAAATATTTGGAAGTTCCGATCTATCTAAAAGTTTGATCTAAACAGTATGAAATCAGTAAAAATACTACACCATTATTAATACTAGCCTTTGATCCGCTGAGCAGCCCAGCCTATGATATATTTTATGATATGTTGTCTTATTAGCTAGTCTGTTCATAGTTCGTTCCCCAAGGTGGTGCAGTTAGGAAACCACCGCATAAACTCTGCCATATTTTCTTAAAATGAAATATTAAGGAACCCTTAAACAAACTTGTGAATATCATTAACTTCGATTTATTGAGTATCAATCTCTTAGATTGTTTAAAGTACGAAACAGTACACCAAATGGGCAAATCAATCCAAGCAGCACTGCGCCACCTCTTGCAGTGTCCTCTATGTGTCTGCCTCAACAGCATAAGATATACTTGACGTTCGCACCATTTATTTACTATAATTTTTTTTGTGTTGGATTACAATTTTTTACAGCCTTGGTCATCAAACAAAGGGTGATGACCAAGGCTGTAATTTTTTCTTTTCCAACTTGTCTGTTCACCAAAGATTTTGTACCACAGTATACTCTACCTTATCAGATATAGAAATAAACACAATTTACATTATATACTGATTTATTCTTCGGCCTGAAAACTTTTGACGAACTGTAACAGATCAGTTAACCAATTTAACCTCGATCCATTGAGTTTATTTCAGCGAATTTTCATATTTAGATCAAGTTGTGCCTGTCTCGGGGCAACTCCCAAAATTTGAGTAATATCACCAATATATAGCATTTTGATACGAGCCCAAATTATGCATTCGGGTGCGGCAACGATTGTTATTTTATTTGGTACTGGAACTAAAATTACTCAAAAATCTTTAGTTTAGTTTGCTCATTTAGAGGATCCATTATCGTGTCTTTGTACTAAGAGGATCCATTATCTGTATTTAGAGGATCCATTATATTGTCTTTATACTAAGCCAATTCAACTCCAAAATATTATCAGAAGACCTATTTTCGGTTTAAGTGTCTTCGATTCTTGTCTTTTAGTAGCTAAGTGGTGCTTCATTTTATTGCCTTTATATGTCATGCTAGATATAAATCATTTGAACATATTTATCAGTTAAAGGTATAGTACCGTATTTACTCGATTGTAGCCCGCACGCGCTTATAACACGCACCCAAATTTCAGGTCTAGTATAAATATTGAAAAAAAAAAATTTTAATAAAAAAATAATATTTTAAGAAAAATTAATTTTATTAGACTAGATAATAGAACATTTTTACTGCAAACATATCAGACTCGCATATTGTTTTTTAAAGTAGCCAAATCCAGATCGTCTTCAGAATCGAAAGCGGATTCATCGCTGCTACTACATGCTTTGTGTTCACTAATGTTTTCGAACAGAACGTCATCCTCAGTTCCATCCAATGTATTTGATAACAGCATTTTTTAAATGCATTTATAATAACTGATGAGTTAATATTGTCCAAGCATGCAAAACCCACTCGCATATCAATGCAACAGTTGGCTTCCTGTTGGTGTTAGTTCATGTAGTGTGCAAGTCAACCAATCTGTATATAATTTTTTTAAATTATCTTTAAAAGATTTGTTGATTGACACATCCAACACTTGCAGCTGTGATGTCATACCTCCAGGAATGATGACAAGGTCAATGTTGGTTTTTTTCGATTTCTGCCTTCATGGAATCAGTCAAATGACCTCTGAATGCATCAAGAGACAGAAGTCCTCTTTTTTTCATGCAGAAACCTCTTCGATTTCTCCAAACTTTTTTGACCCAATCGATACAAAGATTTTGATCCATCCATCCTTTTTTTGGACGCGAACGATAATACCGGCAGGAAGTTTCTCCTTTGGCATGGTTTTTCTTTTGAGCACAATATATGGAGGCAGTTTAGTTCCATCAGCCAGACAGCATAACATCACGGTAATTCGTGATTTTTCGTTCCCACTTGTTTTAATGAGAACCGATTTGTCTCCTTTTTGATGAACGGTGGAAGCTACCGGCATATCAAAAAACACCGGAGTTTGATCAGCATTACCAATTTGGCTCAAACAGTGGTTGTGGGTTTTTCTCAATTTGATGACATGTTTTTGGTAACTTATTAGCAGTTCATTGAAGTCTTTCGGTAGCTTCTGTGCCAATGATGTTCGTCGTCGAAGAGAAAACCTGTTTCGCTTCATCATTCTCACGCACCACCCATAGCTGGCTTTGAAACTGCTGATGTTTGTAGGTGAATTAGTCGATTGCGCTAAACTCAACGCTTTTCTTTGAGTTATGGAGATGGTCACCGGCATTGCATTGTTGCACTGCTCTTTGATGAATTCCACTAACTGCTTTTCAATGATATCAAAATATCCGTTTTTTGGTCCACGAAAAGCTTTTCTGGTAGAAAACATTGTTTAATTGTTCTTCTTGACGTTTCCATAAACGTATGTTAGCTTCATTTGTTCCAAACTGCCTAAAAGCGGCCCGATTTCCATTGCATTTTGCAAATTGTACAGCCAAAAGTTTAAATTTAGCATGATATTGTCGCCTTTCACCTTTTGTAATTTTCTTCGGATTTGTTCCACTTCTCTCTGTAGCACACACTTTTTTCACAAACATAGGTTTTAACGGTTAAAAATGAAAACACTTACACTAATTATCAATCAAAAATAGAAATTATTTTTCATTCCAAACATTGTGCATATGGTTTTCATATGCATTCAATATTTTAGCGAATTATAAAAAACAATAGCACTCGATTATAAAACGCACTCGAATATAACACGCACCTAGTACGATATATATTTTGGATAAAAAAGTGCGTGCTAGAATCGAGTAAATACGGTAATTAGTATCACAAGATATGAAACCATTTAACTCACAAAAATCAAATAGAGCAATGTTGTTGAAAAATAGATTCAATCCACTAAACTCACCCTTATTGTAAATTAAAAATGAATTCATCAGTCTTACATCAATCGGAATTGGATGTGGATTCGAACAGCTATTTTTTACTCAAACAGCTTCACAATGATTGATTAACTGGAATCTAGACACCACCATCACAAGAAGGTACTCGATCATATTTGAAGATAACGTAGTTTTTACCAAATAGCTCTGCAACAAAAATATCACAAGTGAGCCTGTTTCAATTAGCACAAAAACACCACAATCGTTTTTAGCTCAGAGCATGCTTTACTAAAGTATGGGTAAATTGTGGCGGTTTTATTAGAACTTTAACTTATAAAAGCTGTGCAAGTTCGACAACAAACACCAAATGCCACTTTTACTTGCTTTCGGATTCCTGGCCAGTAAAACAGTTGATGTTAATGTTTTATTGATCCCGCCGTGTGCAGCTAACGGTACATCCTATACTAAACTTAATTATTTTCTCGGTAATGAGGTTTTGTGGGATTTTGAGTATCCAATCGGTTAGAGAAACATCGAACTGATTTTAATGTAAGATCTAACGAATTTGAGCGGCCGGGTGGCTCAGTGGTTAAAGCTGTGGCAGTTAGATCGGGAGGTACCGGGTTCGAATCCCGATAGGGGATGCAACTATCGTACTATAGGCTGGCATGGAGCTATGCAATGCGCAGATGGTTCTACGAAAATCGGACCTATAGCCGTACAGAGATGAGCCGTACGTCCTCGATTTGGCCATTCAGGCGTAAAGTAGGACGTAAATAAGGGAACCGCTAAATAGCCTTGAGCCCCAAAAAAGATTGCATAGCATAAAATATTAATAAAAAAAATCTAACGAATTCTTGAAAACAGTATATTTTTTGAGACAATCATAAATATACTTCCTTAGTTCTGCAAATTCCTGATCATTGAATGTGACAGTGGAAAGATCAAATATTTCACTATTTTTTGTGACTATTAAGTCACAAAACATTCGAGATAAAAAATCTGACACAACGTTATTGGAACCTCATTGGTGTTGTATATCAAAATCATATGATCTAGGAGAATAAGACTCCAGCGGGTTAGCCTTCCATTAAAATCGGTTTGCGTTTTTAGTCATTCAAGACTTGAATCGTCCGTTATTATGGTGAAATAACACCCTTCTATGTATGGGCGGATGTTTTTTACCATTAAAACAGCGGCTAAACATTCGAGTTCTTTGGTCTCTTGTTGCCTACTAAATCTTTTTGAAATAATATTTCACTTGGAACACCGGTTTTTAAATCATCACATCTTATCCAAAAAGGTTTTGAGTAGTCTATAAAGAAGCAGTAGTCAATAAATGCTTCGTGAATCCTTATAAATTACACTCCTTAAGGAACTTATTTATGGAAGAGGTGATATCTGGATATTTAGGTAGAAATCGTTGGTACCAACGGTTTCACCATTTCTCACTTTCAAGCCACTATTTCTCACCATGTGCCCTTTGTTTTTTATTTATTTCATAAAGAAGTGGTTTTTCGTAATATTGATTACGACCAGCTTCAGAGAGATCTTTAGAATATAAACCAATCTCAAAATTTTAAAGTACTCTTCTACTGTCGTTGATATAAGTAAAAGATCGTTTAAGTAAATAAGAATTAACTGATTATTGCAATGGAGTTAACTTTGTCCATGAAACGACTCATGGTCTGCGAAGAGTTACTCTGAACAGACACAACAATAGCCCAGGAACCGAGAATGCTGTCTTATCTCTCGACGCAGACCGAGTATTTAAGATCAATTCTGGAGATGTATTTAGTGCTATTTAACCTTCCAAGGGTACAATTTATTTACTGACCTTCAATTGTCTTCTTAACCCGGTATATCGTATTTTTCATTTTATTTTCATTTGATGAGATGTAGTTGTTCAATATAAACAGGGTTTATGCTGACAATCCACAGAAAGGTTACATTACCAACTGCCACTGTGAAAATAACAACAAAGATGGAAGAATGTGAAAAATATAAAAAACTAACAATTCAAATCACAGACATTCATTCTACCAAGAATTAAAATTTCGACATTCGCGATTACCAGAAGTGGTGCAGAATTACAAGTTACAACAAAGAAAGGAATAAATTATCAATGGCCACCAGTCAGGTGACAGATACAATCGTACAACAAAGAAAGATACAATCGTATAAAAAAGAGCTCACGCTGAAGATGAGGCATATGCAGAAAAGCAATTCATAAAAACAACAGATCGCGTACCAGATGGGAAATATATGGTACATTTACCTTTGAAATCAGAACCAACAGTGCTAGAAGAATATAGGAAGAAAGCTGTAGCACGTTTACTGATCGAGAGAAGATTTATGAAAGATAAACCACTCTCCAAACTAAATCACTACTTAATGCAAGATTATAAACAACAAGGTCATATGCAGCTAGTAAATGAAAAGTAAATATTATAGACCAACGAAAAGTATTATAGAAAGTACTACCATAAAACTTGGGGTAGTATTTGATGCATCCAGCAAAACGCCATCAGGATTATACTGGAATGAGATAATGATGAACGGATCTAACATTCAGAGTGATCTAATTGATATTGTTCTGAGGTGGCGAACGCACAAGTTCGTATTAACAGCCGACGTAGAAAAGACGTTCAGGCAAATCTGGATGCATCCTAGCCACCAAAACTTACAACGAATATTGTGGCTAAAAAATACAATAGAGGTTAAAAACAGTCACATATGAAACAACAGAAGCATTATTCATCGCGGTAAGAACATTGATACAATTGGCAATGGATGAAAATAATAACTATGCAATAGCAGCCAGAGATTTTTACGTAGATGATCTGTTAACTGGGAGTGACAGCATTAAAGAAGTCATAACCATCCAACAACAGGATGGACATCGAATTTAGCAGAGATATTTACTAATGTTCCAGAGCATCTAGGAGCAAAGGGAATCATCAATTTAAAAGTCAACAACATAATAAAAACATTCGGAAATCTTTATAGTTCTGAAGCAGACACTTTTGTATTTGACGTTACTAAGCTAAATCTTAAAAAATCAACAAAACACTTACTATTATCCGATTCATCAAGACTATTGGTTCCTGTTCTTTGGCTATCACCAATAACGATAGCAGCTCTCCATGAATTAATTGACAAAATCGCATGTGATCCATGTACAAACTAAAGTGTATTCTCGTGTATTGCCAAAGATTCATAGACTATCACGTTTATAAACAACGACAAAAATTAAAGGAAATAACAGTCCCAGAGCTGAATCCAGCTGAAATTTAGAGAGTTAGAATTGAACAACATAGATATCTTCGCAAAGAACTTGAAGCATTTATGAAAAAGAGAACGTTGGATCCGAGATCCAAGCTATCGGCATTGAACCCATTCATCGATAAGGGTGGGATATTTAGGTTTTGTGGTTGTTTACAAAAAGCCCAACTGCCAGTAAGCCAATTAAAGCTGCCAATAATCCTACCAAAGGAAAGCAAACTAAGCAAGTGGATAATTTAAGATATGCATGAGAGAACAACACTTCATGGAGGTCTACAAATAACATTGGTAAATCTACGCAATAAGTTCTGGATAATTTATGGCAGAAATTTGACACGACACATTATACAGAAATGTGTTACATGTTTCAGATATAAACAAAAACCCTAAACCAACTATTGGGTGACCTACCCACTTGCAGAGTGACTCCTTCGTGGCCATTCAGCAAGGTAGGAATCGATTATGCCGGACCAATTCAACTAAAAAACAAAATACGAGGAGGTCAGACTAAATACAAAGGTTACATTGCGGTATTTGTATGTATGGCTACCAAAGCCATTCATGTGGAAGTAGTAAGCGGACTGGCAACTGAAGCATTTATAGCCACCTATCGCGGAGATTTACATCACGAAGGGGGTTGTGCACAGACATGTATTCCGACAACGCAACTAACTTTTCTGGTGCTGAGCGACTAGTAAAACAACGTAGAGGAAAGATAGCAAATCTAGAACCAGAACTAGCAGGTTTGTTACAGCAGGATGAAACAACTTGGCAATTTATACCTCCTGCTGCACCACATTTTAGTGGTAAATGGGAAGCAGGCGTAAAATCAGTGAAGACACACTTGAAAAAGGTAATAAGGGAGACAACATTAACGTTTGAGGAAGCAACAACATTGACAACCCAATTTAAATTGGTGTTTAAACTCTCGACCATTAATCGTTTTGTACGTTGATCCAGAGAGCTTTGAAATACTAACACCTGTACATTTCCTAATAGGGGGGCCAATGAAGATGGCCTCTGAGACCAACGAAGACATTCACTCCCTAAAAACCCGCTGGCATCTGGTGCAAAAAATAGTAAATGATTTCTGGAGAAGATAGTCCAGCGAATATCTGCAGGAGTTACAACAACGGACAAAGTGGAAGAAACCTCACGTAAATTTAATTCTAGGAGACGTCGTTCTTCTGAAGGAAGATAACCTGCCACCAGCACGTTGGAAAATGGATAGAGTAATGGAGGTTCATCCAGGTTCAGATGGCTTAGTTCGGATTGCGTCAATAAAGTGCAACATTTATAAACGCCCAATAACAAAGTTATGCAAGCTACCAATTGAGGAAGAAAATTTTCTGGCCACGCAATTAATAAATCCAACTGCTGCTGAAGAAGTAAAACCTAAAGCATTTTCAAAAAACAACATCCCAATCAGACGTCAACCAAGAAGACAAGCAAAAGAAGTCAATAAGAGTCAATAACAATTTATCAATGACGCAGTGGCAGCAAATACCGCTCGCTGCCCCGCAACATGTTCAATATGAACAGGGTTTATGCTGACAATCCACAGAAAGCAATTTCATATTACAATGTATTTCATGTTGTTAGTGTAATTAGTAAAATTGCCATTACACAGCTGAGGCGATATCTAACAGTAGTCAAATATTAGTGAGATTCGTCTGCGGCATTACAATGTCTTAATCGAATGAGTGCAAAATATTTTGAACGATTATTTGGATTTTAGTCTCGATTTCGACAACTTCAGTTAAAATATGTACAACGGCAAACATATTATGTTATGGTACACCTACCTTAAATTAAATTATCCACGAAAAACATTTACTTATCTTTTTCCGATAATCAATCATCCTTAATTTCGAATAATTATACAATCAATTATAAATGTTTTTTTTTTGTTAATGAAAATATTCGTCTAAAAGCTTAATTATATTTTACTAGCTAATAATTATTACATTGAGTAGAATTTTGTTCGTTGGCATCATCTAACACTGAAGAGAAGAAAAAAAAACATTTTCCAGTGAAATTGCCGCCAGTTATCTCGATTTTGTAATTATTTCTCAGATTATTAAATTTTGTGTTATTAATTAAATTTGTACTTTATCTACAATAAAATGCCCGAAAATGTATCGGAAAAACACCCAACGAACAAAAAAATGGAAATCATTAATTTTTATTAAACAAAAACGAGTGGAAAGTGTATTGTTCGGGTATTTACTGAACATGGTATAGCTACTGAAAAACAAAAATTATAATTATTTAGCAAGAAAGGAGAGCAAGCAAAACAACAACAAAAGTGTAATAAGAAAGGAAAATTAATTGGTGATTAGAAAGAATTATAACTGATTATAAGGATAATATATTTTTTGTTGTTGTTGTTGTATTTTCATTATCAAATTATAAAGATGTTTTTAAATTTGTTTTTATATATTTTTATTATTTTTTAAAGATGCTAAAATTATTTATCTTAGCTCGAAAGAGAATACACATACATACTACGATGTACATAGAAATAAATAAAAAAGGATTCTGTACAAAATTTGGAAAAAATGGAAATAATCTGTATATTTATGTGAGTTTTATGTATACGGATGTGAATATAAGGATTGTGTCATCCATCCGTAAAGGAGGGGAGGGAAAAAAGTGTTAAGATTAATGTAGATTTGAAACATATTACATGAGGATTTATGTATAGAAAAACAGTTTATCACTTGTAATCCTAATAACCTATACATACCTTTAACTAATTTATAATAAGCCTGGATGGTTAATTTATTAAATGGGACTAAACATTGTTGTATATACGGTTTGATCAATGTGAATGGTGGATTTGTATTAACAAATATATTTCTAGCAGATCATTAATTATAGATTATGCAGTGCCGTTTTATAAGGATACACGACATATAAAGAAGATGTATTAAGACTCAACTAGGTAATTCAACTATTACTAATTCACGTATATCTCATTACTACTTGAATTCATTGAATTCATTGCAGTTCACTGTTTCACTCTTTACCTTAAAGTATCCACCTTTTTTAAGTCATCGTTGGAGGATATCTCATAGTATATGAACAACATGTCTGTCGACCTATAATCCGAAAAACTTATTTCGCAATTCTAAGCCTGTTATATCATTGGCTTCTTGGAGAACATACGAGTAGGCCAGGTCTAGAAGTGAATGACTTTTGCAGAAGCTGTATGAACGAGGAGGAGGAAGAGACGATAGTCCATCTCTTATGCTCATTCCCGGCTTTGGCACACAGAAGACATGAATATTTGGGTAACCTCTTAATGAACTGCCTTTCTGATCTCGAAAACCGTAAGATGCGATACTTATTACGCTTCGTAAGATTCTCAAACAGGTTCTCATAAGGTCTAAGTGTGCTGTAGCAGACACTTAACCTTACCTTACCTATTGGAGGATAGCCTTTCGGTATGAGAAGAGGTCACTGTCGATGACGATGACTAGAGAACGATCTGGTATCTTATAATTGGTCACAACAGTATGAATAGGTGGCTCGTGATTGTAACTGATAGAGTTAGATTGATGTACTACTTGTTAGGGAGCGACTAAGTTCCAATAAATTTTCACTCAAACCAAGATAGTTATAAAATTTTGTTAGTCGTATAGTATTGTAAAAATAAATTGGAATTAAACCGAGGATGGTGATTAGGTTTAATATCGACAAAGATTCCTTATTTTGCTTCTGAAGGTTATTCAAATAGGAAAACCGACTTCATATGTGCCTCAATTCGTCGTCTTGCTGACTACAACAGGTCAGTGGAAATGTTAAAAAAAATCACTCGAATATAATTGGGATGCTAAGTGAGGAACTGGTGAATCTCGATTGTACTACATAGATTGTATGCTTTGATTAGGTTTTTCGAACCATTTACCTCACCAAGGAATTCTCAAAGAATGGAGCGGTACCAGAAACTGAAGCTTTACAATTTTCTCCGGATGGCTCTAAACTGAATGGTAAAGTAGGAGCAAATGGTAAAGTACGAACAAAAAATGCGAGGTCGTTTTAGTAGGTCTGTAGTAGCCTGTTTCGATTACAGTAGAAGGATTAAACCCTTCCTGGCTATATCGCCATACCTGCAGTTCACCAGCTCGCTCGAGTGAAGTAGAACTTATAGATAATGGGACTTTTTGATCACCTTTATCGTTAAGAGAAGAGTGCGAGCTCAACGCCACTCTATACGTGAGTAAAACCGAGTCTAGTGACTAGATGACAGCAACATAGATTGGGATATCAGCTGTGGAAACCACATTATAACAACCAATTAAAGATCTCCTCACTAGCCAAAATTAGTTGATAAAATCATATAAATCGAGATGACGTCAGTTGCATTTTCACCTATAGAGTAGAAGAAATATCTAATATCGTGTGTTGTGGCCGAATTCATTCGAACTTCTCTTTTAACGTTCTTCCTTACGAAGAAGACAAATCGAGGTTAGTTTAACGATTAGTTTTCATTCATTTTGACAAATGTCCTGTATTATACATTAACACCGGCCGCCTGAGATCAGATATAGCAGAATTGGTCCCGATCGAATTTTTCACTTGACACTTTTAAAATAATAATACTGAATAGTGTAAGTTTGGACTAGTTTTTCTGTTATAACGATCAACAGACGCCCTAATCGGTTGGCTTCCCTCATTCAGACAGTATAATGTTTCAAGTCTTGTTCTGGTTTAGTGCCTTGTAAGAAATCCCGAGCTTGTAAGAAATCCCGAGCCTATTCCACACACTGAAAATGAATTCTGGATTTGTTCAATAGTTTGTCTCTTGACGAAAGCTTAAAACCATTTGAAAATGTATAATAATATTCACCATGTCGTCAGGTAACAACCTCTAAGATTTTTGACGTCTGGAAATCAAATTAATTCTTGTTTTAAAATTGTCGAGCCATCTTTCGTCACTTGAAAATTTACTGTTTTTTTACCTAATGAACATTCGAAGGAAGGTGGGAATTCGTTTATGTGACAAAGTCTCTACTGCATGTAATGATTAAATGTCATCTATAAATAATCGTATCTATTTCTCTTATACTATAATAATCTATGGCTGAAAGGCCGTAAACGACGCTTACCGCGTCTCAACTAAGCCCTTACAAACCATTAACGTATTGATGCACAGCTTAGGTAGTCAGCCTATAACGAATGTTTAGCACAACCATTAAGTTACAACCGGTGGCTTACTAAGAAAAATCAAAAGCTTACATCCTTTTCGAAGTTCTATTTAAAGAATCATTATTTGGGATTTTTAAAACACCTTGACATAAGTGGCCACATAAATGTACTAAGCATACTTATAAAAGGTCGCTCTTCTAATGTTGGAATTTAATTTGGCTCTAAATTAGCACACGATTAAATACTTTTCAAACCGGTTTGTTTTATTAGATAGAGTATGGGCTACATTGGTGACAAATGACGATAATGATCTTTACTGATGGATCAGTACACCGTTATCTGCGATTGGTGCCAGGTTATACGTACAAAATTTGCCATGATCAATTTATATTTCCACCTTGGTAGAAAAATGCTACTGCCGTTCAGGTGGAAATTACAGCCATTTTTTAGAGCAGTACTCTTTGCACATCGTCAGTCGGCTGTAAATGCGATTGTATCCAATACTGTTTCATCGAAACTTATTTTGGAAACGAAAATTGCCTAAAGTCAAAATTACGCCCAGGTGGCTCAGTGGTTAAAGCTGTGGCAGTTGGAGCGGGAGATACCGGGTTCGAATCCCGATAGGGGCATGTTGTAAAAGGGATTTTTCACCATCTGATTACGATCGGTGGTGTTAATGAACATATCTATGACCCTCTGTTGGAGTGCAAAACTCATGGGCCGACCCATCTTCCATGTCAGTACTATAGGTTGGCATGGAGCTATGCAATGCGCAGATGGTTCTACGAAAATCGGACCTATAGCCGTACGTCCTCGATTTGGCCGTTAAGGTGTAAAGTAGGACGTAAATAAGCGAACCGCGAAAGCGCTGGGAGAGCCTTGAGCCCCAAAAAAGATAGCATAGAATAAAATATAAAAAAAAATAAAAAAATAAGTCAAAATGAAGTCCATGTAAATGAAGTCAGATGGATATCAAACGAAATATATTGGCTGATAAATTGGCCCGATGTCATTATTTCTGAAGAGAGATAACAACCGTCAGTGATCTGAACCAGAACATATAGGACAACCTCATGTCTTGTCACCTATCTAAAATCGTCTTTGAATCAATAAATATGCAGCAAATATCCCAGAATTTCTGGAATTACTATATATAGACGCACACTGTTCCCTGAATAATCACATGTTCCGGATGAAAATTAGGATCAACGCAAATTGCGAACAGAGTGGGAAAGAAAAATAGAAACTTGAACACTTCATATGCTCCTGTACTTCATTTTCTTACCATAGACTGCACTGTTTTGAATCACGATATCTTTAAGGATCAAGTGAGGGTCGTGGCGATGCCGGATATAGATGCTATAGAAGAACAAACAGATTTCGGGAGTGACAGTGTATGTATGTGAAGTTGAGAGATCTATGCACAACAACGAGTTTCTTGTGGGCACTTTTCTGGATATTGCAGAAGCGTTTGATAATACTTCATTCGTCTCGACTACGAATGCATGTATCAAATGCATGTATCAGATAATGTAGGGTTTGATACGAATTTTTGGTATCAAACCCTACATTATCAGGTGGATTAAATGTATGCTTGAATCTCGTATACGATATACGAAGTTGAGGATACTTTTATTTCAGTCATGGCTTCCAGAGGATGCCCGCAGGGAGGTGTGCTTTCACCCCTGCTGTGGCTTCTGGTCATTGACGAACTTCTTGTTAATCTTCGTGATTCCGGTTTTGTCGCCCAAAGTTATGCTGATGATCTGGTTCTGACAGTTTCAGGCAAGCATCTGAATGTCTTATCAGATTTAACTCAACACGCACTTCTCATTATAGAACACTGGTGTCTAGATAAGGGTTTACAGTGGTGTCTAGATAAGGGTTTACAGTGGTGTCTAGATCTACTTTAAACTACAAAAGCCACTGCTATTTTTTGGCAATGCCCTAGAGCTTTTTGTAATTCTTGGGGATTATACCCCATAATGTTATATTTTATCTACAAATCACTGGTTCTCTCAATGCTAACTATGCATCTGTTGTTTGGTGGCCAGTGGCTAAAGTTAAATCTTCAATTGTTAAACTGAATTGTTTTCAAAACTTCCCTTGTCGGGCTGTAACTGGAGCCATGGCTTCAACTCCGCTCCTAGCTGTGGAGCTAATTCTCTCCCTACCCCAGTTACAATCCTTCAATTTAGGTACAGCTTGTTCGACTGGCTTTCGCTTGAGGAATGTTGCGGCATGGAATCCTCTCGGTACTATTTTAGGCGATAGATCTATTCTTAATGATTTTAAACTGGCTTTGCCAGAACTCGACATGGTAACTGATAGGCTTCTGCCTGTTTTTAATTTCCATAGATCATTTGAGGTGTTTCATCCATCCAGGGATATGTTGATCTCACCAGATTTTCTCAAATAGATATCCGAATCGCTTGTATTCTTTTCAGATGGCTCAGTCACTGAACAGGGTACGGGCTTTGGTTACTACTGTCCTTCGCATGTTCTGAGAATCTCTGGAAGTCTGGGATCTACTGTACTATACATCAAGTGGAATTAATTGCGATTACTCACTGCGTGATGTCAGCTTTTAATCTCGTTGCCGACGACAAAGAGATTTTATTTTGTACGGATAGTAAAACTGTCCTTAACTCCTTGAACAACCCTCTAACCAGCTCTAAAATAGTACTGGATTGTAACAAATTTCTGAACCTCCTTGGTCGTAACAACAAGGTAACGGTCATGTGGGATCCTGCCCATTGTGACATTGACGGCCACGAAATTTCAGACTGTTTGTCTTAAACTGGTTCTCACCTATATTTCGTAGGTCCTGAACCAGCTTCGCCGTTACCTACTTATATAGTGAACAAACAATTAAAACAGTTACCCTATCGAATCTAAAGTGGACGTGGTCGGCTACCGCTACTTGTAGCAAAGCGAAATACTTTGTCAGAGGTATTAACTCTTACTTGTAAAATTACGTTCTTTCATTGAAAAAGAACAACTTGAGAATTTTAGTCTCTATACTTACTGGCCATGGCCGTTTCAAAAGTCACCTTCAAGATGTTGATGATAGTTTACATTTCATCAGCAGTTGTCCAGCTTTCGACCGCATGAGATCTCTTGTGTTTAACTGCAAGTATATTCCTGTGAATCTACTGTCTTCTCTGCCCTGGTTCAAACTGCTTCAGTTTGCTAAGGTTGCAGAACGCGTCTGTGCGCTTTGATGGAATCCTAGGTTTGCACCATGGGCTCTTTGTGGCATTGAGTGTGGAAGCTTATTGGGTTCCAACCAACTTTAATAAAAATAATAAATAAAATGTATGTGAATGGATCGAGTCTGAGTGAGGTTCCTTAACATTCTAGTCGAATTTTAATTTAAACACTAGTCTTTTATTCTTACGAAATCCTTCAAACTGTAAAAACAATAAAAATTTGATATTTTTAGCCTTAAATCCCACAACACTTGAACCAAAATTTATGACCAACAATATTATACTTTCTCAGTGTATTATTAATTACTTAATTAATTTACGCGTCCATAGTATTATTATTAACTAAAATTTAAAAAAAAAAATCTAAAACCTAAATGTATTGTGTAAAAAATAAAATAAAATATAAATATATAAATTAAATAAATAATAAAACAATTTTTAAAAATGTTTATAAAAAAAATAAAAATTAACAAAAAATTTAGATACAATTATCTGTGAATTAATAATAAAAATAAATAATTAAATTTTATATTACAAATATTATTATGTTAACGAATAAATTATATATAATATATTGTAGTTAAATTATTATTATTAATAATATTAAAAAGTATATATATAAATTAAAATTAATATACAAAAAAAAATATATAATCAAATTATATTATTAATAAAAAATAAAAAATAAAATTATTTATGTAAATAATTTATATTTTTAAAAAATAAATTTAAACAAAAAAATAATAATTCTTCCATACTGTACAATTATTTGGTGTTTTTATTAAACAAATTAATTCGTTATTTATTTATAATATTATTTATGTGGCAAGGACGGGAACGTGTGGGAATTTGGGATATTACCTTTTATTTAATTTGTTTTATTGGTACCTGTGGAACGTGCTGAAACATCAGGTGCGACATAAAAATCGCCATCGTCATAGGTGCGTAAATGTGATTTTGTGAACGTTTAAATTTAATTAAAGCATTTTGGACCGTGATAATTGTAATTTAACATAATTACTCATTCAGTGATGGTCAACAGAGTTTTTCTTATGAAGGAAATGGCACTTCCACCTCTTTCGCGGTTCGGTTATTTATATTCTACTTTACGCTGTAACAGTCAAGTCGAGGAAGTAACACTTTATGTATGGTGCCAATTTACCTAGAACCATCACCGCATTGCATAGCTCCATGCCAGCCTATAGTACTGACATGGAAGACGTTCGGGTTCATCAATTCTGCAACAGGGTGTTATAGATGAGCTCATTCACACCACCGACCGTAATCAAATAGTGAAAACTCCTTTTTTCATCCTGCCTCTATCACGATTCGAAACCAGCACCTACTGCCGTAGCTTTAACCGTTTCGCTATTTTGTCGGTTACAAAAATTGATTTTAAGTGAAGCGAGTGTGGATTTACATGCAATCAGTATTCTGCTCCCAATTATGAACCGTTATTTATTAGTTTACCAGCTCTTGCAGTTTAATTCTTTTAATGCGTTTCATTTGTTGTATTTTGCAAGATGTTGATATGTTGCTGTAATCTTCTTTCATGTTTGATAGCAAATTTTTGGACCACTTCATTAATTCATTTAACATTTAGGTCGTTGTGTAAGTCCTCGTTGGTTACGTAGCGGTAAGCATTCGTTATTGCACGTAAAAATTGGTTTTGGCAGCGTTGAATAATTAAACGATTTGATTGTTTAGTGCAGCCCCAGAGTTGGATACTATACGTCCTAATTGGTTTAATTGTCAATGTTTTCCAGTTCAATCAAGATGCAAACCGAGATATGTAGCATATTCGGCTTGGGGAATTTGAGAAATGTATGAGGTTTGAGAGGCCCGTTGAGAAATGTATGGAGGCTGCTACTTTTGTGCCGCAACGTGTATCTTGCATGTACTGATTTTGGCTCGTTAAGCTTTATTTTCCAACCCTCGGTCCATTGGCTAATTTTATCGAGTGCTTGCTGTAAGTATTCGACCAGAGCCATCTTTATTGTAAAATAAAGATGGCTCTGATTCGACTCATGAGGAAAATCATGAGGAAAAAACCTAAATCTCCGATGAAAGTTGTTTCCGTTGTCGGTACATCAGAAGTGTAAGGAAGATAAAGTGTGGCCCTAAAACGCTACCCTGGGGCACCCCCTACTATAGTTGGGAAAAAGTTGTAGTATGCTTCTTCATGAGATACTCTAAATTTTCGTTTGGAGAAATACGACTCGACTCATTGACTTTTTGCAACTTTGAAGCTGCTCTATTTGATAACTCTTTAAACAACCTTGGAGAAATTTCATCAATTCCAAGAGACTTTTTGGGATATTTGATAAAGTGAAGATATATAGACTGGTTTACGATCAGTCGTAGATTGTATGTCGTGTGGTTGAAATACCGATGCCAGATGGTGGAAACAGTTCTGCATTTTCTTCATTACGTCGCATCCATTCTCCATTTATACTTGTTATAGGTGGCACTTGGGTGATTGGTTTCTTGCATTTTTTTGTAGCTTTTCAAAGAGCTTTCCAATAATGTTTCAGGTTCTATGCCATATGCGTCTTTCCCTACGCCTTTCTTTTATTAGTTTTCGAATCACCAGGGGTTAGTTCATCTTTTGTATGCCTTTCTTCTCTAATAAGGGTGTTAACTCTTTACTTGCTTCACGCATAGAGTTAATAAAATATCCAGCTTGTAATTAGATTGTCCAGTTTCTCTCTAAATAACTCCCAATCAGTAAATTTATAAGTAAGGGTTAGTTTCATTAATTTTTTTATGACTAATAAACTCAGAGTCATTACGACCTGTGTGTGATCGGAAATAAGGTCGCCTTCGATTTTAATGTAATTTGAGGTTAATCCTTTCGAGATATAAAAGTCAATCAAATTAGGTACCTTGTTGATGTTTGTAGGCCAATAATTTCTATTGCACTTAGGAGTTTTTTCCTTTTCCTCGTGTTATGAGTCGAGTTCCCTACACAAGACATTTCAAGTTGAGCACGAAGAGTCGCACGACTGCGCTTTGTACACCAGAATATACCGCGAAAAGCAAACATTTTAACGAGGTGAGAAAAACCTGGTCATCAACTAACACCAGACAACGTTTTGATGTTACGATGGAACACCGGTGACCAGCATTGTATCATGGATTGAGGAGTTGAGATGTTTCAAAAGAAACAGAAAAGCGATGAGAAGATATTTATAGGAAGCATTCTAAGATGAACCTCGTGAAGTTATACCTAAGGGTAGTCTCATGTGGCCGAACGATAAAGAACCGGTGGTTACGGTGTAGTCAGGTAAAATCTGACAAATCCTTAGCCTACTATAAATCCAGTCTACTAATATCAAATTATAAAAACAGAAAATGGGCGTCCTTCATACAAAACCAAAACCCGATTACAAAACCATTACAATATACGATATCACTCGTTTTGATTCTAACACCGAAAGAACTTAATTTATATAAAAATAATTTTTCAATTAATTATACAATCACATTACAGACGGGACATATTGCTGTAGATGACGAGCCCTGAGATGATGACGTTACTGTGGCTCTGATGAAGTCCAAAGTTGACGAAGATCACTTGACACAAGCTATTATTACTGATGAATTGGCCTTGAATACGATGACTGTATCACGAATATTTAATAATCATCTGAGATACACGAAAAAACTGCTCGATGACATCTACGAATTTTAAAAAAGGTCCCATAAGAGGCTCGACTGCGTTTTGTTAAATTTTTCCTTTAAATTCGAAAAAGGTCAGACCTGCAACTCTACTAAATTCGTTACTGGTGACGAATCTCGGTTATATAAGTACGATCCGGAAACCAAACAGCTTTCAGTGGTATGGGACCCAACAGCAACAAACCCACGCATTAAAGCTAAGTAATAAAAATCAACAACAAAAGTAATGATGTCAGTTTACTTTAACCAATCAAAAGTCGTTGCTGTTATACTTTAGAAAAGTATCAGACGTTTACTGCAAAATGGTATACCGAAGACTGCCCAAAAATTGGTTAGAAAACTAGAAGAAACAGGATTTGTGGCGCAATTGTTCTTATCATGACAACGGCCCAGCTCCGACCAACACCACATTCTCCGGATCTAGTACTTTATGATTTCTGGTGATTTGCAAAAATTAAGAGGGGTAAGGTCTGAATTAACAGTAACGCGGAGATAATTGATGCGGTTAATGTGAAAGCTTAAAAAGATTTTGAAGACTTTCGAGAAATGGATCTATAGGCTTAAGAAATCAATGGATTAAGAATAAATACGAAAAGAATTTTGGTTACTTCCATCGCACATACGGGTTCGCTAGCCTATATCACCTACAGCAGTGACGTTCTTAAGAGACAACACTTCCTCTTACCTCGCAGCACAATATCGCAAACCTTATCACAATACACAATAAATAATTGTTATACTTCTAACACTGTTTCTATTTATAATCACAGCTAAAGCAACATAATTAAGTTAAAATGATAATAATCCACAAGTGGTATATAGTTTATATACATACACCTTTGTGCCATTAAAAATAAAGTATATACATACCTATGGTTTGCGTCTATAAACTATTATAACAGAAAACCACACCAACCAATTATACACATACAGTTGGGTGCAAAAAAATCGCACGTTGCTCAATTTTCCGCAAAAGGCCAAAAAATCCAAAAAAATTTTAATTTTTTTTAATGCAAAATTTAATTCAATCCATTTAAGTCAATCAATGGTACTTTTTTTGTACTTGTACCACGCCAACAAAGTGATTTTCTGGCAAATGGATTCAGCAGGCTGTCGAATTAAATTCTAAAAATAATTCAACAAGATTAATACAATAGCATGCCATGAAATATCTCGCTCGAAATTGTGATCATTCGCAAATCGAATCTTAGTCTAAACATTCCTTAATTAATTACGTCTTCACCCGGAGCAAAGAAATGGATACAACACCAGAGGTAGCCGCACAGGTGGTGGCACTAATTTATAGGGGGTAGCACCAAAATGAAGTGGCTCTAAGTGAATTTGGGCCGATCTCTATTCGTCGAATGTGGCAGAGATATTAGGAAACTGGTGGCTTCGGATGATGACACGAATAAGGCCAACCTCGTTCTACAGCTCAGTAAAATGACCTCTTAGTTGTAACAACTTCGTCGCGTATGAATACGGTTCAACTGGGACGGTGTTCCAAAAAGTTCGGGAAGTATAAACCAGTCGGTGCGGACAATAAGAAGACGACTTAGAGATGTTAGACTACACAGAAATCAGCAAACGGGCAGAAATTGATCTCTGACGAGTGCATGATGTGTTTATATGGTACCGATGGACGCAGAAGAGTATACAGATGACAATGAGAGCAATATGCACAATGTTTCATTGAAGAACATGTCTTGTATGGCGGTGGATCGTGTATGTTCTGGGGAAGTAGATCACTAGAGGCGAAGACCGATCTTGTATTCATCACCTGAGGCTGTCGATCAAGAGGAATGACTTCTCAACGGCACATTTAAAGGAAGTACTTAAAAAAAAAATAAAACATTTTTTGTTCATGCAGGATAATGCGAGATCGCATATTCCTAGTTTAGTATACCAGTACCTTCAAGAGGTGGATGTCCCTGTTATGGAGTCGAACATTTAAGGGACGAGTTGAGAAGGAGGATTTGACAAATTCACAAAAAAGTGGACCTAAGATGAAGGTAAGACCCCACCAAAAAATCAGTTTGATGGTAAGTATTGAAATAACTTTGCATCTGAAATAAAAAAAATTAAACAATTGTTGAATTTTTTGAACTTTCGTGGAAAATTGAGCGATGTGCGATTTGTTTGCACCCAAGTGTATATATTGTCCCTTTAGTCGAAACATAATAGTAAAAATACTAACAATAATCCACCCACCCATCGGAAATCCAACCCGATGATAAGAAAAGCACATTGTACGTACCATGGACTACATAATGGTATTATATCGATGTAGTACATAAGTATTAATGGCAATAAATTATCGACTACGGTTGATTTATTTATTACACACACACACACATATCGTGAAAACAAGAAGAAAACGTTGGGAAATATCAAAAGCATAACCGAACAAACAATGGTACACATACAAAAGTTCGAATTCGAAACCGAAATTTTTTCATCAATTATCTCATAGAATCAACCATGAACAACAAAGAAACGAGGAAGAAAATTTCAAAATGATTTCCTTTTTGTGTACTCGCCACCACATAGTTGTTGGTGTTATTTTCCAGCATGGAGTGAGGTACATATATAGGAGAAATTAGATGAGGATACATAACGACATGGGGTTTTATGTGGAAAAACAAATAAAAGAAAATCATTGGAATAAAATGGATAAGAAAATCACATTTATATTATTAACCCTAATTGCATTATTACATGTGACTGTTTGGTTTTTGTTTTTTTTGTGTACATAGTACATACATACCTTTATTCAACTTAAATTCGCATTTGACGTGAAAATGGAAAATTTATATAAGAGCTTGATACAGAAAATAAAAACTAAAACGTTTAATGTTTCCGGCTTTTTAATGGACATATATTGTGCGCCATTTTGTTGTTTTAAAATTTATAAGTGTTAAGTTGGCATCTCCACCGCCCAGGTGGCGCAGTGGTTAAAGCTGCGGCAGTTGCAGCGGGTGGTACCGGGTTCGAATCCTGATTCGGGGCAAGATGCAAATGGGTTTTTCACCTTCGATCGTTTGATCGGTGTGAAAAATGAACATATATCTGGATCCCCTGTCGTGTTTACAATCCATGGGCCGACCCATCTTCCATGTCAGTACTATAGGCTGACATGGAGCTATGCAATGCGCAGATGGTACTACTAAAAAACTCGGACCTATAGCCGTGCATAAAGTGGTATCACAAAGGACCGGTCGCCGGTTTAAGTGTGCGATAGCAGGCACAACCATTTAACCTAACCTAAGTTGGCATCATATCCAGGTCACATGCACGCTTAGATCTAAGAAGTGGTGTTACATAGCTTAGTTGTACCATAAAAGTATAAATATAGAGAATGATTTCATTCTAGTCTGCCCTTGGCGTACTTCAGTCGGTCCAATTTCTGAACACATCGGTAATGGTTGCTTCAATATTGTTTCTCAAATGGTCACTTGCTTGTGGATTGTCCATATAACACTTGTCCTTCACTGCACACAGTTTCTTGCCGGCCACTTCACATCATCATTTCAACTGATAATGCGGCCATCCAATTTTTGACACACCATTGTAACGTCCGATGTGTGGCTTGGCGCAACATCTTGCTGAAACCAAAGGTCGTCAAAACAAATATCTTCAAGATATGGCCACAAGAAAGAGGTTTACAATAATACACAATGGATGTATTCTTCAATGCTTCTCCTCATATCCTTGTGAATTGGTCGATCACCAACTGCAACAATTTTATTTGTTTACGAATTCATCGAGATGGAAATGCGCCTGGTAGTCGAACTTCAGTAACAAACAAAGTTACGTTTTGTTCGGCTGAGTTCAAAAAGAATACTACTAGGCAAGTTCAATATTTGCTGAAATGTGACAAAATACTAAAGATGTTCGAAGCCAAACCTCAGCCCATGGTAATAATTTAGAAGGCACGTCATTAGACCCAGAAAGCATGTCATCCCATCCGTCCACCGCATTATCGCTGAACCAGGAGGAGCGTCAACCAATCTAGCAACTACAGTCGAACTCGATTCTGACCCTGAATATGATGTCCCCTATATAGAAGTGACACCTGCCACTTTCACAATTGCAGCAACACCTTCATCGATAAAAAATACTTATGTGTTGCAATTTAACAATTTTCGTCTCTGTTGCACCATTAAACTTAACCACGAATTCAAATTGGATTGATTTGTTTAAGAAACTGAGACTATCTTTTTAAGGTTCATCATGATACCAACTTTCTAGTTTATTGATGAACTTTGAGTACCATCGTGTCGAAAAGCGTGTCTTAGAGCAAATTACCAGCGTGTCTATACTGACGTTACAAACGGACGCATGATCTAACATACGCAGGGACTCCATTACAAATTACGTAATCAACATGCCCAAGCCGGTTTTCTACAAATCTACCCACACTAAGGAAAATCATATGGCTAAATCTCTTTTCGATGATAAATTTACTGGTCTTATTAATGACAATGTCGAGAATATAAAGGCGGCTCGAAAAATGGTTAATAAAATATATCCCTCGATATAAAATATATCGAGTATTGATGCATCTGCCATGGGCTTAACTTGCTAATTATAGACATTTTTTAAGATTCAGTCTATCAGCAGACTAAAATCCTCACTCATTCAGATGGTTTTCGAAATAAAAAACTCATATTTTGTACGCTACCTTTGAGCGAATACAGCGAAACCGCATATCACAGTATACAACGATTAAACTGCCTGTGAAAACACGATGGAATTCTTTCGTGAACTCGCTTTCAAGTTTGATTGAAGCAAGATACGCCCTGAAAGCTCCAGCTATCGAAGACGAACTGCAATCCGTTATGAAACCATCCACTATTTCCTCCATTCGAAGTGAATCATTTTGGAAAAAAATAGAAACAGTTTACTGTTTTCTTACTCCGATCGCTAAATGGACATCATTTTTGAGAATGATAAGAAAGCAGGTTTGTCCAAAGTGGTCAGCTATTTTGTTGATATAAAAGCTGCATTTGAACGATATGAATGCGTCAATTATGAGGAACTTCTAAACATCCTTGATGTTTATGACGGACTAAAAAATGTTTACAACCCCTGCATTTTTCCGCTAATTTGCTTGAGCCATCTATTCGATATCGCAAAAACTTGAAGCGACTGAATTCATTTTTAATACTGCAGAACTCCGCCCAAAATATAAGGACCGCAACAAAATTATTGAAATGTTTGAGGTTGCAAGCGAGCAACTATCTGGTGAGATACGGTGGACAGGTGTATGCTCTTGTTCACCGGTAAGCACGTTGGCGGTTGACATTTTGAACATACCCGCATCAACATCTGCAACGGAAAGTACATTCAGCTTAAGACGTTATTATACACAGCTTAAGACGTAATCGATTGCCTGTAGAGCGTCCCGAGAAACTAATGTATATTTTGCACAACTTCAACTTGTTAAGATCAGAAATGTCAGTGTCTTGCTCTTTAGAATAAGATAAAAATTTAGATCAATTATTTGTTGAAGATGATGTATTTGTAGACCCATTTTGAATTGGAATATATGTTTAAACGAAGATTATGCTTTGTCTTTTGTCCAAAACCAAAAATTTGCTATCATTCTACGGTATAAGTTAAAATTAAAATATAGCATAAAAAGTGTGTTACCATCTTTACCCATGTTACCGGTAATATTATCAAATTTAAAACTACCGGGAAATTTACATCACTACGCCTGGTACAAAAAGATGATTTTTTTAAGCAAAATCCTCATCAGTTTCGAGTTTGTTGCAGGCTCATACAGATTGATATCAATGTCGAATCGATATCGAAGAGGATGATTGCGGGGCTTCAATTGCTGTACCAATTGAACCTAATAGGGCCACAAACCAAGATTTTCACGTAGAATACTTTGCATGGCTGCCCGTATCATGAACTTTATGCACAAACTCCTTGATACCGTTAAATGTGAGTCCGGTGTTTTGACCAAATTTTGTAAGACATTTTCTTGCGGTTTCCAACCAATTGTCTTTGTTGTGTAAATACATTTCCAGCATTTCCTACTTTTGTTGAAAAGTTTCTGTCAAAGAAAGAATGCCATTAGTGTTGCCACAGCCAAAATAACCGATATATCAAATGTAAACCGGTTATCGGGGCACCCTATATGTATCTAGGTTGATTGATTGTTTTCGTTGTTAAATTCAAGAATTTTAGAATGTCAGTAGCTTGAGCACATACGTCAGCATTCGTTATTCTCACTAAACTATTTGTTTTAATTTCGTTCAGTTGGATCAAATGTCAAAACTGGGTTCATTATTGATTCAAAGATATAATACGTTTACAGTGTAGAGTCTTCTTGTTATCCAATTCATTTCACGTCGATTTATTTTCAAAATCTCTGCCTGAAAGACGTTAAACAATTGTTGCCCTGCCCTCGCATTTAACAGAAATCGTCTAGCATTTATGTTTTCTATGGTGTGTAAAACTAAAGCCTTGAAACACACAGACAAATTATTCTAAAGAGACAATCAAACATTCCAGAGTTCTTCAAGTCCCGATTTTCTGAACTCGCTTTTCCAAATTTCATAATTGCTTAAAATCATCAACACCAATCGCTGGTGATCATATATCAGCTATACTGTAGAATAACAAAATCCCACAGTTGGACCTATATGAAGTATATCTATGGCATATATGACTCGAAGTGGAAGTGTAGCATCACTAAATATTCTATTCCAATGTCATGATCGTCCAGTAATGTTTTCGGCATGTATTCGTTTTACATTGTTATGATTCTCATAGGCTCGTATCCGAATCCGCCTGCCACTGGTGGGGGTTATGGTATTAGTCTTCATTTTTCACTTTAGCACTTCACTGGTTAAAATACGATTTTTCTGATACAGCGATTTAGCACTTCTTATATAAAGGGTGATTTTTTTGTGGTTAGGATTTTCATGCATTAGTATTTGACAGATCACGCGGGATTTCAGACAAGGTGTCAAAGAGAAAGATGCTCAGTATGCTTTGACATTTCATAATGAATAGACTTACTAACGAGCAACGCTTGCAAATAATTGAATTATATTACAAAAATCAGTGTTCGGTTCGAAAAGTGTTTCGCGATTTACGTCCGATTTATGGTCTACATAATCGACCAAGTGAGCAAACAATTAATGCGATTGTGACCAAGTTTCGCACTCAGTTTACTTTATTGGACATTAAACCAACCACACGAATGCGTACAGTGCGTACAGAAGAGAATATTGCGTCTGTTTCTGAGAGTGTTGCTGAAGACCGTGAAATGTCGATTCGTCGCCGTTCGCAGCAATTGGGTTTGTGTTATTCGACGACATGGAAGATTTTACGCAAAGATCTTGGTGTAAAACCGTATAAAATACAGCTCCTGCAAGAACTGAAGCCAAACGATCTGCCACAACGTCGAATTTTCAGTGAATGGGCCCTAGAAAAGTTGGCAGAAAATCCGCTTTTTTATCGACAAATTTTGTTCAGCGATGAGGCTCATTTCTGGTTGAATGGCTACGTAAATAAGCAAAATTGCCGCATTTGGAGTGAAGAGCAACCAGAAGCCGTTCAAGAACTGCCCATGCATCCCGAAAAATGCACTGTTTGGTGTGGTTTGTACGCTGGTGGAATCATTGGACCGTATTTTTTCAAAGATGCTGTTGGACGCAACGTTACGGTGAATGGCGATCGCTATCGTTCGATGCTAACAAACTTTTTGTTGCCAAAAATGGAAGAACTGAACTTAGTTGACATGTGGTTTCAACAAGATTGCGCTACATGCCACACAGCTCGCGATTCTATGGCCATTTTGAGGGAAAACTTCGGAGAACAATTCATCTCAAGAAATGGCCCGGTAAGTTGGCCACCAAGATCATGCGATTTGACGCCTTTAGACTATTTTTTGTGGGGCTACGTCAAGTCTAAAGTCTACAGAAATAAGCCAGCAACTATTCCAGTTTTGGAAGACAACATTTCCGAAGAAATTCGGACTATTCCGGCCGAAATGCTCGAAAAAGTTGCCCAAAATTGGACTTTCCGAATGGACCACCTAAGACGCAGCCGCGGTCAACATTTAAATGAAATTATCTTCAAAAAGTAAATGTCATGGACCAATCTAACGTTTCAAATAAAGAACCGATGAGATTTTGCAAATTTTATGCGTTTTTTTTTTTAAAAAAGTTCTCAAGCTCTTAAGAAATCACCCGTTACAATGGACTTTTGATCTTCCCATTATGCTGACAACAGTCAATGGTGTGGTGCATACATTTCGGCGTAGTATATTTCGAAAAGTTTCCATGCGTCACTGTAGTAATGTCTATACAACTGGTTTCGATTCGATAAATGTTATCTCTTTCTTCATCTCATTATCATTTCTCAGCGTGAAAGCGTCTATTATTTACGCTTGAGGCGTTGAAGAGATGACCATTACATCTCTCGCTTTCCAAATATTGTATGGTCTTAGCTTGGATTCAAACCAGTTTCGATTTTGATCTATACTTTGTATCACGCGTACTATACTCACTTGGCCATTAGCTCTGGCGACGTTTACTCGTTATAATATGCTCGCTATACGTCATAAACTGTCCTCAAATACATAGTCACAAAGCGATGTTGAAATGAATTGATATTTCTACAGGGTGGGGCAAAAGTCTCGCTACCATTTTAATTGCCTATAACTTTGTTCAAAGAAAAGACAAGTAGGTTTCATTTTCATGAAAAGTTTATTTGGTCTTTACATTTTTTTTGGTTATAATTGGAAAATTATATCGGCTTAATGGTGACCGTGTCTCACTGTGTAACTTTCCGCTCTTTTTAAAGCATATTTCATGACATCCTGCAACATCTCAGGCTGAATTTCTTCAACTTCGTGACGAATATTGTGTTTAATATGTTGAATCGTTTGAGGCTTATTCACATAAACTTTTTATTTTAAAAATCTCCATCTGTTCAAAAAAGTCTGGTGCTGTTAAATCCGGAGATCTAACTGGCCATGCTTAATCGCCATTTCGCGAGATTAGTCTTCGTTGAAAAACCTCATTCAATAATTGAATTGTTGAACGGGCTGTGTGTGCTTGCTCTTCTATTCTAGGCACAAGGAAATTTCGAATCATGTCTTGGTACCGTTCGTCAGTAACAGTACCTTCAACACTTTGGTCATTTTCAAAAAAAAAAAAAAGGACCAATGATGTTTCCAGCATTAATACCACACCATACAGTTGTTTTAAGCCTATGCAGTGATGTTTGATGGATTAATTGAGGATTCTGTGCTCCCCTTAACCGACTGTTCTGTTTATTGACGTGGCCACTGAGATGAAAATGAGCTTCACCGCTCATTATCAATTTAGACGAAATATCTTCAATTTCGCCAGACAGCTTTAGGATTGCATTACTGCACTCAACTCATTGATCAGGATCACTCAATAGTAATTTTTGGACTAATTGAATTTTGTACGGGAACATTTTTAAATTAGTTTTCAAAATTCGCCTTAAACTGAGTGCAGCAATGTGCAATTGGGATCAACGTCTCCGAATTGATGTTTCTGGAGACTCTGCAACACTATCGCGCATCAGCGCCATATTTTCAGAGTTACGAGACGTCCGTTGTCTTCCAGAACGAGGTCTGTCTGCTGTCGTAACATACTGTCGAAAATTCGCATGTAAACGATAAATTGTGGTTTTGTGAGGCAAGGGACGATTAGAATATTTTTGACGCAATTTCCACTGAGTGGCAATAATAGAACGATTATTATCAATAAACATTGTCACTATTTCTGCTCGTTCTTGTGGCGTTTATTTATTCAGTATAAAATTAGGGCGTCTACACAACACAATGATTATGTGGCGTTCAGAGCAACTCAAATAAAATCGCATAGTAGCTCACGCCACACGGAATTCATAAAATCGATATTTCGAGTTAAGTTCTTGTAATTCACTAGTACTGTCGCGTCACGGCTGAACGTATATATAGGAATCGCACAGTATGCATATGCCTGATGAGATGGATTTGATCTTTTCGATCACGCAGTCATTCAATGACGTCATCATCCATCAGATCGAAACAGGCCTAGTGGATTACAAGATAGATACAAGCAACAACTCGGAAGTACAACACATTCAAAATTTACAGTAAGCTACACGCTTCAGTTAAATCGAAACTGAGCTTAAACGTCACATAACCAAGATGGCGCGCAATTAAAATGGTAGCTGGACTTTTACCCCACCCTGTATCTTAAGTTATATTTTACGGTTATATTTCGCTATTCTTTTTTATATAACATTATGTAACAAAAGAAAAGCTATACACTGTAATTCTCCTTGAAATAGTTCTTCCCAATAGAATTCTCCTGACACTTTTGTTATGATACATCTATGAAACTGGTTTGGAACAACTATATAGTATTGATATTGCAGCCTACATCCGTCTACTAAAAAGATCCGCAACAATATCGTTTACATTTTTCTACCATAGAACGTGAACAGGATGTCTTTGGAAGTAGCAAAGTTTTTCTATTTTCTAGAAAACTGTGTCAACAATATAATAACATTGATCACGAGCCAGCTTTTCATATTATTGTTATCAATTAGAAAATGCTGACATGCAGTAATTTACTTAGCAGATGATCGATACAAACCGGGTCTCAATTTGGTTTCAAATCACTTCAATCTTACCGCCTATCTTTAAGGCTGGTAAGCCAGCTGTCATATCATGCTATAGAGGAATATTGGCGCTGTCATCAATTCCTAATCTTTATAAAGGGTGGTCTAATTTTACTAATTTGACAGAGTTCTTGGAAAATTCTTATAAATAAAAAATAAGAGCACAATCGTACATAAAACGAGCGAGATTCTAGTTTTGATCTAACTGTTGGCCAGAGGAGCAAATTTATATAAAATATCTTTTCACTATCTTTTTAATTGCGATACTAGCTTAAATCCGCTGTAACAGTGAGGTCTTAATATTGGCCCATTGTGACATCCCTTCCCATACGTACACTCTCAGTCCCGAAATATGTTTGTTCGTCTAATAAAGTGCAAGATCTGGTATCCTCAAGGTCGTCAATTGATCCTCAAATAGGAAATGTGATCAAAAGCAGTGCAGTCGATGGGACGAGTATATAAAAAATAGGAACATGAGAAGTTCCTAATAGTTTCTTTTTCCTCCTCCACACTGTTTGCAGTTTGCTATGTTTCGAATTTTCTTTTGGTTCATATGATTTTTCAGGGAACACTGACTCTTGAGAAGGACCTCCAAGAAACTTAAAGTCCGTCTATCATAATTCAAGAAAGGACTGGGATCTTTGCTGATTTATTGATTTTGATATCTTCTGATTTTGGATAGTCGACAAGAGATGAGGTTATCCCATCTCTTCTAGTGCAGATCACGAAAGTGATAGTGGATGCCTTAAGAGCGACCCAACAAACGTATATAAATAATCTAGAACTGATATTCGCTAGCAATTTGTGTCAAATGAGTGACTAAAACGTTCTTTATAATGATAGTTTGTCATAAAGCAGTCTTGATAGAGGTCAAATGAATCTCGATTATATAATAAAGGTAATTGATAGAATTTAATTGTATTTTTATTACAAACAACACGACCCTTATAAACCGATCGATTTGAACATCATTTACGTATATATACCTACCTACGCTCCTCGTACCTGTGTGCCGAAAACCCTTTTCTCTCTCGAATTTCAATCATAATGAGTTTACATCAAAATATTATTATGGCAAATGGCAATTGAAAAATACAAACCAAACACAAAAAGTCAAATTATATAATCATTTCGATCCATCGAAATAACATCCAAATATTTAACTGATATAAATGAATTTTAAGAGCCAGAGCCAGGAAAAAAATTTGTAAAATTTTGTAAATGAAAATTACCTTCCATGTATCAAAAAAATATGTCAACCCTTCTCATATTTCTGTTATTTAAAATAAAATTTTGCTTTATTTTTCCATTTTCAGTTTTATAGATTCAAATGGGTCATTGTCGACAGCCAAATTGAAAACTTTTTTCATTTAGATGAAAACTTGTTGTATGTGTACTTACAGCTACGATTTTTTATGTTGAGCTGCCCCAAAGTTCGGCAACAAGTGGTAATTGGAGTTTTATTAAATTTCGTGCACAGGTGGATTAATAAGACACAGTTTTGTATACCAAAGTTAATTGGAAATGTGCTAATTTAACGTGTTAACAAGCTGACTCAATCTACAGATACATGAACCCATCAACAGGCGAGTCGAGGACAATTCTTCCTAAGGAAGCAAAAAGAGCCGACAATAAGAAAGCCGCTTAGGCTTCCGAGTTGAAAATCTCCGATCGCAACTTTTACCAGATGGTCGCATCGGTTGTCAATATCTCTAAAACATCTATTTCAGCATTAAGTGCAAACGGTGCTTTGGTGATGAATCCATATTTGCAGGCCGACTTACTAGCAAACGTCTTCACTTCGAACTCGTCCTTAGTTAATCCCCTACGTCAATTCCGTATTGTGGAAATTGTCTTCAGGAACCTGAAGGTAATGGACATTATTAAGGCCACCGGACCTAACGAAAATCCTGTTCGAATATTGGAGAAGTTTGGAAGAATGCGATGGTGCAACCGGTTCTTAAACGTGGTTGTGATAAAACTAACCCTCAAACTACCGGCTAATATCAATTGTGTCAGCCGTGGCTAAACTTTTTGAGAAATGCATTAACCAACAACTGGTGAATTATCTTGAGATCAATAAAATAATTTCAGATAAGTAATATGGCTTCCGCGAAAGCCACTCCACAACCGATCTCTTGACGTATGTTGTATTCAAATGGAATCTCGCCCTTGAGCACCACGGAGAAGCCATTGCAATCGCTTTGGATATATCTAAGGCTTTTTACAAGTTTTGGCATGAGAATCTCATTTGTAAACTTGTGGTTGTGGCATACCGCTTCGATTCGATGACTATCAAGTGGATATAAATCTTGCTCAAAGACCGAAAGATGTTGTGCTACATGAGAGATCATCAACGACACACTCCCCAAAAGCCGGTTGTGCTACATGAGAGATCATCAACGACACACTCCCCAAAAGCCGGGTCCCTCAGTTTTGTCACCAACTTTGTTTTTGTTATACATAATGTCTTGTTGGATAGCACTGTGAACCCTATCCACAGTTTTGCTGATGATGCAACATTGCACTCTTCTATTTCATTACGAGCCTACTCCTTCAGAGTTAAATAATATGTGTTAATACGCAGATGAGTATTATTTTATTCGGTTATAATTTTTATCTGATTGTCTCTTTTCTACTTGTGTATATATTGTATACATCATCTTTATTCGATTGTTCGCTGTTTAATACAAAATATTTCTATTTTTCCCATTTCTTCTATTCGTTAACTGTAAACATATCGTGATCGTGCATGACTGTTTCTTCTTTCTCTATTTGATTTTGAAGGTTTGTTTCCATTCCTCCTTGTATGTTTATAATATCCACCAGAGTTCACAGTGGTAGTTTATTGGACTTAGCCCACCTTGATATTAACGGTGTATAGTACAAATTATACAAGTAAGTCTCATAATTACATAAACTATTAACTAGTCTTGTATTCAAGATTTTTTTGATGTTTTCTGGAATACAGCCTCATTTGGACGTCCTTTGCGCTCTGCATCATTTGTGTTGGTACGACCACATTTAAATGCAGCTATCCTCTTTACGATGGGTTTCGCAAACTAATTTTTCATCATAAGCTAATTTTTGTCCCAACCCAATTAAGCATTTGCCGCTTAAGTCAATTACAAATACTCTGCAAGGATGCATATCTGTATCTTAGATGCTGTGTTGACGTGTTTTACTTTTAAAAAATGTTATTCTTATATACCAGTGGCCTTATTCTGGTTTTTCCCGGGAAGATTGAGAATTTTTGACGTTTTTATAACAGTTGGGAATAATTTCTCCCAAAAGTGTATTCTGGCTATTGAGAAAAATATTTCGTTTGGAAAAAATAATTCCCAATTATAATAGTTTTGACGTTTATTTTTACCTATTAAAATTGTTTGGAATTCATATTTCTTAAGCCTGATTTCCATTATAAAAAAATACTGACAAAATAGTCAAGGCGGAATAAAAAATATAATTTTTCTTACAGTGCGAGTGAAATAAAAAATATTTCCAGTACAAAAAATTTATTCAGTACTAAGTTAATTTTTATAGTTACTGAGAAAATAATTATAGCAGTACTGACCAAATATATCAAGAGAAGCATTTTTACTCAGTACTGGAGAAATATTTTAAAGGAAAAATAAATATGGATGATTTTTTATGGTTAGTTAACTCATTGTGAAAATAATTGAAATAATTAAAATTATGTTAGTTTTTTTTTTAATTTATTGTTGTAGATTTAAAGTGTATTTTGTCTGTTCTTTCAAAAACAAAAATAAATTTGAAATTTATTGGTTATGTTACACGCATCTGTCAAAATATATCCACTATAAAAAAAAGAAAAAAGTAAAAACTATCTCAGTCACTCTAATGGCATTTTTAATTTTTTTCTCGCTCCGGGTTTTTTCAGTAAAAAATACTGACAAAATTTTTTTCATAATGGAAATCAGCCTTTATTCATCCGTCAATATTTAAATCATATTCAAATATAATAACATAGCGCACCATGAAAAAGGTACTCTAGTGGCGAACATTTAAAACTATGTGTTTCGCAGAGGGGAAATAATTCCCAGCACGCTAGAATACACTTTTGGGAGTTGGAGAGTAAAATATTGGGAAATATCGTAGGGGAAACTTTTTTCACAAGTCCCAATTATTCCCAGGGAAAACCAGAATAGGAACACTGGGGATGTAGATATCTATCTATCTAAACTAATATAAATTTTAAGTGTGGAGTTTATTTTGACTTGTTTGTTTGATTTTAAAGCCTAATGCTGGTTGTAGCAGGCAATAATCTATCTCCATCAAAAGATCTAAATATTTCTATATACCTGGAAGTTAATTTATCACAGAATACCTATTCAAAACGTTGTTCAACTTACTAAAAAATAACTAGATTATTGGGTTCCAGCCAGCGATGTTCTTTAAATGCATGCATCAATTCAGTATTTGAATATATTTCCTGATTTCATTATTGAACGGTATTTGATATGATTTATTGTCCAAATAAAACACTCGAGATTGTTTAATATTAGAAGCTCTCTGACATCCAAACACGAAAGCCGATCTATAAACAATTTCAACTTATCTACATTTGCATAAAGTATCATAAGATTTCAAAGGTGACCTTAGGGAATCCAAATCATGATTATCTACAATAAGTTGTATTCTCTTATCCTATTTCATAAGATACTTTGTATCTCATTATTGTATCTCATTACTCATTAAATCATAGATGTCCAACCCGCGTGTGATTTAAATGCATGAATCAAAAATGTACGAATGATTAGTTTTGGTGAATCCAATACAAAAGCATTATGTTTGATTGCAGAGATGTTGAAGCGGTCTTCAAAGAACATAATTTAAGTAGACATTATACTCAAAAGCATATCAAGTTCGCTGAATTTAAACGAGAATATCGTAAACATAAATTACAGGAAGTTAAAGGAAATTTAACTTCTCAACAGCAACAATTTCCAAAATTCGTTTCCCAATCTGATTTAATAAGCCAAAGCCAGTTACGTGGTATAGCTAATTTAATTGCCAAAACCCAAAGAATTTGCTGAGGGAGAATTTTTTAATGAATGCTTAGAAATTGTTGCGGATATAATGTGCCCTGAGAAGAAATCAGAGTTTTCTCAAATAAGTTTGTTTCGCCAGACCATCGCAAGACATAAAGCATAGCAAAAATAAGCATTTCAGTGTGTAAATTTCTTAACCACTGATGGAGCTCCTGCTATGGTTGCAATGCATACAGGCTTGACAAAACAAGTAGAATACGAAATCTATTGGTAATGTACGTATAATGAAATATCACTACCTTTTACACGAAGAAAACTTATTGGTCAGTGCTTTAAAAATAGAAAATGTTATGAAAATGGCTTTAAAAATGAAAGGATTGGAAGATGAATCATGCGAATGCTTTTACACACAATCGTCATGTCATCCGATGCATTTTAATTTTTGGTCAACAGCGAGAATCGAACTCGAGATCGCGACGTGATGAGAAACTCGTTGAACCATTAAACTATAACCGGCGACGGGAGTATAGTTACCGCACTACTGAAATATATTTCGTCTCTGTCTATAAAACCTGAGATCAGATATTTAGTTTTGGATTTATTGATAAGCTAATTTTTGTCCCAATTAATCATTTGCCGCTTAAGCCAATTACAAATAATCTGCAAGGATGCATATCTGTATCTTAGATGCTGTGTTTTACTTTTATAAATTTTTGATTCTTATATACCAGAGGGGGCTATAATGAAAAATTCGATATCGAATCCGAAAGCGAATTTTGCTATTATTGAACTAAACAGACAAAACGAAATCGAATTTTACGAAAATCCAACTGTTTTGTAGTATACGAATTTCATTTTGTGTTATCGAATATATGCTTTCAATGCTTCACAGTTTAAGGAGCAAGATTTTATTGATAGATTTTATCTGACAAGTTATTTGTTAATTAAACCACAACAACAAAATAAATGTAAGTAAATTTAAATGAACTATAATACACATTATTGCTAACTTTATGCTTTCATTTACCAAATTCGACCAAACAATTTCATAAATCCGCGGCGGACCATATTTTTCGATATCGGATTATTTCATAATTAGGGTTACTCCAGATAATAAGTATCGGTAACATTCATATTCTTGTTAAACACTAGAATTAATTAACTTTGACATAATATTGTAACTGTCATTTTTCAAAGATGTTTTCGGTGTTGTTCAATACGATGGAAGAAAAAACAATTTGTATGCTTTGCATTAGAAAGAAAAAAGGTTAAAAAGAGTACCATAAAGTTTTTCTTGTAACTCTCAAAAGCTTACATTACTTATGGCCTTTCTATATTCATCATTAGTCTGTACATCAGGAAGTTCAATTACTATGTGTATATAATCAGTTTCCAAATGGCACTGCCCGGGGTCTTAAAGTACCTATACAAACTAATTAAGAGATTACCTATGTCATACATTATGTATTCCAATAAACTACACTTGGGTGCAAACACATCGCACATTGCTCAGTTTTCCACAAAAATTCAAAAATATCAAAAAAAAATCCAGTGTTGGTTTAATGCTTTAATGCATATTCGTATTTCAATATCTATCCAGTGGTACCTTTTTTGTATTTACCATATATGTTCTCTTTTTTGGGGTAAACATCTAAAATAAATAAATTTATCAGCATTATTTTTGTCAGTTTTGACAGCTTCCATTCGATGCTGCATTGATTTCATGAATGTTTTCACGAAATATTGAGGTATCATCAATCCTCTACGGTCGCTTGTCCCACCTTCTGGAGATTAGTTAAGGCAACATCTCTGGCACGAACCGTTACTTTCAACTCGCCCCTTAAATGTTCGATGGGATTGTAGTCCAGGCCTTGTGCTGGCCACTCCATAACAGCCACATCCACCTCCTGAAGGTATCGCCTAAAACTATTTTTAATTTATTTACAATAATTTTTGTTTTTCCATAATGAGATGTGCAGTTCTTGAATTTATTATTTATATTAAAATATTAGTCCTAGATTGACAGCTTCGCATTCTACATTATCAATCATCTTTACGTTTTTGCTCTTTGTGTAATTGGGAGTTATATCTTGATTGAAACTGCCTGAATGGAACTGCCATAATTATAAGCTGGGCCAGTTTATAATGGACCAGTTTTACCCAATTGTTGATGCGAAGCAAAATTCTTTTTAAAAAATTAAAAACATTTCACGCCTGTTTAATACGAAATTCATGGCATACTGGTATACTACGCCAGCCGTATGCGGTATCGTTTTATCCGGCATGAACAGAAAATTTTCACAAATAAACTCGGCAAAAACCATTGAAAACCGTACCGTTGAGAAGTTATTATTATAAACGAAGATCAGTATTGACTCGGGTGATGAATCGGTCTTCGCCTCTAATTATGTGCCTTCCAGAATATGTACGATCCACCGCCATACGAGACACGTTGTTCTATGCAACATTGTAAATCGTTCTCCTTGTCTTCTGCATACTCTTTCGCATTTTTCGGTGCCATATAAACACATCCTGCACTCTTCAGAGAAAAGGATGTGTTTTTCTCCATTCTTGTTGTCCAATTTACATGCTCTAGAGCGAACTCTCGACGAGCTTGTCGGGGGACTGCGGTCAATTTCGGCGTTTATTGGTCTGTGTGCAGTGAGATTAACTTCTCAAATTTCTCTTCTAACTGTCCACTGACTACCTTCAACTTCACGAACTTCTTGGAGCTGCCGTCTCAGTTGGACCGCAGTCATACGACGATTTCGCAATGATGTTGTTACAAAAAAGCGGCCATCACGCATTTGACAGAACTGCTGTAGGTATGCATTTGACAGAAAATCACTTTGCTGGCATGGTACAAGTACATAAATGGTACCGCTAGATAGGTATTGAAAAAGACTTAAAGCATTAAAAAAATTAAACAAACATTAGATTTTTATTGATATTTTTAAATTTTGTGAAAAATTGAGCAATGTGCGATTTTGTCGCACCCAAGTGTATGTTTTACTATAACAAGAGATCCAAAAACAAGTTGATCGCTACTGTGGTCAACATATAGCCTAGTGACATACTATAGACTCAACTTATAAGCCATCAAGTTGTTTGGGAACAACGAGCTACATCGAGTCTCTTGAAGCTGAGATGTGGTTTGGTTCGACATAATGCATCGTTCTATATAGTTTCAAATGTGTAGGGCAGTCTGTTGCAAACTGTATTAATTATGTATAGTATTTCACCGACTTGGGTCCGAAATATACAAAAGAAATCGCTGTTGCAGTTTTGTTTAATTATAAACACTTTATTTAGATTTTATAATGATGTACTCGTAACTGACTGTACAAAGTCTTGTTTGGTACATCTTTTCGATGTCAGAAATCATTGCAATCTTGTGTGTGCGAAATTTTAGCAGAATGGTGATAGGTCTTGTTGTAATTTTGGTCCACAAAGCATAACGTTGTTGATAGAAACGCCTGTAGAGGTGCATGCGGACCCGTCGAATACCATTCTCATCTTAGTCGTGGAACTTGTATACTTAAAAACAGCGTGATGTGGTAAGTACAAAACTATTTTATTTGGCTGCAGTATTTTATCAGCCGGTATCTGAATCATGTGACTAAGTTTTTCATAATCGCGCATGAACTTGCAATATTCAGTTTTTAAATCCGGTTGCTTATCAAATTTTCTTTCCATGGATAACAAGCGCCTGATAGCATTTGAAAGTGATGAGCCCAAAGTACCAACAGTGTCTTTGATTGGTAAAACAACAGAATGCCTGCCGTCCGAGAACGTAATCCTCTTATGAATATCTCTTCACATTGTATATCATCTGACGAGAGTTTATATTTGGAATGAAGTTCTTCCACTTCCCAGAAACGTCGAATTATGTCATAAGCACAATTGTCTGATAATAACCGAATATTGTATCATACACCTGGAGATCCGAATTTAATGTAATTTTTCTAGTTTGTAAAATCTTGAAGAATATCCCTAAAATCATGTCAACTTCGTTTGATTGATAAAAACTGGGATCAGCTAGTTCAAGGGTTGCAAGATGTTCCAGCTCTTTTTTATTTAGATCGAATGATTTTGCTGGCAATCTAGACGTCAATCGTGGGAGAATTAATGCGTTGGTGTTTAAAAACCTTTTCTCATCATATGTTGAATACAACGTGACATTAATAATGCCTTTTATTCTTCCAGCACTAACGGATGATAAACCTTTGACCAAGATTGAAGAACGTTGTCGATCCAACTGTAAGGTGTTAGCTATTTTCTCCGTAATGAAGGATGCTTCCGATCCAGAGTCAAGGAGTGATCTTATTGCGTGCACATTCTTATTGATATCAAGTACATTTATTATGATCGTTGGAAGAACAGTTACCTTACAGGTTGATTGGTTTACAGATGTTTCATTGGTAATATGGGCACTAATGATGGCTTCTGTTGCTTGATCGGAGGTAACTTCATGATTAAATTCCAATGAAATAGGCAGGGCTTTAGTATTTGAAGCGTCATTTTCGAGATGTAGTAAAGTATTATGACTATTGTTACAGATGCTACACTTTCAGGACAGCTTGTGGCTGCATGGCAGGAATTCAAGCAGTTGGAACAAAGATTTTGTTCTTTAATAAAGTTCTTCCTAGTGGAAACATCAAATGCTCTGAACTTAAAACATCTGAAAAGAGAATGAGGTTTGCTGCAACAAATACAGTTCTTGATTGTTAATGCTGTGTGAACATTTTTTTGAATTGGTTGCCTGCAAATGTTCGCAGCGTTGATTTAAAAATTTTAAAAATTCTGCCTCACTTGGATTGTCGTTGTCGACGGAATGAATATCCCATTGTTGCCTGTTTTCATCTAATTCGAAGCGTCCTGGTTGCTGGTTGTTGACAAGATGGTATTTCTAGAAACGATTTTATGAGAGCATTCACCATGATTTTCTTTTTATCAAAGCGTTCAACAAGTTTGTTGCATGCTTCCAGATAATTTGCTTCGGTTAGCAATAGATGTTTAATTAATTGTGAAGCACTTCCTCTTAGTAGTCCTCTAAACAACTGGAATTTGTGTACACTCGTCAAATTAGCGTTGTTTACTGCTGCTAAATACAAATCCTTAAATGATGGCCATTGTTTGAAATCTCCGCTAAAAGGTTCGATGTGAATCCGAGGGACTTTCAATTCGGTGTTATTTTTTGACATCGTGGTTTCAAAGAATACACGTTGTTGCGTAACAAGATTATGTATCGTAGTATTTATGGAATCTCTACTATCATCTCCATCTGGATTTGAACCTAATTGCTTAGCTTCCTTTTGAAAAAAGGAAAGCTAATATATAAGCTGCCTGCACAGTAAAAAATGTGTTTTCGAATTCAGACGCTTTTGACACTTTATCAGGTAACAACATTAATTGATCTTCGATTATAAAAAATTCAGTCCAATTCTGATCTAATTTAGATAAACGGACCTCCAACTGTTCTAGTCTTGGACTGTTGCGGTCGATGCTTTCAATAAAAGTTTTTGCATTATAGGCTGGAAAGCACGCGGCCACGTTTCTGGATCAATCTTTGGTGAACTTTTCGGAACTTTTAACAGTTTATAGATCACTTCTCGGTAACAATAAAAAAAATACACAATTTCACTTTAGCTTTAAGTTTTTAGTATCTTACATGCAGATTATATGCCTATCCGGCTCGAAGGACCAACATATAGCCTAGTGACATACTATAGACTCAACTTATAAGCCATCAATTTGTTTGGAAACAACGAGCTACAACGAGTCTCTTAAAACTGAGATGTGGAATGGTTCGACTCAATGCATCGTTCTATATAGTTTCAAATGTGTAGGGCAGTGATCAAAAAATAATCCACAAACATTGTTTGTTATACCACTGCTTTAATCACTTGAATTATGTCTTTGATGTTGACAATCGCAAAAGTATCCTTTTTCTTATCTCGGTTACAAACTAAGCATCTCTATATCTAGAACCAAACGATTTTCATCTAACAACTAAAATAAATTTGATTTTAGCATATGGGGGTCTAGTTTTTGTTCTGTTTGTTTTTCAAACTTTTCTTCTGATCCTTCTTAATACATATAATATCAGGCCCTAAGGGTGGGTAGGTCATTCATTGAGAGTATTTTTATGAATTTTCTTTTTTTCTCAAAGTAGATATTTGTTATTTCTATTTATTTATTTTACATGATGCCAGGTTTCTTATATCTACATATGTAGATATACATCTGTACGTACATATGTGCATATTATCAAATGTATTATGTATGTGAACGTATTGTTATTGAAACTTAATAAAATATTTGATTTTTGTTGCTGCTATTGTTGTTTAGTGTTTAGAAAATCATTTTGTTTAGAACAAAAGGTAAAATTGGATTTGAGAATATTTCCTAAAAATTTTCTGAAAATTGAAATAAATTTATCTATTTCTGCTTTTTGTTATATAAAATTCCATTTAAGGCTTTTTGAAGTATTAAATTCTACCCTTTTTGTGTTTTACTTAAATTCTTCTTAGATATACTCGTACATACGTTCTTCGTCGGTTTTGCGATCGCATATACCTGTTTGGAAATTAAATTAGTTGCATAGCTAATCAACAAAATTCGTTACTTAGGGTTACAAAATACATTATAAATGTTAATATTTTCTTATATACCATATAGTTGACCGACTTAAAGATTATCCTAATTAACTTAAGCATTCGTTTATCTTTTAAGTAGTGGCATTGTTGCATTTTCATTGTTCGGAAGAACAACTACTCGATGCCCAAGTTCACTAGCGGATGCAGTTATTCATCAAAATTTGGGTTCAATGAAAAACCAGATTTATACTTTCAACTGTAGTCACGTAATATGAAGGGAGCTATCAGTACTCTGGAAAAACCTGATGTTACTCATATGACTACTTATCAGAAAGCCCAGAAAGTCTAATGAAAACTCATTTGCTCATGAAGCATCGGTTCTTTACTTGTACATATCTTCAGAGCTAGTTTGGCACTAGTATACGTTCGACGATCATAGTGTTCATTCCGAAGGATATGAACCAGTTAATAAAATATGAAGCCTAGATATGAAATGCAAACAGTCATATATGGCAAATCATTGGGTTTAAAATTCAGCCTCGTTTTCTGGCTAAACGGTTTGGTTATCAGACCGATAATCTTATTGGATGCACTAATTTGGTGACCTAGAACAATGCTTGGGATCTCTAAACAGCCTTCAAAGACTTTTTTGCCTGGGTATTGTGGGAGCTATCAATTAAGCCCTTATGGGTACTGCCAAATATGAAGAGAGAAGGGGCGATACATAACTGCCTCATGCCCTCCGACAGTTAGATGTCGAATCACGTTTTCGGAAAATTTTGTCTATTTTTTACCGAAATGGGACTACAATACCATCCGTTGATGATATGATGAGCTTTACTACCCTTCAATTGATGATCTCTACTGATGAATTAGTATGATGTAATCTGGCTGTTGTCGGGTTTTGTATACTGAATCATCAGGTGAAATTATTCTATCCTCTTGGTAAGTTCTCTCAAGTGGGTGAATTGTAAAGGAGATGAATTGTAGAGATCGTTGTATCTGCATCCTTCTTCTTGTGCTCATATTCTTCATACGCTCTCCACAGACTGCACTGCTTTCGATCACAATTCTTATTTGGAGATCAATTGACAACCTTGAGGGTTACAGATATCTTGGATTTCATTAAATCTTGTTTTTTTTGGTCTGAAATAATATCAAAAATCTTTTAATAACACCATGCAGATCTGTATGCTCTTCTTAAATCAGTTTTTCCGTTAAACTATCTGGAATCCATACCTTTCTTACAGGTAAATTTGTCATCGAATCATTTGCCTTTGGTTCTAGTTTCACGTTTAGATAAAATTAAGAAAGCTGGTATACTTAGAACTAGTAAATTCGTTTGAATCTAGGTTTCGATCAATCCCACTCTATTTCTCCTAACGAATTACAATATACAGGAGCTCAAAGATTTTGCCAGAGATTTTAAATACATCTGGTCCATTTAAAGCCCGAATCCGATTGGTATGTAATGACTTAAAAGAATAAACGTTCAATATATATCGTGAACCTTTTAATACTATGATGCGGCTATTCATTTAAATTCAGTTATTGAATAATTTTTGCAAGTCGGGTTTAGTTGCTTGGATGCAAAATCTTTAGATTTGTTCTTCTAGATAATCTGTAGATGTGAAGGTATCCATTGAAGAACTACTTCACTCCCACACGATCGAAGGTATTTAAACAACTTATTCACATAAACATTACCCTGAGTACCCCTCCCTTACTTATTAGTTCTAAACCAGTCAGAGTGTCTTATAGTAAAAGAACACTCCTTCCCCCGTCACTCATTGCCAACTTGATACCTTCCATAATCCCAATCAATTCGGCATTCATTATACAGATGTAATCATTTACTCTTAACATTTCCTCTTTTTTAGTGCTGGAATGTAAATTCGAATACCCACACGATCATTACTCACACTAGCATCTGTATACACAGTCAAATGAGCAAACTATTTCATTTGCATCTTGTGAAATTCTCTCTTAACTCATAACTCATTCATCAAAGCTTTAGTCGTGCCTCCAAAATTGAAACATACCATCATAACTGGCAGGAGGAACAGTTGATACCACATTTTGGACATTCTGACGAATATGTTCATATTCTCCTAAATTAAGCGGGATCTTTTAGTTTTCCTAAAGTCTGTTCCTGCCTGAATCCTGGTTACATTTCATTCTCTTACGCGTTTTCTTTCATAATCATTCGCACAGTTTCACGCACGGTGATCTACTCTCTCTTATAATTGAGACGTGAATTACCCATTTGTTAGCATGTATGTAACTTTAATTGAATGTGTGAGTGACAGAGAAAAGGCCTGAGGGACTTTAAAAACCTGTTTGATTTGGGTAAGTGATAAAAGTGAGGTGACGTGATATGGCGGCGTGAATGGAATAATTTATGTGGACATTTTTTGGCTGACCTCGTTCTGGATTCCGATGTCGTTATACTAAACGATAGAAGGTCAACAAGGATGGCGAATGTTAGAGCTAGAGCCAGTGCAATAGACATTACTCTTATGTCTAGCGGACTGGTCGGACAAGTCTTCGCGATGCATAGCCATTACTATAAAAAAATCCTTTCATGTTTCGAAAACACATCGAAATGTTTGAAGTTAGAACACCATTCAACCATTTATGGTTGTAGCACATTTATGGTTGTAGCACAGCCATATCGAGGACGTACGACTATAGGTCCAATTTACGTAGAACCATATGCACATTGGGTATAGCTCTATGTCAGCCTATATGGTCGGCCAATGAATTCTGCAGAGGGCCTAAAATAGATGTGTTCATTCACACCACCGCTTGTAATCAAACGGCAAAAAGTCCCTATTGCATCCTGCCACTATCGGGATTCGAACCCGCAGAGCGTGGCCGAGTCAGCGTATTCGCTGTCCTTTGATTTCATGCACGATATCAGGAGTCCGCATTAAATTCCTGATCTCGTGATTGAAACAAACTCGGTATGTACCATCAACGTCACGTTTTTGGCCATGATTCTTCTGATGATTCTTCTTTCGAATTTTAGAAGCCATCTCTCGTACTCATCTGTCAAGGTCCACCTATCACAGCCATACGTGACAACGGGTCTGATCAACACTCTGAACAGTTTCAGCTTATCCGTATTTGCAAGATATTTTGATTTCAGAAGTAGACGTAGAGGATATATCGCCTGATTGCCAGCGCAAAGTCGAACCTTGATATCATCTCCCACACTATTATTGAGATTAATGAGAGATCTAAGATGCTTGAATATCATCACTCTTTCAAACGTGTGGCTATCAAATCACTATCGAAATCAATTGCGTCTTGGTCTCGAAAACCAGAAATCAGATATTTGGTTTTGGACTCATTGATTTTGAGACTCACTCCGTTTCCATTTAATCCAATCACACAGATATCATCTGCATATGCAAAAAGTTGATTGGAATGTCGCAACAAAATTTTATCTTGAGGTGTTTCACTTCTACGAAGGTTCGTATTATATTTCTCCTTATCGAAAACCAAAAGTAATTGCAAAAGTTCTCGATAGCGTGTTCTCAACTTTAACACAGCATTTCGATTGCGTTACTGTCATTTTACACAGATGTACATATTTTTTTAGTATTCCTATTCAAGCACATACTATAGCCTCTCTCGATTGATCGAGTCATAGGCTTGCTTGAAATCTAAGAACACCTGGTGTACATCGCGAGATGTTTTGAAACCTCCTTGGTAGTCACCGATAATTTGCTCAGCCAGAGAATTCTTACCAGAATAATGTATGATAACTTGTATGCTGTACAAAAGAGAGTACCATCCTAGTCCCGAATGGCAATTGACAGGGATCTTAAGGTGTGGTGCAATTCGGTGATTCCTTAAAAAAAACACGTGAATTGTGCTCATTGCTGAGTTGTTGTACTCTTAAGACCGTAGCCTTCCACCATTTCCGCTTCTTCTGTCTACAAATGTGTTTAGCTGTCCTCCTAACAATAACTGCTTTGTTGGCAATTGTAAACCAAGTCTGTGCTTGATGGCCATATTGCGTTGCTCAGCAGCAAGACAACACTCCTCATAAAACCAATCATTTTTGGGCGTAGTTTTAACTATACCGAGAAAGTGCTTGGCAGCATTACTTCCCAGCCACTGTTCACTTCATCAGATTGGTAGTTACGATTCTTGTTGTTTTGGCGGTATATGTTTGTTGACATTTTTAAAATTTATTGTTTTTTACGGATCCGGGTCAAACATAACTTGAAGTCGACAAAATTTGACTGCGTTGGACATTTTTAATATCATGTTGTGGGTATTTTTAACTACGTGGCACTGTGTCAGATAACCTCATTAGGCTTTTTACGTTATTTCACGATTATCATTCCACTGTTCAATCTATTGTCCGTGCCTATAGAAAAAGAGATACGGTTCCTAATAAACAATATTTTATAAATCGCTTTCAATCCCAAACATAATAATTAAAAACATTTTTCCATTCCTAAAATGTTTCTCGCATACAAAATGTATAAATTTTTATTTATGGCATGGTCAAAAGGTCGATAACCAATGCAATAAAACAAAATATAGAACGAAACATCACACAAAAACACAACCCTTTTACATCATCGACGACCCATCCATCCTAAAAGAGAAAAACTAATTTATACTTTTTTTATTTGTGGGCAAAACACATTTCTTTTTAATTGACAAAAGTTTGTAACCGTAATTAATTAAAATAAATAAATGTTTGTGCTCTTTAAAATTTTTAAAGAGTTTTCTTTTAATTTTATTTATAACAAAATTTTTTTTTATAATAAAACTAATCAATTTAAATTGATTTTCTTTGAAAATAGAATTATTTTTTTTGTAATTAATTAATATTATTTAAGTTAGCATGGTTTTTTTTAATACTTAACAATAAGACATTTTACCCAAAAATATATATATATCTTAAGATGCAATTGATGTTGGAAAAAATATTTAACCGCTCATAACCATTTTCACAAATTCTTCGTAATTTACATTACCCTGCGAATCCTCTTGATTTTGAAGTAATTGTTCGACCTCGTCATCATTCAATTTTTCGCCTAGTGTTGTTAGTAAATGTCGTAGCTCAGCTGTTGATATAAAACCACTGGCATCTTTATCGAAATGGCGTAGACCCTCGACAAAATCTTCGGCCGATTCACCAGAACGGGCACGAGATATTTGTTGATAAATTGGTAGAAAAACTTCGAATGATATACGATCGTCTGGCTTCAATTGTTGAGTGAATTTTTTTACATCGGCTTCGGTTGGATTTTGACCCAATGCGCGTAAACATTCTCCAATTTGATTTTGTTGGATTTTACCATCGCCACGATTGTCGAATAGATTGAATGCTTCTTGGAATTCTAGAAACGATAGCACACAAAAAAATGGTTAAATTTTTATTCAGACTATATATTATTCTTTTCACCTTCGACTGAAGTAAAATTATTCTTTTTGGGTGGATCGTACATATACATAATGACAGTAATATTTTAATTTAATTTACACGTCGAATAAAACTATCGAATTTAATTAGTCAACGAACAACACTGTACTGACCACCATCGAAGGATAAATTACATAAATTTTGACTCATGTAATTCGTTGTGACTTCAATTCAAAACTGTACTGAGCGCGCCAGTCTCACATAACGTAATGATCAAAATACATATACAGAAAACTTACATATTGTTATTAATACCATCTATGGAATTCACTGTCTTGTTTTTTTGCTTTTCTTATTTTCATTTTATTTATTAAATTGAATATAGACGAAAGATATTTATGGACTCAAGTACATATAATTAGAGCTCGTTGTGTTCGCAGAGTGGTTCGATACAAAATAGCTGGAATTTTTTGCACTAGCATTTCCCAATCGTGTGAAAATAATGTAGAATTTGATTGAATGCCAAGATTCACATAACCCCAATGGATCACGTGCTTGTACCAGTTTTTATGTTTTATATTATTGTACGATGGTAGTTTCAAAATGTTTCGTTATATGTATTCAAATACTTTGTAAGTTGTCCTTCCACAATAATCAGTTTCAAACATTAATTATCAACCAGCACAATTTATTTTAAGATAGTATTAACATAAAACTCCGGAAGGTACCAGGTTCGAATCCCGATAGGGGCAGGATGATTACGATCGGTGGTGTGAATGAACACATTTACGATCCTCTGTTGGAGTGCAGAATTCATGAACCAACCCATCTTTCATGTCAGTACTATAGGCTGGCATGGAGCTATGCAATGTGCAGATGGTTCTACGTAAATCGGACCTATAGCCATAGGTCCTCGATTCGGCTGCAATGACGTTAATTAGGACGTAAAGAAGCGAACCGCCAAATAGTTGGGAGAGCCTAAAACCCCAAAACAGATTGCAAAGATAAAGACAGACAGAACATAAAACTCAGTCAATATAAATCATTGCATCGATCACAAATAAATTTACTTCGGGTTCTGGATCGAAACACTGATTTTACTAGCAAATCTTTGCACTGCTAATATTAACGAGAACTGGGAATGTCATTGCTTCTAAGCAACAACAGATTGTATTAGACAGCTGAGAACCAAATTTTCATTTGAACGAATTACGATTAAGTTTCGGCATCAAAAACGATTCCAAAACCTCTGGATCTGATCTCTGGTTTTCCAGACCAAAATGCAAAAAGCTACGCGTTTGAAGAAGTGATGAGATTCAAGTATGTTGGGTCTCTATGTTGGGTCTTATGTACATCTCTGTAAAATGACAGTAACGCAGTCACAATGCTGTGTTAAAGTTGAGAACAGGCTATCGAGAACTTTTGCAATCAATTCCGGTGTTCGACAAGGAGATGCGCTGTCCCCGATACTTTTTAATCTCATGTTGGAATACATCCTTCGTAAAAGTGAAACACCTCAGGACAATATCTTATTCCGACAATCCAATCAACTTCTTGCTTATGCAGATGATATCTGTGTGATTGGATTAAATGGCAACGGAGTGAAAGAGATACTTGATCCACTGGAACAGTGTTCAGCTTCCGTTGGTCTCAAAATCAACGAGTCAAAAACCAAATATCTAATCTCGGGTTTTAGAGACCAAGACGCAATTGATTTCAGTAGTGGAAACCACACGTTTGAAGGAGTGATGAGATTCAAGTATCTTGGATCTCTCATCACTCACGATAATAGTGTGGGCGAGGATATCAAGGTCCGCCTTGCCGCTGGCAATCGGGCTTTGTATCCTCTACGTCCACTGCTGAAATCAAAATATCTTGCAAATACGGATAAGCTGAAACTGTACAGAGTGTTGATCAGACCCGTTGTCATGTATGGATGTGAGAGTTGGACCTTGACGGATGAGTACGAAAGATGGCTTCTAACATTCGAGAGAAGAATCATGCGTGTGATATATGGTCCAAAACGCGACGTCGATGGCACTTACCGAGTTCTTTTCAATCACGAGATCAGGAATTTAATGCAAATTCCTGATATCGTGCATGAAATCAAAGGACAGCGAATACGCTGGCTCGGTCACGTTCTGCGTGCTGATCCGAACCGAATGATACAGCGATCTTTAAAGGGAGAACCGCCTTTCGGTAGGCGAAGAGGTCGCTGTCGGCGACGATGGCTCCACGGCGTAGAGAGCGATCTGGCATCTTCCAACTGCTTGCAACAGTATGAAGATCTGGCTCGTGATCGAAACCGTTGGAGTCAGATTGTTGACACGGTACGGGCCAATAATGGCCTGTAAAAACCGCAAAAAAAAAAAAAAAAAAAAAAAAAATGTTGGGTCTCTCATTACTTACGATAATAGTGTTTGAGAGGATATCAAGATTCGTCTTGCTGCTGGCAATCGGGCATTATATCTCCTTCGTCCACTTCTGAAATCAAAACATTTTGCAAATACGGATAAGCTGAAAGTGTACAGTGTTGATCAGACCCGTTGTCATGTATGGATGTGAGAGTAGGACCTTGACGAATGAATACGAAACATGGCTTCTAACGATCAGTGGATCTCTTGTTAGAGTGCAGAAATCATGGACTGTTCCATCAATACCATGGCTGGATTGAGCTATGCAATGTATAGATAGCAATTCTCTGCTTCTCCAAATAAGAATCACGTAGATCTCTAGAATTATAACATACTGGTAACTATAACAGATAGAGATATATCTACGAACGATTACCTTTTAAGAGGAATTAAGATAAACGATAAAATCTAAACCTATTTATAGAACCCAACATTTTTGGAAATCTAAATATAGTTTCCGATGAAAATTTGTGTCTGATGACACATTATAAAAATTCAAAATTATGATTAAGACCAAATGTACAACTTTGTGGTAATTGGAGAAACCGCCGAAAACTTTTTGAACACCTATCGTACCATTAAATTACATGTATTGGGGATTGTATTTGAAATCGAATACAAGCAGAAAAAATTGTGACCATAATTGGTAAGAAGTTTTAAAAAAAATTGAGAACAAAACTAGCACATATACAAGATTGCGCCAATATGTTCGATTGCAAGTACTTTTGAGAAGTAAACGTACTAACTGGTATGTATATAAAGTTCACTTTCTTTCGCTTAAAAATCGCGTTTCTTTTCTTTATTCGGCGTTATTTTTAGGGTAAATAAACCAATGACTTATTAAATATTTATAATATTCATGGGAATTTTCGTGTCATGGCAAAATATTAAGCAATGCACAGCGATGTTGAACCGGATATGTCAATTAGTCAGAAGTTTATAATTTACATATTTGAGTGGTTTGTTATCAACATAGACGCTGGTTATATATGAGACACCTGATAATTAAAGTATTATTGCCGCTATCGGCAAATTAGGCCACTCTTTACCGAAACAGGAACACGATGAGAACTAAAAATTGAAAGACTGACTGTAAATTGATTAAATACCAGACATCTACTACAAATTTAAAGAACAATCCGATTTGTAATTTAGTTTACTTACATCTACACACAAGAAATGAGTCATTAAGCGCGGTTTAAGATTATGATTCGGTTCAACGAGAAAAAATCGGTCGTTGAAAAGTAAATAACTCAAGGCTTACGTCACCATCAACACATCGATACTGTTCAACGGAGAATGATATCGATTGATAACGACCGCAATTACAACAAATTAATAAGATTAGCGAACAATAATTGTGATTAGATTGAATATGAATGTATTAATTGAGAGTGCTAACGTGGAATTTTAATTTATATTTTGCAATTAACACTTTTATCGAAGCAAACATAGATTCCGTTATCAAAACAATCAATCGATAAAACATTGTAACATTAATTTACTCACCAGATAATTGATCTTCGCTGTAGTTTGCCTAAAATACAAAACATCGATTATTAAATAACTCAAATTACTAAATTATTTTTGTATTATTCACCATTTTTTATATTAAATAAATATCTTTTGTCTGCTGAGCGAACTTTTTTGGGCGATGTCACTACGGTTTTGAAGTTTTGTGTCTTGATGAATACAAAAAAATAACAAATGGCGATTTGATGATGGAAACACCAATTATATATAACTTCACGGTGATTAATTTTGACATTTGAGTTGGATTCAAAATGAAATCGCCTCGATATTGTATACAGTATATTAACGATTTATTGTATATTACACAATAAATCAATTAATCAATAACCAAACTAACAATTATTTCATCAATGTTGTTTTATTTTGAATTTAAACGTTCGTCATAATTAAATCATAATATTGAATAATATAGTAAGGCCTCACATACACTTGTATAATTGGTTGAAGGTATTCAGTTTGTCAATAATTTTTTATAGTTTTTATAAAGCATTGATTTTAATTCAACATTGTTAAGAGCGAAGATGATAGAATGGTGCAGTGGTTAAAGCTGTGGCAGTTGGAGCGGGAGGTACCGGGTTCGAATCCCGATAGGGGCAGGTTGCAAAAGGGATTTTTCACCACTTGATTACGATCGGTGGTGTGAATGAACACAACTATAACCCCCTGTTGGAGTGCAGAATCCATGGGCCGACCCATCTTCCATGTCAGTACTATAGGCTGGCATGGAGCTATGCAATGTGCAGATGGTTAGGAAAATCAGACCTATAGCCGTACGTCCTCGAGTTGGAAGTGCCTTGAGCCCCAAAACAGATGGCATAGAAATAAACGAAAAAAAAAAAGAAGATGATAGGGTTTTCATTGGTTAAAACACGGTGTTACCCTACCCACACCCTTTCCAATTGAGAAGGGACTGAAAAGGTTAAATTTAAACTGATTTTTCGAGTTTGAGACACATTTCACGCTTCTCCCTTGGATGTGAAAGCCATCCCTTATACTCATTAATCAAGATATAACTCTGTCGTGTTTACATAGTCTGAGCAACACTCTGCTTATCTCAACTTATCCGGATTTGCAAAATTAATGCATCTTTTTTATAGATTTTTGAATCGCAACTCATACACACAGAATTACAGGTTATTTTGAGACAACAACTGTTCCGGTCGTTAAGGTATCTCTTATTCACCGTTATCGCTCATCCAATCATGCATATCTTTTGCATATGCAAGAACTTCATTGGATTGTTTGAATTAGAAGTCATTTTGAGATGGTTTAGATTCGTGAACATTGCATTTTTTTTATCGAACACTAGAACTATTTAAAAAAACCTATCGAGAGTTTGTTTTGTACAGGGATACAGCTCTGGCATTACTAATTTTACACTCTCTCTTATACAGGATGTTTCATAGTACTTCAATCTAAATCCTTCTTGACAGCCAACGAGTATTTTTCGCGCTGGAAGAGCAATTCTTCCCAGAAAAATGTTATATTACAGTTTAGGCCATTTTTCATCAAGGATAACTTCAGTTTGCCATACCAATCAAATGAAAAAATAATGCAATTAACCGTGAGGTGAACGATTTTTATATAAATGCTACAAACCTTTCTCATAGGGCAGATTCTCAATAGACTTCTCTGTGGTGTATATTTGAGGATCAGAAAAATTCTTAAATGTGTCCAGTACCGCATGAATGATGTTACAACGGTTTCCATCCATATTTTGCAGTTGATCAACGTGTTAAGATATAGTTGAATACAGCAACATTTTTGAAAAAACCTTGTCTATGTTACCAAGTGATTGTTCTAATGGAAAAAGTATGGGCTTATCATTAAGATCATGAGTGATCGTATTGTTGATGTTTACTGTCGATTAAAATCACTAATCGAATATCATATAATATTATGGATCCCTTCATATTATCAAGTCTTTTATTGGGGTTGACCTACATTAGACGCATTTCCTGATATATGTTGGTGTTTTGCATATAAAATTGTAATTATCAGAAGTCAGAAGTCGTATAGTCGGGTTCAAGGCAAATTCTATGGCTTGTTGGTTGATTTGAATTAGTTTATCCTCATGTTGGCTTGAATATGTTATGGCCTTGATTTGCATTTTAGCCAGTTTCTTTTTTTAATTTTAAAGCAGATAATAACAGAAACAGAAGCATGATTCAAGGTAGCTTAATGAATCCCCTCTCTTTCATACTCTTCTATGACAGTATATAGTACTCAAGAGTAAAATGAAGGCGTTATCTCTATTAAGGCTACATGACAAAACAATAGATTTGTAATCTTTTGTTACCAATTTTAAGTAAAAATGTTAAAATTACATTTCTCACTTTTGCACAACTTAAGCGTCTTTTGCAGGCTAGTTTTACTATGCCAATATAAAAAAATGCCAGTTTATTCGAAGCAACTCTGAACATCTCTGAAGAAGTGTTATGAATGGTCAGGAGATGGTTTAAATTGAACGAAAATCATTCGCTGCACAATTTGATCCGGAAAAGGCATGCAATTGGATTGCGCCTTGATTTCTGAAACCAGAGACCAGATAGCTACTATTGTAACACTTTGATTTTAAAATCAACGATAACTGAAGATCGTTCAGTAGATCAAGTATTTCTTTGGGAGTTATTGTTTTCTGCTTTCCCTATGTTTGTCACCTCGGCTAGCGATATAGGTCTTTTCTGGCCTGCCAAGTTTCCTCTTTCCTTGTGAACTATATTTCATTGATATTCGTGTTATGTCATTCGGGATCTTTCTCAGTGTGCATTGTGCAACCGATTCATATCCACTTTCACTTTCATATTTAGGCTTCAATGTTGTTTGGTTTGGTTACAGGACCTCTGCAATTTTGTTCTTGTCTGGTTACAAATATTTTATTCTTCTTTCCAGGCATTTGTTTAGAAACACCTGTAGTTTTTGTGTGATCTAATGTGTGTGTTTTCATAGTTCACACTCATACATAGCAGAACAGATTTAATACTCGAAGCATGTTGAACATATTTCTGGCTTTGTTGATACGTTGATTAATGTCGTCTTCCGCGCCACCAATACGAATTTCTCAATATCTCGTATGACATATTATTGATGGTGATTAGCATACTACTGTTCGTGTTTATAGTCTTATGATTTTGATTTTACTGATGTTAATGTTTAGGCGAACTTCTTTTTACAACTGTTTTTGCAACATCTTACGCCTCCCGAGTGGAAGAGTTTTTCATTGTGATTTCCTTTGTATTGAACTTGTTCCGGCAACCCAATACACCTCTTTGGTTAGTTCAATGATGTTCTTTGGTATGCCCATTTTGCCAAGTGCATTCCAGATTACGTTTGGTTTCGACTAATTGATTTGTTGCTTTCACAACAATGTACACAAAATAATCATAATTCACAACATACAACCATAATGCATACATTAAGTCCGGTTGCATATGCCTGATGGATTTGATATTTTCGATCAAACATTCAATGACATTATCGTCAGATCGAAACTAGCCTAGTGCACCACCATTACAGAGTGGACACTATATCTTACACTTCAAAAGCATCAACATCTTCAACGGTTGGTTGATTTAGCGCCCTATCTCTGTTAATCTATGCTATACTATTCTTTCTCACAGCATCCAAATGACAGATTTGACTGAGTCAAATCTACGTTCGAAGTGTACGAAAAGTAGGTACGAAGATGAAGTCATTCGTTGGTTCCTAGCTTTGTTCCATTCTTATTTGTTGGTTGATTTTTGAGAATATTCGCTCAAGGATCACTTATACTCGCTAATACTAGTATGCGCTGTTGAGAAGTGAAATATCTCAATTTGTTGGATTCTCTTAAAATGTATTTCTTTGCGTGCGTATGATTCTCCCGGTATTTCATACTTCTACTTAATAATTCCTGAAGTTTTATTGCATTGGATGACAGTACTAACATTCCGCCTCGTAGATGGATGGGTGTTGATTATTTCGTTATATTTACCATCTGAAACTTCGTTATCCGGTTCGCTTGATCAATTATCCTCAAAGTATTGTTTTCATCTATTTTGTTCTTGATCATGTGTGGTAAGAGTTTGACGATCAGATCCTTTATTGGAAGAATGGTTGGGAATTTTCAGTTACCTTTCTTATACGAGTACATTGATTTAGTGTGCAAATATCCCTACTTGCAGCTTCACTTCACGTACTGTAGTTTCGAGAATGTCTTCTGTGTATTTTCTGCGAGCATTCATTACTATGTTCTTCACTGCTTTCGCTGTGTCCTCATATTTTGTTCTAGTTTCCGTTGTATCCTGGAGGCATATGAGTACCTTAATCTAAGGGTTCGTAATATCCTGATAACAGTTGTGACGTGGGCAATATTTCTTCCCATTTCTGATCGATGGTACTAGTTTTGCTGATTAATGGAAGATTAAATTGGAGCATTTCTTTAAATATATTATCTCTTAATGTTATAATGTTGAATCTCTTCCTATTCGGTTGTTTGAATATTTCAACAGCAGTTGGTTTAATTTTTAATGTTGTAATCTGCTCCACTCATTGTCCTGACATCTTGTAGGTAGGTGAGAAATTTCTTGTTGATCAATTTTATTCCTGGTTCTGCTAATTCGCGAAGGTCAAGTGTATCAATATATCTTTGTGTAGGATCTTACTGCCTCCTATTAATGGATGATTTGTAACACAACCATCGATGAGTCTATCTCCAATGTCATTTCGTGTTTCAGCCAACGTACATTTTCCCATTATTGATGTCATTCGAATAAAGGTGTGCTACTATTACTCTGCTACTGATCGGATTCCATTCTAGTAGTGCTTTCGTTACTGTAGCTCTTGTTTAATTTCCTATATTGTATGTCAATAAGCACAGAAATCTATCCAATGTTTGGTACGACCAGTCCTATACCTTTACATCTTACTTCACTGAGAACCAATAACTAGATGTAGTAACGTTTCATTTCTTTTCAAGTTGTGCTACTTCGGTTATTTCTGTTAGAGTTCTAAAGCTCAAATTTCCAATTCATGTCCGGGTATGACAGCTAACAATCGATATATTTTACCTGATTGTATGATATTTTCTACTGTTCGTTTTTATAATCATTTCTTGTTTCAGATTAATAATGATTAGCCAATTCAATCTAATCCAGTTTCCAACAGTGGTCGAAGAGGCATACTGGAGATATTTCAGTTAAAACAGATACCAAAGCAGTTAATTCGAGTATGAAGATCTCGAATTAACCAAAGTTTTAATGTAGTCATTGCTGTGTTCTTGTACTCGTTTTACGTCTGCCAGTATACGTTTCTCTTATAAAATTCAATATGTGCTACGTAATTTGTACTATTCTCGCCCCACTAGGTATGTACGCGCAACACACTTTAAAGAACACAGAATTACTTTGTCTGTAATAAATACAACCAATGTTCAACATAAACAATTCCATTTTAGAGTTAATTTCTTGAGATGAACGTATTTTATATAAAATAATTTTAAATAAATTAAATTTCGCGCCTCTATAATTCAACCATCAGTCCGATAAATCTTGACAACACTGTTAAAATATGCATTGTTATCGTTTCCCCTTAAAAAATCTTCTCTCCAACTCGGATACATACACACAATTATTATTTCCTCCATATTGGAATAGACTGTTCGTCGTTAAACAAGTCAAGTCAAGTGCAATCTCCGATTTAAAAATTAATTTAATAAGATTAAAGTTAAATAAAATATATAATCATAGCTAAGTTAATAGTTCTAAACTAAAGTTAATAGTTTTGTTTTTTTATTTAAATATATTAGCGAATTAAAATGAGCCATTCCGGCCGTAATAAATACGAGGTAATCAAATCAAAAAAAAATTTCTTGTATTCACAATTATTCTTCTTGTTGAAAATACGAACGAAACGAGCGAAACGAAAAAAAAATATTCTAGTCTTTGTTGTTTTTGTATTTATTTATTATTATTTTTTTTTAATTTCTCTCTCTCTCTCTTCTCTGTGTGTGTATGTGCGTGATTCCAACTTTTTTTTTTGTTTCATTTGGCCAAATAAAAAAATCATTCACAGCTGATTTTGTTGCTTATCGTGGTTGGTAGTCGTCGCGTTTCATTGTTCTGTGTTTACTGTCAATTAACTTGAGTAAAAAAAATAATAAATTCGTTTAAGACGCAATACTTTTAATAAAAACAAAAAATTACTTAAGTGTCAATATTCATAAATATTAATAAACTAACAAACTACAATAGTAAATGAATGAATGGTTAATGTTAATTAAAAAATGTTTTTTTGGTGAATTAAAATAAAAAGTGGAAGAAGTTTTTTTTTTTCTTAAATTTATATTTTTAGAATCGAGAAAATCTCTCTGGTTTTCATGAAAATTTGTGTTTGTATATACACGTTTTTATCGCATAAATATTTATTGTAATCTGCATATTTTCGATAATTTATATAAAAATTATAAAATGGTAAATGTTTTGTTTTAATTTTTGTTGTCTAATGCATGAAAATGCGGGTGTGTGGTTCAATTCGTCGAAAGTCATTTGGCGGAATGTACAATTCATCGAAAATTTCGAATTTTGTATTCAGACGACAGTTGATTTGGTCGATTTTGAAATAAAACTACACTCCCTATAATCATCTTCACTAGTTTATAGAATTTCAGAACTTTGGTAGTTCCAAGATTGACTGTTTAAAAATCTGAATTCTTGACTACATACATATTATGTAGTTCTAACATTTAGTCCCGAAGAACTTACTAGTGATTATTAAAATTGAGGTGTGGCCCAGACCTCCCCCAAACACACTACTAGCTACTTCAGAATTACCTTAAACCTGTTCAACTCCCCTATGTCTAAATAAGATTCCGACTTCAAACTGAATTGATAAAATCAACATTTCTTTCTAATTACAGTTTCGTATCTGCCATACTAGCATAAGAAATTCGCTTTTTTTTTATAATAAGAAAAACAGTTTGTGTCACAATGAACTCAAATGAAATTTCTTACTTTACTTTTTTTTGTACAAATATAAATATGTAATTAAGATGTACGATATTTTATACATTTATTTTCAGCAACCAACACACAATAACAACACAACAATTTTATACGATGAGATTTCATTGAGATTACCAAAAGAGATACTATTAAGAATATTTTCTTATTTGGATGTTGTATCATTATGCCGCTGTGCTCAGGTAAGCACCAAATTAGTTTTTATATATTTAACATAATTATCTAATCGATATTTCGGTTATATCGTATCGAAAATTCATTTCGGTATGTTGTCTAGTAGAATTGGTTTGTGTATAGCAAGGTTGCTATTATTTCCCTTGTTTATAAATTTTCTCTGAAAACTATACAATACACATATATACAGACTTAATTAAAAAACTAAGTTCGAAACAATAAAAATCGTTAAGTAATTTTCCTTATTATCCACGATTGCAGTTCCATGACATTTTGCATTTTTTTTAATGGCTAGACACATTGACATACATTCAACGGAAAATTCATTCTTTTTGTTTGGTGGTACACACGCCCTTATATATTTGAAGGGGAAATTTTTCCTTATAAGACTGCTCTATAAACCAGAATCTGTATACTGATTTTCTTTCTTACCTAGGACAATTTCTTTTGTGTTCAACAAGTATATTATAAGTATATATATTATATTGGTCGGTCGATTCTACTGAATTTTATCACACCTATGTAGACAAAAGTTGTATTTTATGTTTAAAGATTCGATGCAACTCCCGTCTAGGAAATTATATGTTAACATAGTTGTTAAACTTTATAGAACGTTTTTGTTATATTGCTGTCTGGTATTTTTATACTGAAAAGTGTGAACTACAATTTTCTTTTATTACGGATCTTAATTTAATAGTCCGGACATAAGCATCTTTTAACTTTATGCTGCATCTTTAACATTTCTTTACAATGTTATTGTGCAAGATTTCACTCTACAATGTATCTGACGATGAGTTCACAGATTACGCGGCTAGACAAGATTTATATAAATGATATAAGTCTTTTTTATAACACCGCCTTGCATTTCTTGCAGGGGAAATATTTCAGACTGCTCTATAAACTTTATTCCTACCTAGGACAATTTCTTTTGTGTTGAGTAAGTTATAACTTTTATTTTATGCTATTCGATTAGATAATAACTGCGGTCTTGGAAAATATTTATTGTTTTTACAATGCTTTGTTTAAATATATGTACAATGATGCTATGTTTTTTTATATCGTCTACCTCTTCAATGTAGACTATAATGGAAACTTTTCTGTACATATTTGAAATATACATATAACATCGATTGTGCATTTTATTATTCTTTATTTAATGATTTTCAATTTGAAAAATATAATCATTGCCAAAATAAATGTTTTAAATTTGAAAAGAAAATTTATTTATTAGGAAAGCATTACTGTTGATGATTTTAGAGAATTCAAACCGCACTTCTTTTGATCAAGTTTAATAGATATTTTAATTGGTTACATCTTTGTTACCTCCACATAAGAAAAAGTAACTCAAACGACTCTTCACTATAGTAGCATGAATATGTGTTCACTCAACAATAAATTATTAAGAAACCAATCAATTTATTTTGTTCATATTATATTTGATTCTCAGTATTTTTGGATTCCTTAACACACAGTCTGTTAAAAGATACTCTTGTAAAATTAATTTGACTGTTTTATGTGATGGTGGATTTTATGGTATTTCGATCCTCTCTCCAAGTGCGACAATTCTGCTTATTTACCTACCCATTCAACCAAAAATGGGCTTCATCGGAAAACAAAATTTTGAATGGAAATTCAACATCAATATTAATTTGCGCTTTAGCCTATTCACCGAATTGGCCATACATTAGTTAATTCCTGCACAAGATGAATCTTGAAAGCTTTTAAGCCAAGATCCTTTCCTAAAATCTACCATAAAGTGCAAGAACACAACTCCAGTTGCTGAAAACGGCGACGAACTCATTGATTTGGATCTTCTTCAATGCTTTCCTATACAGCGGCTTTAGTGCGCACTGTTCGGCGTCTACCGAATGCACATTATCATTAAGAGTAAACGTGGTCCGAAAACGATTTGGTGATATTCGAATTAGCTGCTCTGAATAGCCGATTATGTATACCATAAAATGGACGTAGTGCACGATAAGTTAGAATCATTATTTTGTTAAAAAATTTAAACAAGTTGCTTTGATGTGTCTATCCTTAATGAAATGTCAAACCAAACTAAACAAAAAGCAACTATCAGCTGTAATAGGGTTGTCAAATAAAGCAGTGTTGCCAACTCAAATTTGTGAACCTCTTAAAAACACTCTTTGTTATATATTTTGCCACTGACTTGCAAGTAAATGTTCGACTAGCTAAATCAATGCTGGTAAAATATTATTTGAGTGGATTCTAGATCGGCTAATTACGGTTAAATAAAAAGTAAGAGAAGACTTATCATAATGACACTTTCAAACATCCGGGATTATATATTAAATTACATTTAGTTTAACAATATGATTTTGTAGGTTGGTTCTCAACAAAGACGCACCAGCAATCTGTAATTTAATGAATCTATTGTGCTTGCTATTATGCTACTGACTTACCTGACTTTATCGATTCCAGAACTCATGATCTAACTGACTATCGATTCCAGAACTCATTTCAGGGTCATTGGAATACAATTTTACTGACTATGTGATGCAGAAAATTTCTATTATTGTATATTATCAAAGTATTGGTCGGTGGATATGTTTCGAATTCGATCGAATATCCGCACTATATTTAACAAAGTTTAACTGTAGATCACGATTATACAATTTACATTCCGTGAGATTCAAAAATGTTGGAATATTTTTGAATCTCCATCATAAGCTCCAACTCATCAATAAATTTGACTTATTTAAAGTGATTAGCTCAGATTGACATATGGTATATACAAAGTAAAGGTCAAAGGTTTAGTTTGGTTGTATAGTAAAGATCTTAAACTTCCTTAAGGCATCCAACAGTATTCTGAACTTGTCAACGAATAATTCATAGAGGCAAAGTAGTATCGTGTATCCATATTTAAAAAAAAAAAAAAAACAACTTTAATGATGCGTTGTGAAGCTCGGTGGCTCTAGATCAATACATTGATTACACTGAGAAAAGTGGCAATCGAAAATCTTGCATAAATTTTATTACCAATAGCAAGTTTTCAAATGTGAAATGCACTTTGATTCATTCAACGATGCAGTTAGATACAAAAGGATGTTATTGTCCAGACGGATTATTGACATAACATTGCCACTAATGAGTTCACAACATACTCATTAGTGCCAACAAAAACTTACTATTCAAATGAGAATAGTGATCATAACTACATTCAATAAAAAGAATTTCTTACTATATGAAGTTTTCCAATATATTTATATGTGGTCATCTCGCAAGATTGTATTAAACAAACTTCGATACTCTATTATTTTCTGTAAATTCCTTATCTTCACTAACAGTTTGTCTATGACAACCATTAGTAAAGTTACATACAGGAACTGGTAGTCGAGCACCAATGGAGTTTTGATGGGGACATATTAGTGCAGCGCGACCCAGTTAATATTTTTATTTTATTTTATTTATTTATAAATAAGTCTACAAATACGACTTGACATTAAAAATGACATTACATATAAAATGACGTAATAGTCAGACATATAAAATAATAATTAAAATCAGGAAGAAGCAAAGTGTTGCTCCAATCTTCGTTTTAAGGTATCCTTGCAAGAAGTAAAATCGAACAGGTGATTTATCTGATTAAAGCTTTTGCACATCATGTTAATCGGTTCATTAGAACCATAGTTGGTTCTATGGACATCAACTTGCAAGAACTCATTTCTCCTTAATTGTCTACTGGGTACTTTAATTTGTAAACTTTCCAGTATTGATCGTGCGTCAATGTGACCTAATAAAATATTACCAACAAACGAACACTTTAAAAGCTCACGTCTATTTTCCAGAGTTGCTATGTTGTTTGTTTTGCAGCCTTCCAGATATGGTGGTAAACGCTGCAGGTTTTCATGGTATGGTAATTCGTGATCATACTCCCAACCGCTTTTCTAAGTTAAGTGACGGATAAACTTTTCTCTGAATACCCTCAAGTTTACTGATGTTTGTATCATAAAATGGACACCAAACAGTAACAGCATATTCCAATTGCGAACGCACGTATGCGAAATACCGAATCTTGATTATTGTCTCCAGGTCATAAATATCTCCTGTCCATCTTTTAATAAAACCCCACATAGAATTAGATTTAGCAATACATTGTTCTATATGTTTGTTACTGCTCATATTTTCCACGAAAATAACACCGAGGTCTTTGATCTCTGATACTCGCTTTAGTGGCATATTGTTTACTTCGTAATGTTTTAAAACTGGATTTAATTTCCGTTGGAATGATAAAGTCTTACACTTATTGATGTTCAGACTAAGAAGATTTGACTCACACCATATCGTTAAATTGTCAATGTCCTCTTGAAGTTTTTCGGCATCGCTTAAGTTCTCGACAGTTCTATATATTTTGAGGTCATCAGCAAACATTAAAACTTTAGAGTGTAGAATGACTTCAGTGAATGCGTCGATGAAAATGGTAAAAATCCAAGGGCCTAGATGAGAACCTTGTGGAAAACCCGATGTAGCTTGAATTGGCTTGGACCTGCTGTTACCAATGTCGATGTATTGGATGTGGTTACTTAAGTAAGATTTAAACCAAGCCACATAGTTGTTTGTGAATCCAAATAAGTATAATCGTTCTAGTGCTTTACAATGGCTAATGGAGTCAAACGCCTTGGCAAAGTCTGTGTACACCACGTCAACTTGCTTGTGGCTTTCAATAACTTTGATTGTGCTGCTGGTGCATTCAATAAGGTTTGTAGATGTTGATCTCTTAGGCATGAACCCATGTTGGTACGGTGAAACATGTCGAGGCACCACTTCTTTGAAGGAATTACAAATTACTAGTTCAAATAATTTGAGTATAGATGAAATCGACGTTATACCTCTATAACATGATACATCACTTCTATCCCCAGTTTTAAATAATGGGGTTATTCTGGTTATCTTCCATTTTTTAGGAAACTCTCCCAATCTCAGCGACTGATTGAACAGCATGCAAAGTGGTAGTTCCAAACTGGTGTAATCTTTCAAAAAAGAAGCTGGTATTTGGTCAGGACCGCAACCATCGCCGAATGTTTTAAGAGCCTTGTTTATATCTTCTATTGTAATATGTGGTATTTCAATGGACAGGTTCCCTACGCTAGCATGGTGGGGATTTTCGTATTTATTAACGTCTTCTGGTCTAAATACAGATTGAAAAAACTCAGCGAACATGTTGGATAGGAAAACCGTTGATTTCACGTTTTGTCTTAAAAAAGCTCCAAAAGTGCTTTGGATCATTTTTAATTTTGTCTTTAATACAAGTTATGTAAGTCTTGTATTAAGGCTCAACATAGTTTTCGAAATGTTGGTTACATTCTGCATATTTAAGCTTACTAGCCTCCGAATATTGTTTTAATGTTTTTTTATAAGCTTTATCCTTCTTGTTCTTCAAATTGATTAGTTTTAATAAACGTTTCAATATATCAAAACCGGAGATGATATCGATTCAAAGAGTTTCAGGCAAGCCTACTTTTGCTAATATATACTCAACTAAAGCCTAGTACTCAGATCAAAGTGAAATGAAATTTTACCGCAGTCTCCAAAAATTTATTTACTTCTACATGAAATGATGGCACGTGGAATATATTTTAGTTGACGTTTACGAAGATCGATAAATGGGAATATATAAATAAATCGAATATAATCGATTAATAATTTTTTTCGACAGTTTACCACAATATACACATTTCAATCAGTTTTCCATTGGAAGGTGACCAACTTTTACTACATATGTAGTGTTATCAATGCAAATCAACAGAATCTACATAGAGTCAAGCGTAAACCTGATGACAAAAACCTACAGTTAATTCCAAGTAATATGGCCTCAAAATTGAAACACTGAGAAAAACGAAACTTCAAAATGCAAATGTCTTTGAAACCTACCATGTTTCCTAATTTCGTTTTGAAACATTGGTCCTGGTATATATCATTTGTGAGACGTCATTCAATTAAGAAATTCTGAGTTTCAATGTTTTTCGCCCCAGTATGTAGTCTACCGATGAGACCGTCTGAAATCAGCACTTAACAATTCTGACGGTGAAGTACTAATAGCTACTGACACATCTGTACCATGTGAGCTTGCTGAATTAAAAACCGTGTCTACTAAACAATTATGCGTTAATGGCATTACCGTTGTATATCCCACCTGAGGCATAATTATCATTATAAACGACAGACTGCGACTCAAGTGTAGAATTCAATAATATGGTTAACCAATCCGACATTATCTTTATCACAGGTGACTTCCATTTACAAATTTACGAAATACAAAATGGCTGAGATAGAACAGTAGACATTATTTTCACAAACGAACGAAGTACATTTAAGATAAAGAAATCAGCAACGTCTTTTGTTGTTAATGATGTCCATTGAAATAATATTGGAATATTAACCAAAATACTAGTCACAAATAAGGGTATGTCTCACTTTATGGATTATCTTAAATGGAATAAAATATTTTTATAATTTGGAATTTGATGGAACTGAAGTTTCTTATTTGGTTAGTTTGAATGATCAAATAAATTTTATTTTATTTCTACCTAGTGCTGTTTGAGATACATTGAGTGTTCTCCTTATTTATTCGTAATTATGACTTTTGAGTCGAATGTGAGCAATTAAATTTGGGTATATTTCATTAGTGATCATGAATAATAGGATTTTCTAAATATTTTTGAGTGTTAGTTTATTATTCTGTAGTTTTAAGCTGGCTTTAAGAAGCGACATAAAGGATAACTACTGGCAAAAATCTATAAAAAAAAAACATTATATATTGCATATACAACTATGTAAAGGACTTTATAAATTCACAAAGAGAGTGTCAATCATAGAGTATGGCACGAGTATATTATAAAGTGCAGAAGTTGGCGCTTATCTGATAACATGCTAATTTGCTAGCTGATGTGTCGTATCGATATTAGTTCCGCGGATTCCACTTTTAAAAACGACCCCATTTGTTTAAGCTGGTATCTTTATCACGATGTGATCCGTGAAGCAGCCAATAAATAGTCATACCTCAAGTATGCTACACGAATCAGACAATCAACGGTCTCGCTTTTCTCAATTTTAACATACCTCGACACACACGTAAGAGTTACTTTATTCCTGGTTGTCAATTATTGCTTTATCGACCTTAAACAGTCCCAATCTAGCTTTGACTCGTATGTGTTTGGCCTGAACATCTTAAAGACTGCCTGGCTGTCCGATAGAATATAAGAATTGCAATATTGAGGCATTTTATTTAGACCAGCCTTTGCGGAAAGCTCTATCGTAAAAATTTTTGCTTGAAATATGGAGCCTTTCACCCCAAACGACTTTGATATAGCCAGGTCTCCTCTACGGTTCTAGAGTTAATCCGAAAGTAAACTATCTAAACAGGATTTACTTTTACGAATTAATATTGATAATCCAGTGTTGAGCCAAATTTATATTGAGTTCATTTGTAATTAAACACTGCATGCATCAGCATGTGTAGCAATAATATATATTATATGAATGATGTGAGAAATATTAGAGTCTAGTATAATAAAGGATTCGACAAGTAGATGCGATGTCCCCGATACTTTTTAATCTCATGTTGGAATACATCTTTCGTAGAAGTGAAGCACCTCAAGACAATATCTTATTCCGAGTATCAACTTTTCGCATATACAGCTGGAACAGTGTTCAGTTTCCATTGGGCTCAATATCAACGAGTCCAAAAACCAAATATCTGATCTCTGGTCTTAGAGACCAAACCGCAATTGATTTCAGTAGTAGTAACCAAACATTTGAAGGAGTGGTGAGATTCAAGTATCTTGAAGCTCTCATTACTCACGTTAATAGTGTGGGAGAGGATATAAAAACCGCATTGTCGCTCTCAATCGGGTTTTATATCCTCTACGCCCTCTGAAAACAAAATATCTTACAAATACGAATAAGCTGAAATTGTACAGAGTGTTGATCAGACCCGTTGTCATGTATGGATTTGAGAGTTGAAACTTGACGGATAAGTACAAAAGATGGCTTTTTACATTCAAGAGAAGAATTATGCGTGTGATATACGACCCAAAGTGCGACGTTGATGGCACATACTTAGTTCTGTCAAGAGATCAGGAATTTAATGCAAATTCCTGATATCGTGCATGAAATCAAAGGACAGCGAGTACCCTGGCTCGATAACGTTCTGCGTGCTGTCCTGAATCGAATGATACAGCGATCTTTGAAGAGAGAGCCGTGTCTCTAAGTGCTTGCAACAATATGAAGAGCTGGCTCGTGATAGAAACCGATGGAGTCAGATTTTTGACACGATACGAGCCAACAATTGCCTTTAAAGCCGTCAAATAAAAAATATTAATAATATTAAAGGATCTTATAACGATATTCGATATTATCTAAAAACAAACACTCATATTGCTCCCAGAGTGTACTGATCTTCGATATTTAGTATTTACTACAGATTCGCTTATCAAATGATTAAATATTGACTATTTTTTATCAATGCAAACCCCGTCCCTTGAACAATTAATTTATTTAATTCGAAAAAGAAAAACAATATCGACTGTAGCAAGATACCAATAACAGAGATAACAATAATTTACGAGTACAATAATTATAAAATTAAAATGTTTGTATCTCGAACTTTACTTAATTTTCCAGTATATTCAAGTTTCTCGGCTTTTGTGTTTTTAAAGTGCGCATATATGTAACTAAGTGGTGTTACTTCAATTTGTGATTCACTACCACCTATAGGTAATAAATCGATTGTTTTAATGTGTTGATTAAATAATTATCACTTCCTCTTGTGATTAGTATAATTGTATAAGTATCTGTCAATGACCGATTTTCAAACTATTCCATAAATTGTCTACTATTTTTTTATTATTTGCTTAAAAAATACGCTTAGTAATTTAACTCATTGAACCCGGATTTTCCAAAAAAAAAAACAAGTTTCGCAATGTAAATAAGAAGTTTTTGAATACGAGACATTGATTTTTATTCTTTGTGATTGGTTATAGTTAACCCCAATTTATATGGAATTTTATTCAAATTCTGAAATTTTTTTATAATATGACGATAGTCGAATTCTCAAGAATGTGTAATTTAATTTATAATATAAACTATTTTAGGATAGTAATTAAATAATATTTTAATTGCTTACTACACCAAATTCCAGAATTTATTATACACTTGGGTGCAAAAAAATCGCACATTACTCAATTTTTTACAATAGTTCAAAAAATCAAAGTTTTTTTCAATACTTATCCAGTGGTACCTTTCTTGTTTTTATACGTGCCAAAGTGATTTTCTGGCAAATGCATACAGCAGGCTTTCGAATTAAAATCTAAAAATAATTCAATAAAATCAATACAATAGCATGCCATGAAATATCTCACTCGAAATTGTGATCATTCGCAACATCATTAGTGGTTGCACTGAATGTATGCGGGGCAGCACCAAAGGAAGAGGCTCTACAACTAAAATCGAGCCGATTCTCCGATCGTCAAGTGTGGCAGAGATATCAGAAAACTGGTGGCTTTAGACGGTGACAAGCATCTAGCCGATCTCGTGCTACAGCAATGCTTGATGACCGCTTTATTGTAACAACTGTTGCGAAATCGTCGTATAAATGCGGTGCAAGAAGTTCGTGAAGTAGAAGTCAGTTGGTGGACAGTTAGAAGACGACTTTCGAGAAGTTAATCTGATTGCATACAGACTAGCAAAACGGCCGACATTGACGGCAGCCCACCACCAAGCCTGTCATGAGTTTGCTCGAGGGTTTTTGAATTGGACAGAACAAAACTGGCGAATAGTTTTGTTCTCCGACGAGTGCAGGGTATGTTTATATGGCACCGATGGACGCGAAAGAGTATATAGAAGACAAGAAGAGCGATATGCACAATGTTGCATTTAAGAACGTGTCTCTTTTGGCGGTGGATCGAAAATGTTCTGGGGAGGCATATAACTAGAGATATAACTAGGCATATAACTGAAAATAAGGTTCGAGCCAGAGATGTTCCCCCAACGAGTCTCCAGGAGCTGCAACAGGCGATCGTAGAGGAATGAAGGCGATACCTTACGATTTTGTGAAAACTGGATAAGTATTGAATAGACTTTGAATCTGCATTTAAAAAAATAAACAAAATGGATTTTTTTTATATTTTTGTACTTCCATGGAAAATGGAGCAGTGTGTGTGCGGTTTTTATTGCGCCCAAGTTTATATGCAAAAAATTTAAAATACAGACCTAAACCTCGATATAACGGACCCCGATATATCGGACTTCGGATAAACCGGACACATTTTGGCAATACATCTACTAGAACACTGTGTCATTCAAAGACACTTAACCGCCGACTTTTTGGCCAAAGCAGCTCTCTAAGCATTTAAAAGTGTTTAGAGAAGATATTAAAAACTCCGTTCATTACGAAAAACGTATGGCAAGCCTCTTCTACCTGTCTGAACATGAATTTCCTTTTTAGCGACCTTAACCTGAGGTTAAGTAAATACGCTCAGGACTTGGAGAGATAATATAGATTAGTATTCTTACGGGTCATAGTCTACTATACATAAAACACTAAAAATATACTTAAATGTGCGTATTGTTCAGAATGAAAATCATGTATTTTTATATAACGGACAATCGGCTATTACGGACTGCCCTCGTTTGAATTAGTCCGGTATATCGAGGTTTTACTGTAATATCAGTCAGATTTTGATATATAGATTACTCGCTTCTTAAATGTTTACTGGAATGTCATGTCGAAAATTTTTTAAAACTAATACGACACGATTTGTTCCTATCTCAAACAGCTGATTGATATTAGTAACTTAACACCAAGGCCACCTTCATAGTTATTTTTGATTAAAATTGTCTTCCAACCTGTATATATAACAACTGTTTCACTACACATAGATTAACAATCACTGATTACATGTCCCGATAACATATACACAAAGAATAATTATATATTTATTCAAAATTCAGCGACGAGGGGGATATACTTCAAATCAAACACACGTGTCTAGATATTTAATGCCAATAAATTACAAATATGTGCTCGAATATCGTAAACAAATTCTAAATAATCTCACAATTAAACAAATAGCTAAGCAAGCAATAAATGTACTATCTACCGTCATGCATTTTTGTATTGGTCAGAACATATCTTAGTGTAAAATGTATTGCCTTCCACGAATCTGTTGCTTGTCGACAATCGTATAATCCTATATTTAGAGACCATAAGCACGACAATGCTTGTGTAATTGGCGTGACATTTTCATATGTTCGTGGTGATATAATTATTATTTAGTATATTTACATATTATATCAAATAAAAAATATAAATTAGAATTTTAAAAATTCAGGTTTGATTGAACTAACTATAAAAAAACAATAGATTCAACTTTGATTTAAAAATTAGTGCACTACCCTGACCGCAACTCACGTTTTTTGTTACTAAGCTATTTAATTTATTCAATTTGAAAATTACGAGACAAACTAATATGAACTTGGATTATATTGAACAATTTTTGTGCATACGAAATTAGATAAGCGCGGAATATTAGCAACACACTGTTTATATTGAAATAAATTAGATGGTGATATCTCTGAAGTATTGATATAATCACATTATTCAATATATGGCTGTTATCTATTATGAATAAATTTAATTAAAATTACTCAGGATATAAGTTTTTGCTTTAAACTACGCCCTATGGCTATAAGACCCATAGAATACCACCACAGTATCCAGAGCTTGTCGTAGGAAGCGACGAAATCTGGTTGGATCGCTCATAAAAAGTTTAACAAACAATAAGCAATCGGATACCGCTAAAATAACAATGAACCCCCGCTTAAGTACCTGGACACGAGATGGAGGATCGTCATGTGGAAAGTGCCTCTTAAAAACTCTGGCGCGTTGGACGGCCTTACCATATGTATGAAATAGTATCGGTGGAACTCGTATCTCTCCAAGAAACTCGATGGCCTACAAGTGAAGACCATATGTCCAAGGCTATACATTGCTACACAGCGAAGATGACCTCCAAAATCTTGGAGTTGCATTTCTCATAGGGCCACAGGTAAACAAGGCTGTGTTGGACTTTCACGCAGTCGAAAATCGAATGTGTAAGTTTCGCTTGCATATGAAATTAATTAAGCTGTCAAATGTTTGTAATATAAGCCAACCCAAGATAAAGACTCATTTAATAATAATTTCAATAATCTAATGGGCTCTATAACGGAGTACAATGTCAGTTTGGAAGAGCTGACAAAATACTCCCGAACTCCCGACATGAAATTGCGACCGAAAATGGAGAAAGATGATGTACTTTGCGATCGCTCATGATCTCGAAATGACAAGTACACTTTTTCTTCGTAAAGATAACCATTTGGAAGCATGGACGCATCCACGTAAAACATCGCGAAGCCAAATTGACCATGTGTTGGTTTAAAAAGAGCGGGTCGGGTTGTCAAAGATGTGAGGTGGTATCGGTGTTCATCAAGATTATCTGGCCACAGCAAAGCTATGATGGATATTTTCGTACAAGTCGGGGGATAGGGAATATAAAAAGCGTTCTGTTAAGGTCTGATAAATAAAGTAATAGCATTGTGTTTAATAGCATTTTGCGATCGAATTATCAGTTTAATAAAGTGACCGTGTTTGGTCAGTATTGAAAACCTCGGTTGTCAATGCTGCCCAGCACATTCTCGGTATAGTAAAAACTAAGCCCAAACATGATTGGTTTGATAGAGAGTGTCAAGTTACTGTCACGTTATCTTGAGAAGAACTACTCCTCTGGAAATTATTGGTGACTACCAAGGAGAATTCCGTCCAAATCGGTCAGTGACTGATCAAGTTTTCTCGCTACGGATGGTTCTTTCCAAGTACCTTGAAACATCTCGTGATATACACCAGGTATTCCTAGAATTCAAGCAAGCCTATGACTAGATCAATCTAGGGAGGATATGGTATGCGTGCTTGAATATTTAGGAATACCAAACAAATACAAACATCTGTGCAATATGACAGTAACGCAGTTACAATGCTGTGTTAAAATTGAAAACAAGCTATCGAGAACTTTTGTATTTAATTCCCGTGTTCGACCCTTGGAAAAATCTTGTTCGCTTGGCAAAATCCGATTTGATTTTGCTTTTTAGTTTTTAATGGCACGGATTTATCTGTTAACAGAAAAATCCGACTAGGATTTATTCCATTTAATGCGAATTTCTGATATAGGGCATGGAATTAAAGGATAGCGAGTATGCTGGTTCACCATGTTCTGCGTGCTGATCCGAACAGAATCATACAACGATCTTTAAAGGTAGAGCCGCTTTGCGGCAGTCGGAGAGGTTACTGTCAGCGACGATGGCTTCATGGCGTAGAGAGAGAGATCTGGCATCGTTTCTAATTGTTTACAACAGTATGAAGAGCTGGTTCGTAATCGAAACCGATGGAGCAGGAGCCCTATTGTTGACACGGTACGGGCCCATAATAGCCTATAAAAACCGCTAAACAAAATTTGAGCTAAACTAAACTATTTTGAACCGCGGTTTCTTAACTAATATTTAGTGTAGTTACAAGACAAAAGTCAAATTTATACATGTTGAGTTCCTCTCATTCTGATACATTATGATTTATATCCTTGTAGTAATTGACTACCGTTTTGATTATAGTATGTTTACAGTAGTTGCTTCTTTACTACCGACTGTATAAACCACTCATATTTTGAAGTCAGTTTGATCAAGATCTCGAAACCATGTCTGAACGAAAATTCGTCAAAAACAAGTATTCCTATACTTAACAGTATGGTCAATCAATATTACTATTGATTTTATCCAAAAATTATATAAAAGTTTCAAGTCTTTAGTCAGGAAAGAAAAGAGTTATGTTTGTGTTGTGCCACCACGTAGAAGACCTTATTTACGTTCAATACTTTAAACATATTTTCCATTTAATTTGATTTCGCTAAAGTACGCCCAATTCTTTCGTGTATTTTGTGATTCCAGTTTAATCGATGACGTATCGCTATCAGTGGTATTTTGCACTAAGAAACCATTATTTGTACTGGTTTATATGTAAAGTAGGGAATATTTTATTCAAAACGTTTAATCCAGTCGTAAATAATATTTTCATGTTGGTAAAGGACTGTTTTACACTAAAGAGATTTGTCGTGGTTACCAAGCAGAAGATGCATCGTCCATCATATCCGGAAAGATTTGTGAAGTACCAGACCATTAAGACACAATTTGAAGTGCATAAAACAGTTCTCAATATTCCGTTAGAAATCTATCCAATTTAACCCATTTGGTATTACAAATTTGAGCTCTATCAAAGCGTACTTAAGTGACATAATAGCTTTATAGTGTACACTTTATTACGTATGCGATTTTATATATGTCATGATGCATGATGCTGCTCTTTCTATTGTAAATTAACTTGTACTTATATTGTGATGTACTGCTCATCATGAGTAATAAAAAAAATAATGAGACTGATTAAAGTAAACACTAGAAAATATAGTATATTCGTCCAAATGTATTGTTTATCTTTTAAATTAATCTCCTTCCATTGGGATACACTTATTCCAACGTCCAGTCTTCGAAACAGTTATTATACTATTTCTGTTATTGTCTTCAAGTCGGCCTTGTTTGACCTCCATTAATTAAAACGATATCCATGAACTAATAATTACAATATCCATGAACTAATAATTGCAAAACTATATCCAGTTTTCTTATAAAATACTGGCGAATAATGATTAGCCGACAAAACACACGAGATAAATCTTTAAATATACCAACAATCAAGGTTAGTTTGAGTCAGTTGAACAGTATAAGGTTCATTTTATTTACTTTTTCAACAGTAGTTGAGGGTGATGGTCTTTCTGAAGGACGTTCGGCTTCGACTGCTTCACGATCCTCGCCAAATGTGCCACTTATACTCAATCCAGGTTCTCAATCGAACTCAATCCAGCGACCTCAGGTTTTCCCCTGGTTAGTGATACCTGCTTGAGACCTAGAGCCTGTGGTTTTGTTAGTGAATGAATTAAAGACTCCCGAATGAAATTAGTTGTGATCTTTCAGCAGTCGTCGTTGAAGTAAAGGAATAGGGTATTCGACGTGAAGTTCTAGTGGTCTATGCTTATTCCCATATGATTCGGAACTATATCCTCCTACTCAAGAGTTCACCAAAGCAATAGAGTAAGCAAACCGTAATGAAATCTCAATCATTCAACGGATGCTATGCTAACTATAATACGTATGCTGGGGCAGTACCGATATTCTCTCAAACCACCGATATAGCTGAAATTTGAGAATTTAGGATCCCAAGAAACACTGATTGGGAACTTTATAGACTCCATCTCAACCAGTCACTTCTATCTTCAATAATGAAAATCATAAAGTCCAGTTGACAATCTGGAGAAGCAATAATTAGCGCCTATAAGCAAATGCTGTCCCCTAAGTAAGCTAAAATAACTGGGACACCATGGTGGACTAGGAAACTGAGCAGACTAAGGAAGCAGATATGAAAACTTTTAAACAAAGCCATGAAAACCGGTACAACTGAAGATTGAGACTTGTACAAATCTTCACAAATGTATCCGAAGTGAAAAAATATCGAGATGGAGATCTTTCTGTGAGGAAGTTGATAGTCTTACGGCAAACGCCACACTTTAGAAAGTTTTCTGTGGCAAAACGAAGGTCAGTATCGGAAATCTAGAGAAACCTGAAAGGGGTCCTATAGGAAGGACTGGAAATTATCCTAGACCACCTTCAACATACCTTCAGAGTCAGTTTGGCCTTGGATACCTGTCTTTTTTCTACTTAAATGCTGCGATTGGTTGATAGGTACTAAGTAAACAGCACGCCATGAAGTCGTTCGATGGGTTGAAAAATCGCTGAACAACAAGGAATTTGCCTTGGGAGCGTTTTGGGACAACGAAGACGCGTTTCACAACGCTTCCTTCAGTGCAATGATCTGAAAGACATGTCATGGAGACCACACTTATTCGGTGGTTTTGCGGCATGCTTAGGCCAACGAGAATTACTGCAGACTTGGTAGTGATGTGACGACGGTGGCCGCCCGAAACGGATGACCTTAGGGTAAGGTTCTATCACTTCAAGAAATCAAATTCTTTTATTTCGTTCTTTTTTTTAAATCTGTGTTGAGGTCTCACTCCCGCCTTATCTCAGTACTCTTTAAACGTCCCACGCTGTTATCAGACAAATTAAGGAAGTATAGGTTCGATTTAAATAGTTTTTTTCACTCTGTACTGATATAGTGACATAAAATATAAATCCGTTCATGACCTTTACACTGGAACAGGGTATTATAGTTTAAATTTATATCACCGATCATTATCAGATGAGTAAAGATTGCGTAGCGACTCTTCAAGATTTTATTTTGGCATCTCTCGCTCCACTGATTTCGGTCTGTTAATTAGTTTAGTAGATTGTAATTCAAATTTTTAACATATCTGGTTGTCTCGCCCAGGTGGCTCAGTGGTTAAAGCTGTGGCAGTTGGAGCGGGAGGTACCGGCAAAAGGGATTTTTCCCCATCTGATTACGATCGGTGGTGTTAATGAACACATCTACCCTGTTGGAGTGCAGAACTCATAGGCCGACCCATCTTCCATGTCAGTACTATAGGCTGGCGTGGAGCTATGCAATGCGCAGATGGTTCTACGAAAATCGGACCTATAACCGTACGTCTTCGATTTGGCCGTTAAGGCGTAAAGTAGGACTCAAATAAGCGAACCGCGAAAGAGCTGGGAGAGCCTTGAGCCCCAAAAAAGATAGCATTGAATAAAATATAAAAAATATATATATATCTGGTTGTCTGATTTGGTTGTTTATAAATTTGAAAATTTAGTACTTTGAATCCAAATACATTTACGAAATTAAGGATTGTTAACTTATTAAGGATATGGAACTCGTGGCTTTCTAAGAAACTCGGTGGCCTAAAGGTGGAGACTATATGTCCCAAAGCTATAATTGCTGTGTTGATCAGACCCATTACCATGTGTGTATGTAGATTTGGTCCCAGATGAGTACGAGGGATGGCTTCTTATATTCGAGAAAAGAATCATGCGTGGAATATATTGCGCAAACCTTGATATGGCACATACTGAGAACTTTCAATCACGTGATCAGGAATTTAATGTTAACTTCTGATATTCTACATGAAATAAAAGGGCAGTGAGTATGCTGGCTGGTTCACTTTCTGCGAGCTGTTCCGGACCAAATGGTGCAGCGATCTCTACAGAGATCGATGATGGCTGCACGGCGTAAAGATTAATCTTGTATATTCTAATTGATTACAACAGATGGAGATTGTTCACTTGGTACTTGGCTATTTCGTCCTTTTCGAAATCCGGTTAGGTTACTTTCGGCTTTACGTGATAAATAATCTGTTCTTCATCATTGCTAAATTAAAATGTTAATTTACTACATTCATGTATTATATTCATTTTTAATTGTTTTTATTTCAGGTCTCGAAGCATTGGAATAATTTAGCACTAGATGGTTCAAATTGGCAAAAAATTGATTTATTTAATTTCCAAAGAGATATTGAGGTAACATTTTTGTAATTATAGAAATAAAATTATTTTATTTTGTTGTTGTTGTGAAATAATTATTCATTTTTATTTTGTACTTTAAAAAATCAACACACGACGCATAAATAGGGTCCCGTGATTGAAAATATATCATTAAGATGTGGCGGATTTTTAAAATCGCTATCATTACGTGGTTGTCGATCAGTCGAGGATCAATCAATTAAAACATTAGGATTATACTGCCAAAATATAGAATTTCTAGATTTGTCTGATTGTAAAATAATTTCAGATTCTTCGATAACAGCGCTTAGTAAACATTGTTCTAAATTGCATTCAATTAATTTAGAATCGTGTGTTAATATAACCGATTTAAGTCTAAAAGAATTAGCTGATGGTTGTCGAAATTTAACTGAAATGAATGTATCGTGGTGTAAAAATATAACCGAAAAGGGCGTAGAAGCGCTAGCTAAAGGGTGCAATAAATTAAAAAAATTTAGCAGTAAAGGTTGTAAAGATGTTAATGATCGGGCAGTTATATTTTTAGCTAAATATTGTCGAGATTTAGAAATTGTTAATTTACATAGTTGTCATGTAAGTAAATCTGATTTATCATTATTGATTTATTTAAAATTAATTAAATTATTATTGTTGCAGACAATCACAGATGCCTCAATAACAAAATTAGCGGAAAAATGTCATAATTTAAAACAATTATGTGTATCGAAGTGCACCGAATTAACAGATCAAACATTAATCGCACTAGCACAATATAATCCTTATTTAAATACATTAGAAGTGGCCGGATGTAGTCAATTTACAGACTTAGGATTCCAAGCACTTGGAAAGGTAAGAATAACATAATTATTCCATTGTTTTATTAGTTAAGCATATATTTCTTTTATTTGACTAGAATTGCAAATATTTAGAACGAATGGACTTAGAGGAATGTAATCAAATTACAGATTTAACTCTGGCACACCTAGCAACGGGATGTCCTAGTTTAGAAAAACTAGTAAGTTATTATATAAATAACATAATTTGGAAATATTTAATTCATTTCACATTTATTGCTAGACTCTATCGCATTGTGAACTAATAACAGATGATGGTATTAGACAATTGGCCGCTGGAAGTTGTGCTGCTGAGAGTTTATCCGTCCTTGAGTTGGATAATTGTCCATTAATAACTGATGCTACACTAGAACATCTTATATCATGTCACAATCTTCAACGAATAGAATTATATGATTGCCAATTAATTTCTAGAAATGCAATTCGAAAATTAAGAGTAAGTGTTGTTTTGTATTTGCTTATATTTTATTTATAAATAAGATTACGCCCCAACGTGTTATTCTCATTAGTTATATAAGTGCCGGGTTTTTAATTTTTACAATTGTTTAGGTTTAGAAGATTAGTTTAGTTTCTTATATTATAGTAAAAAGCGTTTATTAATATCTGAAAAACTTTATTTTAATGAATCGTGTAGATAATTTACATGGGTGATTAACATTGAATCAGAATCAACATTGGAAGATGACTTGAGTCGATATAAATCTTTTAATATTGTTTTTTTAGTCCAAGTAATCTATACTTAATGGTAATATTTAGGCATAATTTACTTTTCTTCTCAATGTAAAAATCGACCTTAACGATAAACAATTTTGTCGATAAACAATGATTTTGATCGAATTTTTGATTAATATATAATAATTAATAATTAATATCAAAACGACACTGAAAGTGATCCACCCAATATGTCTTATAACATGTTAAAGAAACAGCTTTCTTTCAATCTGTCTATAAACCAAAACTTTTAATCTAAGTACTAAAAAAACTAATCGTTCGTACCTCCTTTGTCCTGTTATAGATGAATTGCAACATAATCTTCAATCAATATTAAAATAATTTATAATTAAAATGGGAAAGTATCTTCAAATAGATGTTGTTTATACTGACTTTAGTAAGGTGTTTGTCAACGAAAAGCAATGGATAAGATTTTCATCGAAGAAAGCCATGAAAATTGACCTTATATTAATTAATGATATGAGTTCAGTATTTTCCAAACTATTAAATAAATTTGCAACACTGAATGGCTGATAAAAGATATTGCCTGTCTTAGTGAAATAGAGAAACAAACATCGAAAAATGTAAATAATACCATATCACTAGAAAAAATCTATATCAGTTACATACAACATCAACTTGAAGAGAGTTCTAGAAACTAACGACTTCGGGTTACCATTTGTCGAAAACAATTCTTTTAATGAAAATATGGATAATATTTCTATAGAGAATCCAATATATGGTTGGTTAAAACATGAAGCGTCGGATACAATGATGCATCAATCCATCATTCAGCAACGTTTATAAAATTTATGAAAAATAAATATATTTTTAGTAAGCGGCCGTAATTTGAAAAATTACTTATCACAAAAACAACTCATTTAATGTTCCAAGTTATACATATTGTCTTGATGTGTTTTACGGAAGATATACTCGGGGACAGCGCATCTCCTTGTCGAACACTAGAAGTAATTGCAAAAGTTCTCGATAGTATCAACTTTGACACAGCATAGTGACTGCGTTACTGTCATTTTACACAGATGTACGTATTTGTTTGGTATTCCATAATATTCAAGCGCATACCATAGCCTCTCTCGATGAATCTTGTCATAGGCTTGTTTGAAATTTAGGACTACCTGGTGAACATTGCGAGATACTTGGAAATAATCATAGTCTTTGGAAAAAATCAGCCCTAGCGAAAAACTTGATCAGCGACTGACCGATTTAGACGGAACCTTCCTTGGTAGTCCCCGACAATTTCCTCTGCCAGAAGAGTAATTCTTCCTAAGATGATGTATGACAGTAACTTGTAAGTTGTGCAAAGGAAGAGCTATAACGCGATAGGTCTCGCATTTCAAGCGATCACCCTTTTGGTATATTGGGCATAACGTGTCCACTTTCCATTCTTCAGTCACAACTTCATTTCGCCATACCAATCGAACAAGGTCGCAAAATTAGCAAAACAGTTTCACAAAATTAGCCCTCCGAACAACAAGAGCTCTGAATTAATGCAATCAACGCCTGGTGAAAGATTTTTCTTTAATCTCTGCATGGCCATTGTGAATCCTCATGGGATGGATCCTCAATGAACATCTCTGTGGTCTATATTTGAGGGTATTCAAATACAGTTTGTGATACATGTGGAACATTAAGTAAATCAGAAAAATATTCACGCCATATATCGAGAACCGCATCGACGTTAATACAGAGGTTTCCATTCTGCTCCCGAATGGCAGTAAACCGAGATATTAAGATATGATTCCTTTAAAGAAACCACGCGGATTGTGCTCATTGCTGAGTTGTTGTACTCTTAAGACCTTAACCTTCCACCATTCGCGCTTTTTCTGTGTACAAAGGCGTTTAGCTGTCCTCCTAGCAAAACTGCTTTGTTTTTTCGATTGTAAACTGAGTCTGCGCTTCATTGTGGGCTCTATTTTGTTGCTCAACAGCAAGACCACATCCCTCATCAAACCAATCATTTTTGAGCTTAGTTTTCACTACACCGAGAATGTGCTGCACCGGCAACCAAGGTTTCAATTCTTCCCAGACACTGTTCACTTCATCAGATTGGTAATTGGATCGCAAAATGCTATTGTTGATAAGATCTTGATATTTTATTTGCGTTTCTTCATTTATCAGACCTTTACTGGAGAATCGCGTTGTATATACCCCTGTCCTCCGTGACTTGTACTAAAATTTGTGTAGCTTTGCAGTGACTAGATAATGGTCACTGCCTACGAATTTGGTTGACGACCGATACGATCTCACGTCTTAGACAACCCGAGCCCACACTTTGGAAATCAACACATGATCAATTTGGCTTCGGGAAATTTTACGTGGATATGTCCATGTTTCCAAATGGATGTTAGCATTGAAGTCACCAATCTGACATTGTGCTCAGGTATAGAGCTTATCAGATTATTCAAATTATTGTAAAATCAGTCTTTATATTGGGATTGGATGACATCAGTGGGCGCATGTACCCAGACAATAGATATGTTGACTAATTTCGTGTGCAAGCGAAGCTTACATATTCGATTATCGACTGCGTTAAAGTCTAGTACAGTCTGTTTTATCTGTGGCCCAATTAGAAATCTAAATCCAAGATTTCCGAGATCATCTCCACTGTGTAGCAACGTATAGCCCTGGGACACATGGTCTCCACTTTTAGGCCATCGAGTTTCTAGGAGTTTATCCTACGACAATCTCTGGTTACTGTGGCGGTATTCTATGGGTGTCATGTTTCGTTCGTTATATTTACGAAACATGAATGCCTCATCCACAGAGCTTTACGTTTATATGCAACTTTTTGCAATGCAGATGATATCTGTCATTAACTGGCAACGCAGTGAAAGAGATACTTGATCCACCGGAACAGTGTTTAGCTTCCGTTGGTATCAAAACCAACAAGTCTAAAACCAAATATCGATATCCGGTTTTCGAGACCAAGTCGCAATTAATTTCAGTGATGGTAACCGTAGGTTTGAAAGAGTGATGAGATTCAACTATATTGGATCTTTCATTACTCACGATAATAGTGTGGGAGGGGATATCAAGGTTTGTCTTGCCGCGATCGATAGGGGTTTACATGTCGACATAGAAAAGTTTACTTCTGAAATCAAAATATCTTGCAAATGCGGATAAGCGGAAATTGTACAGATTGTTGATCACAACCGTTGTCATGTATGGATATGATTGTTGGATCTTGCGTCTTGACGAATGAGTACGAATGATGGCTTCTAACAATAGAGAGTATAATTTTGCATTTGATATATGGACCAAAACACGCACACACCGAGTTCTTTTCAATCACACGATCAGGAATTTAATTCGATTTAATAATTTAGTGTAAATTCGATATCGGATCCGAAAGTGGATTTTGCTATCGTGAAAATGCCGATATCGAAAAATCTGAAGACAAAACGAAATCGGAAAAAGACAAAATGAGATCGGATTTTCCGTCAAAATCCGACTGTTATTTAGTAGACGATTTACTAACGAATCTGTAAGTCATCTGTCAATTAAAATACAACAAAATGAAATTTAGTAACTTCGAAACGCATTATGCTAACTTCATGGTTATCTTTGACAGATTCGACTAAACAATTTCACAATAGAAAAACTCGTGGCGTTTTGGATTTTTCAATATCGGAAAAATATCCGATATCGCATTATTTCATAATAGCCTCCCGGTAGTCGAAATATGGTTCATTTCATTTTTGGAAATGGTCTAAATAATATGATTCACAAACAGAAGCGATCGTAAAGAAACGAAAAGTAAGTAGAGACAATAACCAGAGGGTCTATTATGAAATGTTTGATATCTGATCCAAAAGTGGATTTTGATATTATGAATATCCGATATCGAAAAATCCGCTAATATAAAATTTAAATGACAAAACGAAATCGAATGTCAAAATCCGACATCTAGTTAGCAGACGAATTTCATTTTGTATTATCGAATTCCATGGGAAAAAGCTCTATTCCATGGGAAAAATTGACTGACAGTCAAAAAAGATGAAAAGAGTAAAACTACAACTAAAAGACAAAGATAACGTTATTGTTTATTGATTTATTTATAGCGAATTATAGCAGAATTTTGAAGAAACCATAACCAAAAAAATCATTAATTATTCATTCTTGGAGGTTTTTTTAATTGTGAATTAAAATTTAGTATTAAATATCACAATACTAAACAAATATGATTTTTATTTCAATTCAATTATAATTTTACCAAATTAATATATGGACTATTTGACCCTTGACTATAAAATTGGTTGTGTGCGAATATAATTTCTTGTCTTACACAAATTTTATGTAGAAGGCTGAGTGTGACTGCAATAAAAAGTATTCAATTTTAAACTTTTTATGGCAGTCACACCACCACAAACACAAATATTTTTTCAATCAAGTTTGACTGAGATAGCTTTCTGTTTCACTTACACTATTATAAAATCTATATTATTGTCCCATTTTAATTTTTACTAACAGTCAATTTTCCTCATGGAATAGGGCCTTTATGCTTTGAATAGTCACAGTTTAACGAACAAGATTTCATTAATAAATTTAACAAGTTTAAGTGAACTACACAACACATTATTGCTAATTTCATGCGTACATTTGACAAATTCGACCAAACAATTTCATAATAGGAAAATTCGCGGTGGATCGATATTGGAAAAAATCCGGTATCGGAATATTTCATAACAGCCTCCCTCATCATTGCAAACGATTTTAATACAAGTCAGGGAGAAAAGATGGCATACAAAACGATTTTTGATAAATGAAGATTTTACCAAAGTATTATCAGATACAGCTTTTCAAATGAAATGAAATAATCTATGGTTAGAGTACCGGAATGCTGATCTATTGAGATGATAAATTAATAATAGGACGGATGTTGGTCGACAGTTTAACAATTTAACCAATTAGGAAAATTAGTAAGTTCTGGCCTTTTTTTTGTCATAAAAGTGAAGTAAAACATGAATACTTTTCCTTTAAAGCTAGTAAATAATATGGCATTAAAATTATTATCAATCTACTAGCCATTACTTTTTCTCATCTTGATGCAAACAGGATACGAATACCATATCGAAAGGTTTTATTGTGTGGCTACATAAGAATGTAAGTGCTGCTAAGTCATACTACGAGTTATCGGGGGATGGATAACATCCTGTTTCACTGTTTCCAAGTAAGTCTTTATAAGTTTTGCAAAATAGTTTCAAACCATGTACACTCAGCTATGCAGACGATGTTGATGCATGGCCAGGTTTATTCTACGCCAGAGTATGGTTATGTTTACCATAAAAATTATTATTTTAACAACATTTCAACGAATATCTACATATTGTTTCCAACAGAGCATACAGATCGTAAGTCTCCACAAAAACTAAATGTGCTTGAGCTATAGAGTTTTATGAAAACAAGCTGAGGTACCAATTGGGAATAAATGAAAACTTATTCAAGTCCCCAATACTTTTATATTTAAAACGATTCTACATATTCTTAATGCAAATGTTTTAGTAATCTAATCAAACGAAAATTTTTTGAATTGTATAACGTATTTCGTTCGAATATTGCACGTCTGGTATAAATGTTTAGTAAAGGGTTTTCCAATAATAGGTTTCAGTTTGATATTTTAAAAATCGACTATCCTTTAAGAGAAATCAATGAATGTTTATTTCATTGCAAAGAGGAAGGTATTCAAGTAACATTCGAAAACGATATAAGCCAAATGGCCGCGACGGTTACGCTTTCTGCACCATATCCTTTTCATTAAATTGTCTATGACCAATTCGCATATTTGCGGCTGTATGTCCTCGACAACTTCACGAATTCCATCTTTAAGGTCTTGAATCGATTGTAGAGTGTTGGCATAGACATTATCTTTCACATGGTCGAAAGGAAAAAGTCTAAAGAAGTTAAATCACAAAATCTCAGTGGCTAGTTGTGATCACCTCTTTGAGAAATAACACGGTCAAGAATTTTTTTTTGTATTTTGCTGAAAATAAACCTCGTCCACATCAATATCATCCAATTTCGGTCATAAAAAATCATACAATGACACGCCAATCATACAGCCAAACAATGACACGTTGAGGATGGAGAGGCAAATCTGCTTATTAATGGCCCTCATCACTGAAGATGATTTTTCGATGAAAATTCGGATTATGTTGATGCATTTGAAGGACCCAATCAACTAAGATACGACGTTTATGGTTATCGACCGGCTTGAGTTTTTGTATCAAATATTAAAAGATGACAGTTTCAAAATTGACAGCTGTCTAAATAGCAGGCTATTGAAAATGAAACCTCTTTTTGGAAAACTATGAGTTCATATTATTCCATTATGAGTTCAATATTTCATGCAAAATATACGAAATTCATAAATAAGAAATTTAATTAAAAGAAATTGTTGACACATAGTATAGATGCTCTAACAAGCATTTAGGATTAGAGTTTAAAATTAGTCTAAAATTAAAAACAAATTGAATAGGAAATTTTATTAGAATAAAACTTCTGAATTTCTTAAATTCGAAGTTAATTTTTCCTTTTTCTTTCTTTTATTCTGCTATGACTGAACCACTGATTAATTCACTTATCAGTATTATTTCCCAAAAATACTAGAGTAGGCGAATTAGAGGATAGGACGCCCATATTTATCATAATTACATCACACATAAATGTTTGTAGTGCAATTTTATTAATTATTTAATTAATTTATAATTATTTACGATTATTTTCTATTTTATTCTTATTACAGAATCATCTACCCAATATAAAAGTGCATGCATATTTTGCACCAATTACGCCGCCACCAGCCACAACTGGCCCTCGTCCTCGATATTGTCGTTGTTGTGAAATTCTTTGAGATCAGGCTATTGGCTTAGCCAGAAAGATTTTGTGCCGAAATCGAGATGACTGATATTTTAATTTATACAATAATTACAACAATATTTAATGAAAGTTGTTTAAAAAAAACTAAAAAAAAATATCTATCACACCTACCTTACTACAACATGAGACCGCTACTAACCACTTACTTAAAAGTAAACAAATAGTTTTATACTTTTTGAGATTCACAACGTCATTTATTTTATAATAATTTTTATAAAAATAATATTTTATTTTATTTTTATATAACATTTAAATTGTGTTATCGATAAATAAATATGCAAATCAAAATTACGAAATATTATTTAAAATTAATCGTGGTAGATAAACATTAAATAATAAAAAATGTTTTTTCTTCAGAACAAAAAGCTTATTTCGAGTTTGGTTTTTTTTTTGGACAAGATATGCTTAAAAAATAATGAATATGAATAAAAATTAAATCATTAGAAATTAAATTTATAAACAAAATAAATAATTAAAAAACCAAAAACAAGTAAATATCGTATAATACTAAAAAATCAAAACTTAATCAATATAGTTTAAATATTATATTTTGCATTAATTAACTAAAATTTATACACAAAATTAATTAAGTTTTTTTTTATAAAAAAAAATTAAAATACCAAAAAAAATAATAATTATAATAAAAATAAAAAAATTCGTCTATTTTTTAAAATAACAAAATACACACACCGTATATATTATACATAATGTGAGAAATATATAATCAATTTATATAAATTAAAATATTAAAATTAGTACTATATAGTTCGAAATGATTTATTATATATTGTAAAACGAACTTTGTCTTTACAAGAACTTTTGAAAGGAATGTCGAACGACATACAGAGTGATTGTTTTAACACAGTAAACAAACAGACCACCGAAACCAAACTACGGCTGCTGAAACAAAATTTGGTAACTAAATAATAGTTTTATTAATTTTTTAATTAATTTGATTTGTTTGTTATGTTTAATGTAGTAATAATATCCTATTGGATTTGTTTATAAAAATATTATTTTTAAATCATATTTTTTTGATAAACGATTTTATGTTAAATGTTTTTATAATTTCTCAACGTTAATTATATATTTTAATCAGGAATTATGCTAGTAACGTGAGTTTTAAAATTTAGTTGGGAAGTATATCACTATATAAACATAGGTAGGTATTCTAACAATCGATTCAAATTTATTTCTTTTATACTGCCTATGGCTTTTATCCTAGTATCTTTCCTTCATAGGAAACTAACAATAAGTAATAAATTCACTTAATAAGACGTAACATATGTTTGTTGTTAATATTAATGTGCACTCGGTAAACTCTGATTTACCTAACTAGATCCAGAGGATCCCTTTTTTTAGTCGCCCATTTCTTGGCCTATTTAGTAGTTCCCTGGTTAATTCGTTGGGGTGAAAAACTATTAAAACAAGTATTTTTTCTGTACTGATGAGTTGTATCGTTTTCGCAACTGCATTCTTTCCAGTTTTATTATGTTAGAAGCACACGCGGAGCCCCACAGCTGAATACCATATGTCCAGTTAGGCTTAAGTATCATTTTGTACAGCACGACTTTACAGTCTAGATTTAACTTTGAGTGTTTTCCAATTAACCAATTTAGTTTGACGCATTTTAATTTTATTTGTTCACTAAGATATTTAATACCCGTGTTGTGCCAGAATGATTTTATTTAGTCTGACAGGCGGACAGGTGAGTTTACGAAGTGTAAATATAATATGCGCAGATTTACGTTCATTGGCCTTAATTCTCCATTTTGTTAACCATTTTTCGATTTTGTCTAAAATTTCTTGTATAATTGACAGCCAGGATTGCAGTATCATCCGCAAATGTAGAAACTTTCACGCAATTTGATGTTGGTAGGTCTGTTGTATAGATTAAGTACAACACTGGACCCAGTACATTGCCTCGAGATACTCTGGCATGAATATCATATAAATCTGTGGATGCGGATAATTTTCAATAATTTTACAGAAAATTGTCGGAATTTGTGAACTTGTTTCACGGTTCCGTGTTCTTAAGTCCAAATTAATGATCCGGAATGATTTTTTTCTCTGAATTGGCTTAAGTTTTTGCAAGAGCATTTTTTCGAACAGCTAGAGTTGGTAATAAGCTGATTGGGCGATATGACTTAACTTTTGTTTCATCTTTGCCAGTATTTAGAATCATTATAATAATTGAAGTTTTCCAGCATTTGTCCAGTAAATTTGACAGCATTCCACTTATAGGTCGCCGGTTGTAGCTTATTCCACCGTTGACCAAAAGTTAACATGCAACCGGATGACATAAAAAACGCGTTTGTGTGTAAAAACATTCGTTGGGCTGACCACCTACAATGTGCACCAATCTTTAAAATTGGTTCGTAAGGTCTCATATGAGATGCGGTTAGGTCCGTTTACGGCCTCTAATCCATAGATTGTTATACCACTTATTAATCATATCCAGAGGCCTGACATCGATGTTGTCCTTAATCGTTTGTTTGACATTGCGTCACTTGTATTTGATTGGCTTACTTTCAGACGTATCTGCAAAATTCATTAGACTTTCTTGATTTCAAACTTGCTCGTTAGGTTTAAAAACTTTGCTACTTGCTCGTTAGGTTTAATCACTTCCTGCCCAGCTTCCGTCAGAGAGTCGTATTGGTGGGAATAAGAGTGTTGGTCAACGAAGAAATCCGTTGCTTCAGTAGCTGGTCGCTTGAGATAACGTTGAAACTCTTCGTCATGTTCATTTAACAAATCGATTTTCAGGGTTTTAATCGCTTTATTTAACCTTGATTTAAGAGTTGGGTTGCCATCCTACTCTTAAACCTGTGGAGTTGCCATTGCCTGCGTATTTAGCGTTTTGTAATTACAAAACGCTACATAAGTTGTTGAATATTCGGAGAAAATTTCAGTTTCTTAAAATTAGCAGAGTTAATCAGCGTAGCGATCTTAGCAGCTTGTTGTAGAATACTAGTAGTTGTTGAACTGCTACATCAATTTCATATTTTGTCTTTAGAGGAATATTTAACGAACCCTTGCAGGTTATTGAAAACGTCCAATAGAGACCAATTAGTTTGTTGATTCGTCAGGAATCTAGATGGCGCTAGTTTTATAACTTGCGCGTTAAGAGTTATTAATATCGGAAAGTGATCAGAAGACAAACCGAAGCACGTTTCGGCCTTCACTAATATTCTAGGTACACCTTTTGTTTCTTTCGTAAAAATTAATCTCAAACCCCATTGAATATGCTTGGCGTTATGATCACCTCCTGCTATAAACTTATCTTCTAGAGTTTTAAAGTAATCCGCAAATTATTCTCTCTTAATTGAGTGTCTCGGTGGGCAGTAAACCGCAGATATGATGCATTTCCTTTACCACTCTTCTAGACAGATGCTGGTTGCTTGGATATGTTTTGGAGTTAATAATGACTTACCCCTATTCTGTTCTTAATAAGGATAGCAGTTCGACCATGTGATTTTTTCGCTAGGGTGCTTAGTATCGTAGATGGTGTATCCTGAGATCTTGAGATAACTCATATTTGTAAAGTGACTTTCGGAAATCAGCATAATAGCGATATCGTTTTCAATAAGAAAGTTTTGTACTTCTAGTTTATGTTGCGCTATAGGCGTTCCATACAACTAACTTTATTGCATTCATTTTTGGTTTTTAATAAGAAGTTGCATGAGAGTATTCATGTTTTGAAGCATTAGACTATTGCATTAGTCTCCATCATTTGCATAAATTTGTTCTTTGACTCATTGAGAGAACTGATCATGTTATAAATATAATAATCATGAATCATTTTCTTGCTTAACTCCTTGTACACAAAACCTCTATAGCTTACAGTATGATGATCATACAGTATGAGTCACTACATTTTCTAACCTCTGTTTTTTTATCCAGCTCACATTTGCTGGTTTATGTAAGCTGCCACACAGCTGGAAGTTTACTGTAGTTTCTTAAATGGCCATATTCTTGGCAGTTGGTACATTGTAAAACAGATTTACGCTTTTGTGGTTCTTTCACTACGAATTTTCGATACAATAAATATTTCACATTATGGATCGGATGATGGTCTTTAGATTTTATTGACTCTGGTTCCAACTCAAATTTAAACAAAGGTTGTGGTTTTCTCTCGCTATTTATTATATTGATCACATTTTTCACTTTAAAGTTTTTATAGTTTTTAGCGCTTCCATGATTCCTTCCGTACTCTTCAATCTATACGTGTAGAAGAATTTTTAGGTTTTTTCTAAGATGGCTATAATTTTTGAATAGCCGTCAATATGTTTTGCTTGTATTCTAGTTTCACTTATATTGCCACGTTTAATTTGGGCAATCATGAATTCACCCTTGGTTTCTGCGTTGAGAGCAGTTACCAATTGTTTCGATGGTGCCTCTCTTAAGTAACTCGACGGAGGTCTCTCGTTGGTCTCTTCTTTTTCATCTTTACTGTTATCTTCCACACGTTGAGCTTTGAACCGATTGCGCTACTCTATTCCATCCGGATTATCTCTTTTCCATCTGTTGTTAAGTGCGTTGACTATTTTTTTTGAGAATAGTTAACACTCGTCAGGCATAGGTGTTCGCAATAGGTTGTCATTCAAAGAATTTTTAAATGGTCTTAAAACTTGTCTGGTCTGGTGGATGTAGTGCTTGCATGATCACGATGAAACCAGCACTACTTACAGTTTACTCAATATGAATTTCAATAAGTTTTAACACTTCACAGAAAAACTCTATTTTTATCCAATTAGTATTTGAAGTAGGACCCAAACTTCCTAAAAGGTAGTTTTACAGATCACGCGGCATAAAATGTTGGAAGCTAGTTTGACCCAATTATATGAATAAAGTTAGCATAAACTTACTGGCTTTGTCTAGATAAGCTAAATAAGATGATGAGAATTAATGCTTTCCATCATTTTCACATTATTTCACATTATTACTTTGAAGCAAAATTCTTTGATATTTGTCACATTAATGTGCTAACCCGTATTTTCAAACTTCAAAATGCCTGAATTGACTGATCAATACATGAAGACTCTTACGGCAGCTAGGATAATTTCTGATCCATGTTTGTAGGATTTTGCATTTTCCTGCATAATTTATCTAGTGGATGCCCTACTGGAATTTCATTCCAACTAGTAACAAAGAAGCAAAGGTTGGTAACAACCGATTCATCTTAAAATAAATTAAAGTGCATGAACTTAGCCCAAGGACAATTTTTGTATTATTAATATTCCGACTGAGTCTTGTAGCCATTTAGTAATTTACATTGTTCGCAGTTTCGTGCACCTCCTTCTAAGATTTTTCGCAATCTTCATGTTGGAGTAGTAGTCAGCATACAGCGTATGCCCAGATGTTGGGACAGGCGTTGAAGGTGTTTTGTTCTATCCGCGGCAAGCTCGATTTTTAAATCTCGATGGAGGTTGTCGTTTCGAGTGTACTACGGTGCATTAACTATACATAGCAGGATTTTATTTTTAACTGTTTGTGTGATTTTGATATTTGTCTTCTTGGCACAACCCCAGAGCTAGCTACCATATGATACAGGTTTCAGAATTTGTTTGTATAACAACAGTTTGTTGGGGATCGCTAGTTTAGATTGTATTCCTAAGAGCCAATGCATTTTTCTAAATTTTATGTATAGTTCATCTCTCTTTTTTATATGTTCCTTCCCTCTAAGTTTAGCATCTAAAGTAATGGCGAGATATTTAGCAGTGTTTGCATGCAGCACAACTATCAATTTAATATTGGTGATTAACTTTTAGATTTGTTAAGTTTTAAGACTTGGATTGGTTATTTAATTTAATTCGCCATATCTTTGTTATATCAGGTTAGAACCCTTCTGTAATTTACTAGTGGAGTTATTGATGCTCTTTGCTGTTGCAAGTATTGCCTGTCATCGACAAAAGTGCTTTTATTTTATTTCACAAAAGAAGTTCTTTCACTTTCACTTCCAAAGAAGTTCTTTCTCTTTTTCTGGAAAACTTGCGCAACATTCTGGATGTTATGGATGAGCTTATCTAGTTCGCCTTCTATTTGGACTGACCCCTGTATTGGGTTCTGCAGACTAATTCTTTATGTTAACTGTATTTGGAAGAGATCCCAAATTGATTTTAAAGCTCCCAAATTCATTTTAAAGCTCGTTAATTTCGGGTAGCTCTATTTCATAATCATTATTTGACTAATTATCATAATAACTGGTGAAGGATCTGATGATAGACTTTCACTGTTTTCTACATAAATATAATTAATTGAATAAAGAAGTAGAAGTTTATAAGATCTGAAACTTACTGATATCCGTAGGCCAATAGGTTGGTGCACCGCCTGAGTACAACTCGCATTTTGTTGTTTACCTGCTGCGAACAGTTCTTTTCCTTTAGCAGTCGTTAACCGTGCCCCAATAGGTATTTTTTGCATTATAGTCACATTGCATTGTATCTTGAGGAGCAATATATTGCTGAGATACTACAAATTTGAAGAACACATACTGCATACATACAGGCGAAATATTTTTTAATATATTTTAGTGCATAATTCGAACAATTATCACCCATCCTGCAACGTTGACTACACAGGGATGAATTAGTGAGCTGTTTTTTGTGGATTTATTAATTAAATAGTTTTTACAAGAATATCAAATTCAAAAATGGTTTTATAAGCTTATGGGTTGATATTTTATAAGCTTATGGGTTGAAGATTACGATTGTCGTAATGATTTCGCTTTTAGGAACAAAAATAATACAGTCTTATACTAGCCTATAATTTTATCATTGGGTACGAACCATGGTGCAATTACTATGTTTTGTAGTAATTCAGATTGAGTACTGTATGCCACAGTTGTACACCCTACGTTCAATTGGTGTTATCATCGTTTTATAGAGCAACATTTTTGGTTTATGAGTCAATATGTGTCTGTTCCCAATTTCCCCTTCGTTTGGCACTTATATGTTTTCACTAATTAAAACATTTTTCGATGTGAATACCTATAAATAGGTGTTAATGTTATCTTAAAGAACTTCTGTAGCTTTGTTTGGGGTTTCAAGAGATAAAACTATTGCCGTATCGTTTGCAAATGTTGCTACAAGTACTTGTTTGTACTAAATTCGCGGTGTATAGCAGATATAATATAAAAATCAAGTACACTGTAGTGTCAGATTTGATTGATCAACCTGTTGTTTGTAACAAAACATATGTTTCTTAGGTACGAATTTAATATTCTATAGAAATCATTATAAACCCTCATGCTCCACACTTTATCAAAAGCTAGTACTAAGTTCATAAACGGAGCAGACTTGTTCCTTTATTCATTGTTATAATCTAAATCCCAACTGTTGATGTTTCTTCTGTAGGTATCAAAATTGGTCTCAAACGCTTTGATAACATTTTTTCTAGAGCTTGACATAGTTGGGAGTAAACTGATAGGTAAGATGTTAGCTGCTGGTGGCTGAATAGTTATATTATTTAAGAAACTTTCCACTGAATTGGAAGTAACCGATCCTAAGTATACCATTGAATAAATGAGTTAAAAACGTACACGGTTAGTTGGCAGATCTTGTAATTCGTTCCTTGTGATAAGACCATATCCTGGTGCCTCTTAGGTTTTAACTGTTTGTGCCTATAGTTGATTTTACTTCCGAAATAGAAAATTTTGTGAATCTAAAATTCATTTGCATAACTTCATTATAACTGTAGTTTCTATCGGATATGGTTGAAGTTTTTTTTTTCGAAGTGATCTGCAAGCACTTCAACTAAATGATTTATACTTTTATGGTATGGCGGAATATCTTGTGGTTGGTATATAGGTTTAGTTACCTTCCATATTGAGTGATCTGTTTTTCTCTTGTTGGCAATCTTGATAAATATTCCTGAATTGATTGTAATTTTTACTGTTTGATGGCGCTGTTAAGCTTACGTTTATGTTCCAGTAGGCGATACCGTTGTGATCGCTGTCTTTTCAAAGAAAACAACCATTTTCTTAAAAGCCTTTTAACATTTATCATTTTTTTGATCTATGCTATGTTCCTTCCTTAGTTTTATGTTTCTTTTTATTTTCTTTGTTATTGAATATGCCCTTCTTTCTTCCATTCATCCGAAGTTCTATGTGGCGTGGTAATGGCGTTTGTACTACTCTGCCTTATATTTGTTCGTGCCATCGTGACACGATTCAAATAACTCCTGGGGGTCTATTATGAAATATTCGACGCGCGTTTTATTCTCGACGTCGTCGAATGCATGCTATTATGAAATATTCGACGCGCGTTTTTTTCTCGACGTCGTCGAATGCATGCTATTATGAAAAAACGAAAAGATACGACGCGTATGTGTTTAGATAGAAACGAATAGTATACGACAGCTATTAAGGCGACGAATGTGAATGTTCAATAGTAAAATAATTAATAAATATTAAATAAATAAATATTACTTTAGTTTAGATATATTTATAATCTAAACTAAATGTACATATATTTATAATATTCCCTAATTAAATTTTTTTGTGTCGAATAATTCATAATAGCTATTTTCGACGTTGTCGAATTGATCGACATCGTCGAAATAATACGCGCGTCGAATATTTCATAATTGACCCCCTGCTTCAACTCAGCAGTGTTTAATGATGGATGCTTGTTTCAAATGACATCGTTACCGGTTTTGTTGACGTTTGATTGGAATTCGTTATTTCTCTCAGTCAGATCCTATATATTACAACTCGGTTAGCCTCTAAAGGATGTTAAATTTTAACTTGGTTAGTCCAAGTTATTATATTGGATAATATATGAGGTATCTTTTCCTGACTGCTGGGTTTTATTTCTCAAGATTTCTTTGCCAAACTGACGAAGAGGTTAGATAATGACACTGAATTATCCAGTACCTAACCACTCATCTTCATCGCGTTTTTTACGTTTGATTTTGGTAGTTAACATCACCACTTTGTAACCGTTTGGCTTTGATGTTGATTGTGTTACTATAATTACTTACAGTTAAATAATTAACGCTTTTCTGGGTTACTAGGCTGATGTTTTCAAAAATATAATCCTAATAATTCCTATACAGATTACGGACTGAAATGAGATAAGTGAAACCAATTTAATTTAAACCGAATATCCTATATATTTTCATAGATAGACAACCGACAAAATATATGTACAATTAAATTGAGATTGGAAATTTCGTTGTAGGCACTTTCGAACGAATATCTTTGTCACTGCAATATTTATTTTAATTTACTGAAAATGAAACTTATAAAAGCTTGAAGTGAGGTTTCCAACTATTTTCATATACCGAAATTCAACAATTGTTTTCTAATTCGGTTGTTTTAATTCATATATGTTTGTTTGTTTGTTTGTTTTTATCTCTACAATCTGTTTTGGGGCTCGAGGCACTTCCAAATCTTTCGCGGTTCGCTTATTTACGTCCTTACCTTACGCCATTACAGCCAAATCGAGGACATACGGCTATAGGTCCGATTTACGTAGAACCATCTGCACATTGCATAGCTCCATGCCAGCCTATAGTACTGACATGGAAGATGGGTTGGCCCATGAATTCTGCACTCTAATTCATATATCCTACAGTGATGTTGCCAGAACGGTTTTTATACGCGAGTACATAGACCCATTAAATTCATAAACTGAACACCATTTTAACAAAACCTAATCAATTCGTTTCAACAAGTGATAGTTATTAGCACATTTTCTGATAATCGATGTATATAATCCTTAATCTCTTCTTTCTAACAACAATCTAATGTAATCTCAAGTTGTAAACAACATTGAAAAGGACGTCTTTTGCACTAACAAAAGCCATCGTTCAATGATATTATTTTAAGCAAGTTATTAAATACATCACGAAGTTGGTTGTGATAGAAGTTCACTGGGCCAGTACTCGATAATGCAAAGAGAATATCTTTCTAATTAATATTTGTTTCTTCTAACAGCAGGTTGATATCATCTGTAAATTTAATTAACAAGATTTATGTTTTAACTAACCCTTGGTAGTTCATAAAATTTGTTCACTATCATGCAGCAGTAGAAAGCTTCATTCGAGGAATTTTCCCTTTTTCTTAATAGAATGGTGTTCATACACCGATCATCATATATGGTGAATTTGATTCAGAATAAACATTCAAAGAACGATGACACTAGACCCAGAATTTCATGTTGTTGAATAAAAATTTCCACATGACTACCTTAGAAATTGTCATAATGTCGTCGAGATATTGCTAGCATAATTTTACATGACAATTAATTTAATTAATATTCAACAAAAAAGAAGTTCTTTCAGTTAAAATAATTTAATTTAAAATTATATAACTATACACACACAGCTACAATAAAATAATTTTAAAAACCAATTTAATTAACAATATAATATTATATACCTTTATAATCTGTGTTAGATGGAGTTTTTAATTAATTATGAATTTGCTAATAAGTTAATTTTCTTCTTCATGTGATTTACCAACATAAGTTAAAAATATATTTTAATTAATTTAATTAAATAAATAAGAAATATCTATTGTGTGTATGAGCAAAGTCACAAAATATTTTATCTCTCTCTTAAATATTAATTTTAATTATAATTTAATTATATAAATATAAATTATAATATCGATAATTAATTAATTATATAAATATACGTAGAAAACAAAATAATAAGACAAATATACACATTTACGATTGTAAGAATTAGATTTTTATGTATTAAGTAGATAATGAAAATATTTAAAATTTAATTTTTAATATAAATTAATTGTGGCATGGTGGCGTTTATTAATATATTTATTTAATTTTTTGCATCCATTAATTATTTTACATAATTACTCGTAATTTTGTGCGTTTATATTTTAAATAGTGATTGTGTACTCTATCGTAATCTATTTATGTATATAAATTATTAACTGACAATATTACTGTATTATTCTGTATGACGAGCTACATAGTATAATATTCACATAATTTATATTTAGTTAATATAATCCTTATAATTATATCAGATTAGTTAAACTGGTCGAAAACTATAGAGGTTGCAATAAGTTGTTACATATGTACTTATGATATGATATTCAATTTAAGGTATAGATTCGGTTTAAATCTCCACTTATATTTTAATTTCAAAGTGTGGAGATATTCAAAACTCTTATTCAAACTTTACTATTGTTTGACTGCTGTTGAACTGTAAGTGTGGCCTGAGGAGCTCTTAAAGTCATTTCTAACCTCCTTGTCAAACAGTGTGTCAGTCGAATTGAAAATATCGACCAACATTGGTGATAGGCTCAAATAACAAATCGTGTAGTCCCAAAGCAATTACAAATATAAATCACAACGTTGGTGCACATTAAGCTCAATAGGTGATATTGAATCAGCAGTAATAACATTACTCATTAAATGAGTTCCATCTTTTGGAAGATATTGTATGTATGACTAGTAGCGACAACTATTGATAAATATTAAAATTATAAATACCATTGTTGGTATATATTGGCTTAAAACAAATATTGGACTTAAATTGTGTAGGCAGTCAACCAACACGTTGGACGAATGTTGGTCGACATTTTCCATTCGTGAGGCCGCAGCTTTAAACTTCTAAAATATTAATACAGAGTTGGTATCATTCTCGCCGTTTAATGTCTTATCACTATTTTATCGGTTGTACCAATTGTGATGTGCAATGTATAAAATAGATTAGCGTGACTATAGATGTCACAGTTTGACATAGACTAAAATGATGATCATAATATGCCAGCACCTTCGTTTTATCATTTATTCAGAAGAGATCTTATTTTATTTATAGTTTTTATGTGTCCCCATCCTTACGTCCTATTAATATCGATGACCCGATATTTAGGACGTACCTTAATCCGATTTACAGGAACCATTTACATAGACGATGTATGCGGTATCATACAAATCAACAATATCAAGCGTTACGTTTTGCGTCTTTGACCCCTCATAGAAAATTCACCTTGGCATGATAAACAGTTACGGTTGTTGACTAGTTCATATAATTAACTGCTGATAACCTTTATCCCCAATGTTCACATCCCAGATTGATTTGCCCTCTTTAAATAGTGTGAGATAATCAATTCTTGTTATTTAGAATGATATTTTCAGAGTTACTATATTGATCAGTTTTTTGGTTAATGATGATGATACAAACTGTAGCTTCTGACATTGATTCTTAGAAGAATCTGAACTTAGCCGAAATCTATATTGAAACTTATTTCAGCCAATTTGTTTGACAATGTACAATTTACTTTTTTTATAATTCTTTACGGTTAGATACTCTCATGAGTTAGATTAATCCAGCTATCATCCAAAAGAAATCTTAATCTTACAGTCATAATACCTCGATCTAAAGCAGTCAATTCTGTCGGGATATATGAAAGATAGCAACACAAGTTTTTCGACGTTCAATGTCTCTTATTTTCCAAGAAATTTTTGTTTATAAGCAATAGGAGGCGGTCTAACTCAGGTCTCTAACACTACTGGAGTCAATTAACATTGAAGCTGCTTGGTTATTAGAAAAATGCATACACGTTGCTTTTCAAAAAATTGCGAACACTACATTTTTTTAGTAACTGTTCCTAATTTGAGTTGAAACTGATTGTAAATGGCCTGTTTCTGGAATATTTATTTTTAAACAACGCCCCAGCATATTTCACATGTGCTCAATAGATTTAGGTCGGGGCTGTGAGCGTGTCAAACCATACAATATATTCAAATAATAATGTGTACATAATTTGGGGTCTGGGGTTGTCTTGCATTAATTATTTAAAATTGCTGTCCAATAAATAAGGCGTATGGACTCACATAATATTCTCTTTAACCCAAATACGGTTATTTTCATTACTGACGTAGCCAGTATGCCAGAAATGGGCTCAATTACTGGACAAAACAACAGCGGATCTTCTGCATCCTTTTCAAGAGTCCAACAACTGAAACGGTGACGATTTGGAACGTCGGCTGGCTTCAGTTCTTGCACGAGTTAAGTTTTGTTTGCTTTTAAACCAAGATCCTTAAGTAAAATACGCCTAGTTCTTGCATACGACAAGTCAAGCTTTTGAGAATGGCACTGAATCGATCCGTGGTCATCGAGTAAACTCTCAACTACCACCACTTGATCTGGTCTATTTGGCTATAATCCAATAATTGGGTTACAAATTTTTTATTCAGTAAGCCGATTATGTGGACCATATGTTGCTGTAAGCGAACGAAACAGTTTTCTCGTAGAGCTTTCATTTTCGTAATACAGTTGAATACTTTGTAGACGCTGTGTTAAGCTAAGTGCTTCCATGATGAAATGTCAAACAATACTGAATAAAAATACCATAACTGTTTGAAAGACTCACACGTGTTCTGTCATAAAATGCCTACTGAAAAAGTACCTCTAAATAAATCACCCGTTAGTTGCAGTTATCTTATAAATCAACCATTGTGTCCATGGACATACACAAACTTCAGAGACAACGAACCCACCGCTGCAAGGGTTATAGTAAGGATAGTTACCTCAAATTCCAGGCAAAAACGATTTTGAAAGTAGTTCAACGTCCTAATTAATGATCGTTCACGTTTGTATCGAAATAGTTCGTCAGTAATTTAACCATACAACTCATTGCCGTATCTTCTGTCACCAACATTTTTACTTGGGTTGCTGTAATGAATTTAATTATTTGACAAAATTGATTGTTATGAATTCGATTTAATTGATAAAAAAACAGCAAGCAATGTCACTATAACTTTAAATCAAAACTAACCATAATAAATACAAAGAGGATAGACACTATTGAATTGACAGAAAACCCGATTCATTCGAAATCCGTAAAATAAGACCAACGTGCAAACGTTTCTAAAGAAAGTATTCGTTTTTAAACGAATTGTTTTTTTGTCAATTGATTTAGTTCAGTACAATAAGCAAATTAAACCCTGATTTCAATTGTAAAAAAAATACTGTCAGTATTTCTTACTAAATAAGCCAAAACGAGAAACAAAATCAAAAATATCATTAGAGTGAAGAAGACCATTTTTTACATTTTTCTTTTTTTACAGCAAAACTAAATGGATAAATTTTGACAGATGTTTATAACGTAACCAATAAATTTCATTTTTCATTCTATGCTTCAAATTTAAAAAATGACTTCACTTTTAAAATATTACTTTACTGGACAGAAACGATCTCACATCTAAATATAATTTTGCTATAAAATATTTTTCCAGTACTAAATAAGACGTACCTACTTACGTACTTCTCTTGATACATTTTGTCAGTGCTGCTATAATGATTTTTAAGTAACCATAAAAATTTATTCATTTATTCAGTGGAAAATAATTATGTTAATTTTTTTTATATTATTGTTGTTGATTCAAAGCGTTTCTTGTTTCTATAACAAAAAAAAATTACGATCGGTGATGTGAATGAACACATCTATGACCCTCTCTAGGAGTGCAGAATTTAATGGGTCAACCCAACTTCCATGTCAGTACTATAGGCTGTCATGGAGCTATGCAATGTGTAAATGGTTCTACGTATATTGGACGTATAGTCGTACGTCCATGATTTGGCTGTAATGGCGTAAGGTAAGGAAGTAAAATAAGCGAACCGCGAAAGAGTTGAAAGTGCCTCGAGCCCCGAAACAGATTGTAAAGATAAAAAACAAACAAACAAACAAAAAAAATTGATTTTTATTGGTTATTTCAAAATATATCCATCTGTCAAAATATATCCATTTCATCTTGCTATATAAAAAGAAAAACGTTAAAAACAGTCTCTGTCACTCTAATGGTGTTTTGATTTTTTTTCTCCTTTTGGTTCAAAATACTGACAGTGTTTTGAATAATGATCAAATCAAACTTAATAGTTATAAAACACACAACCAAATTAATCTTTTTAAATAAATTTATAATCTATACGACTAAAATTTTAAATTTAAAACAATAATTTTAATTTTACGAATAATATAATATTAAAATTATAAATTAATTAAATAAAAATATTCAAAGTGCAATTAAATTATAAAATTAATGAAGTTTTTATTTAGATAAATTTGGATTTCAAAACTATTAAAATAAATTAAGTTAATAGTTATTATTTGTATTTGTGTAGAATTTAATTTTAATTAACGACAAAATGTCAAACTAATCGAAATCTATTTAGAACAACTGAATGCTTACTTTGGCCGAATAAAATTCACTTGGATTGGCGGCAGCTTGTAAACAAACAAAATCGGATAAACTATGTTTTAAATATTAACAATTTAAATTAGATTAATAATAATATAGGTAATAATATTAAATAGCGTGTCTAATATTTCTAAATATCCGTCCGTTATTTTCGATTAGATTCTATATTTTTAATTAATTGGTCGTTAATTTTTAATTATTGTTTTTATTCAAATCAGACTAAATTTTTACATAAATTGGGCCATCTCTGAATGAACAGTAACATGCTTATTTATAAATATAATTATATAAATTTAAAATATTGTACTGTAATATGAAATAAAATGTGATTATTTTTAAATTGAAAATGAATAAAAAATTTATTTAATTAATAAATAATGTACGAATGACATGAAAGGTGCTAGTCTTATAATTAAACAAAATTAATTATAAAATTATTAGTTGAATTATATGTTTTTAATTTCTGATAAACTATCTATCACTTCAGTTGTTTTGTTTTTGTAAATAGCAACTATTTAATATTTAAAATAAATAACAGCATAATATTTAATTAATCATTATTATACTACTATTAAATAACAATAATAATTAAAATTTACACACACTATTTAAAAATATTAATTCAACAATTTACGTACATAAAATTAAAATAAGATATTCTTATTCAAATAAGAAGTAAAATATAAATTAAAAAAAAAATGTTTTGTATGAGAAAATAAAATTAATATTAATAATAAAATAAAAATTATTATACAATTTTTTTTTCTAAATTATATATAATTCTATTCATATTAATTTTTGCGTGTATCGTGCTTTCGATTGTGATCCATCTGTTCATAAAACCAGAATATGCTATGTCGTTCTCTACGACGAAGAAAAATCGTCGCCGTCTCGTCCTCTCAGCCTGCTGAAAAACGGTTCGCCTTTAGAAAACCGCTACACCATTCACTTAGGATCAGCAGTAAAAACGTCACCAAGCCAACATAGTCGCATCACTTTTCAAGCTGGCCCATCTAACGGTTGCATTTTAATTTGGCTCTAAATTCTATATTTTCAAAACGCTTTATTTTATTAGAAAATTTATGCAATGCAATTAAGTTTGTAAAGATTCTATTCCATAATAAAAATTGACTGTCAATAAATATTAAAGTGAGACAAAAATATATATTTTATAGTTGTGTGAACGAAACAAACTATCTCAGTCAAACTTTACTGGAAAAATATTTGTGTTTGTGGTAGTGTGACTGCCATAAAAAGCATCAAATCAAATACTTGCTACTGCATTGACACTTCTACATAAAATTTGTGTAAAACGAGAAATTATTTTCGCACACAATCAATTTTATAGTCATGTAATCTGTTTTGGGGCTCAAGGCTCTGCCAGATTCTTCGCGGTGCGCTTATTTATGTCCTACTTTACGCCTTAATGGCCAAATCGAGGACGTACGGCTATAGGTTCTATTTTCGTAGAACCATCTGCGCATTGCATAACTCCATGCCAGGCTATTGATTATGGATATTATACTACTGACCTGGAAGATGGGTCGGCTCATGAGTTTTGCACTCCAATAGGGCGCCATAGATGTCATAATCAGATGGTGAAAAATTCCTTTTTGCATCTTGCCCCTATCGGGATTCGAACCCGGTACTATCCGCTCCAACTGACACAGCTTTAACCACTTAGCCACATGGGCGGTCGTTGTGTAATATTAAAATTGAATTGAAATAAATTCATATAATTTTTACTTTACATTTAAAAAAAATTCCGACAAGAATTTGTTTTGGTTAAGCCTGATTTCCATTATGAAAAATATACTATTTTAGTCAAAGTAGGATAAAAATATAATTTTTCTTAAAGTGCGAGAGAAATAAAAACCATTTCCAGTGCCTGATAAATTTGTATGGTTGCTGAGAAAATTATTATAGCAGTACTGACAAAATATATCAAGAGAAGTATTTTTATCCAGTACTGGAAAAATATTTTATAGGAAAAATGTATTTGGATGAGAAATCGTTTGTATGACGTCATTATGAACCATTTTATAGTAGTTATTTTATGGTCAATTGATAATTTTAACATTTCGTTTTGTGTCAATCATCTTAATTCATTGTGAAAATAATTGAAATAATGAATAATTATGTTTTTATTTTTTTTAATTTATTGTTGTAAATTCGAAGTGTATTTTGTCTTTTTTTTTCAAAAACATAAAAAAATTTGAAATTTATTGGTCATAAGCATCTGTCAAAATATATCCACTAGAAAAAAATGAAAAAAGTAAAAAACGATCTCTGTCACTCTAATGGAATTTTTGATTTTTTTCTCGCTTTGGTTTTTTCAGTAAAAAATACTGACAAAATTTTTTTCTTAATGGAAATCAGGCTTTATGCTACCATAGCTGTTAAAATTTTGCTATACAGTTTTACTATAAATATGTAAATAAACAAAAACGTTGTCTTTGTCTCTTAGATGGAGTTTTATAATTTTTTTCTCTTTTCTTCTTTTTTGACTGTCAGTCAATTTTATTCATGGAATAGAGCCTTAATACAATTGCATTCAAATGACTTTCATGACTGGCTTATGTCAACCCGTTTTTTCAGAATATTTTTGATTTTTATGGGCTCTCATCAATGGTAACTTCGATTTGATCTTTCAAGTCTTGAATAGTCTCTGGATAGTTAGCATAACAATTATCTTTGACAACCACTCACAAAATCACCAAATCGAAGTTGCGTGGTGATCAATTGACACTTCTGTTACGACTATTTATTCGATCCCCGAAGACAGTTTCCTAAAAGACCGGTTGTTTCGTTTGCAGTTTGGCAAATTACGCAGTTTAACACCAAATATCGTGCTTGCCCTCTTGAATTTTTGTTAACAAAATTTATTATGGGTCGGTAGTGCTCTTCATTGGTGTAAGAGTGGCTCCTTACTCATTAAGAAAAAAATAGGCCAATAATGCCACTGGTCCAAAATCCATACCAAACTTGAGCTTCTGTTCTAGTTCAACTTTGTACGCCTACAAACCGAGGTCTCTATGTAAAAATGGTCATCACAGCACGATGGAGCAACTTGAGCACGCAGGTGTGTTGGTTTAAAATAAGTTTTCAATATTTCCCAATTGTAAAGCGTAAATCAACTGTTTTCATAAATGTCAAATATTCAACTAATTTTCTGTCACTATACGATTAACGTAAGTATTGTCATACTCGAAATAACCAGTAGTTGAAATTCAAAACGCTAGATGGACCACCCATTATTTCGAACACAATATCAGGAATAATCTCGGTATATGTGTCATCGGCCAAAGTTATACTCCTGACAATAGGGCTGATCAACGTTTAGTAAAATTCAACTACATTTATCTGCAAAATATTTCGATGTCAAACATAGAAGCAGAAGATAAGCATCCTGACTTCTAGTGTTAAGTGAAACTTGATATCCTCTCGCGAAAATCATGATCATTTACAACCTGATTTATATTAAATAAATAGGAGTGATTATTTCCAATCATGTTTCTTGAAGATTAGAATTATGCGTCCACCACACAGAGATAGCTGGAAGGCTAGAAAGGTTGCGGACTCAAATCCAAGCGCAAGTTCTAAGAGATTTTAAGTGAAAATCAGAGATCAAGTACCCTCCAAGGCTAAACAACTGCATGTAAAATAACTTGTTGTACATGATTTTTGAATCCGTAATAATATCGATCAAAATTTTCAGCTCATCTCTGTTCAAGGAAAAAATATATGTAATTAATCTCAGATAAGGTTCACTAGTAAATTACTTCACGTTCCAATAAGAAGAGGAACTACGCCATACATTCTTTGGTTGGTAGACCTGAAATCGCACAAAGCGTGAATACTTCACCTGAAATACAGTAGAGTATGAACCTTAATTGCCGGATGATTCCAAATCATCAATAGGATTCAAATCCCAAACTGCGTATTGATTGGAAAATATCAAATCAGTGGCTGCGATATCCGATTTATGTAGCATACATGTATACAAGTTAAACTCTGGTAATAAAGATCTCAAAGGGATCGATCAAGACGCATCAACTTTGAAAAATAATACGATTCAGACTAGACCGACACCTTGTTAGGATTATAGCGTAAATTAAGTGATAGGTCTTTGTGGATGCCTTTGGTGCATAAGCTTAAGCATACTCCGTTACAAATAATTTAGTATGCTTATGCATGTTATAGTTTACTGGCTTGTCTATAGATCTTCTAGACTCTAAATCAACGCAGAAGATTGCTGCTTAATCCAAATTCAAATTATTTTCCTTTATCTTCAATTTAGAACTTTTAGAACTCTGCTAGAAACTATTGCTAGAAAGAGTATTATTAAAAGTTGAATAGATTCATAATAGTCGCCAGGTGTAACAGCATCGAGGTCAATGTGATACAATAGACGAATTGACATTACACAGGTGTTATGGAAACCTTGCTAAAAATAAAAAATCGACATTTTTTATTTCGCGCCTTTAATATATTCGCTTACTGTAGTTTATTATAGAATATGTTGTGCTGGCTTTGTTTGTCCTCCTTGCCATGTTCTGTAGTTTGGCAACATAATCTTTTCAATTCAATATGAAACTAATCTCGATCGAATTTCGTTTATGTTGCGTAATCCAGTTTACATAATCTGCCTAGTTCTGATCACTGCACACATCGTACATTTTTTGCTATCTCCATTTCTTTGACTACATATAATGCAATACTAAACGTAGTAATTGTATAACCGAGAGAGTGCACAAGCCTAATAAATGTTATCGAGATCATCTTAAAATCAATAATGGAGCTTAGTTGGAATGTGGTTTATGTCTTTATGAATTTTACGGATGGTTATGATATTTTGAAGACTGTCCTATTTGTTAAACTTAAAAAAATTCTTCTGAAAGCCGTTTAAAATTCAAACAACTGCAATATACCTTATTATCGTCGATAAGAGTTTTCCAACTATGCAATATTATGTCTAGTCCGGTTTCTCAAGAATGATATTTCTATATATCCAGATTGTTGATCAACTAATCAAGGCTGTGGAGTCTGATCAAAATATTTGATTCAGCTTTAGCGCCAGAAAAAATCAACACCATGCACACACAATCCATTTTGAGTACAAGCTCATTTACAATCGGATGACCAGCATAAAGTACACCATATTAAAAAAATCTTACAATTAAGTTGAAACTACCTATATAGTAATTTTAGCACGTTATTCAAGAAATTATGATTTAAACGTCTCTGCAGATCTCAAACTCCTAATACTGAATGGAACAGTATTCGTTATAGAGAAAACCTCTAACAAAAAATTAGAAATTTCATGACATCGATCGAAGATTGTAGTAATGCGACCTGCGAATAACAACTTTTTGAATAGATAATTTGGTTCCTTAGTTTTGAGTAGCTTCCTAATAAAGGTGCAAATCCGAAACTCATAAAAACTAGTTAAACTACAACCAAGAACGAGCCTAGTGTATGATGAAATATGGTGAAATGACCTTTTAAATCCTGAAACATACCAAATAAGGCAACATCACCATAGAGAAAATGTAATCGAAAAACAAATGATTTTATTGAGTTTCCATTACTCAGAAAAGTACGAGGAGCGGAGGATAAAATTAAAAATATTTTGAGACTACTGGACCAATTTTAGACTAAGAATCTGCTTTCTTCTGTAATCAAGGCCAAAAGATCCGACTTAAATTTCCAAATAACAAACTGTAGCTCGTCAAAGGCAATATTTGAAAATGAAAATGGATTAGAACACTTCAGATATAAGATCAATAATAGGACTAACCAAAGTTGGATTTGAACTAATAAAATAAGAGTTTATAATATATCACCAGCTTTAAAATTCAAGAAACCATTATTTCTATACCTGCTAAGACCTAAATTTCGAACATTACACTAAAAACCCTTTAGGACAGAAGGATTCTATTTATACTGGAAAACTGCTTTTGGTAGCCCTAATCAATCTTACTACTCTAATGCGAGCATGTTTGTATACTATATATATATATATATATATATATATATATATATATATATATATATATATATATATATATATATATATATATATATATATATATATATATATATATATATATATATATATATATATATATATATATATATATATATATATATATATATATATATATATATATATATATATATATATATAAATATATATATAATATATATAAATATTTTTTTTTATAAAATTCAGTTTTTCTAAAAAATAACCGTTGTAATAAACTGAATTTTATAAAGAAAAAATATTTTTTTTTATTTTAAAGCATTATAGCTCTCAAACGGCAACAGATGCAAGATATGTATATATATATATATATATATATATATATATATATATATATATATATATATATATATATATATATATATATATATATATATATATATATATATATATATAAATATATATATATATATATATATATATATATATATATATATATATATATATATATATATATATATATATATATATATATATATATATATAAATATATATATATATATATATATATATATATATATATATATATATATATATATATAATGGGTCATCCAAAAAACGCGCCTACATGTTTCTTTTAAATAAAACACAAACTATTTGCAATTTTTTCAAGCTGTTTTTTTTTTTATTAAAAGTATGATCCATTACAATTATACGTGGAATAGAATATCATTCAAGTGTCCACCACGACTGCGTCTGCAGGCATCAATCCGAATATCGAAATTTTCAATGACTTTCCGACATGTTGCTGGTGTTATTTCACGAATTGCAACTTGAATGTTGTTCTTTAGATCATTAATTGTTTGTGGCTTGTTAGCATACACTCGACTTTTCAAAAAACCCCACAAAAAAAATCTAATGGTGTTAGATCACATGACCTTGGAGGCCAATTGAAATCTGAATTTCGTGAAATTACACGTTGAGGAAATTTTGATTGCAAAAACGTAATGTTTTGTCGAGTTGTGTGACATGTAGCACCGTCTTGCTGGAAATAGACGTCAGACACATCAATATGACTCAACTGTGTCCATAAAAAGTCTCTCAACATTGATTGGTATCGCTCAGCATTCACAGTAACAGCATTTCCAGCATCATTTTCGAAGAAGAATGGCCCAATGATTCCATTTGCCCAAAATGCACACCATTGTGAAATGAGCTTCATCACTAAACAAAATTTTGCTTGAAAACAATGGATCTGTCGTTCGTTGGTCAAAATCCTCCATAAGGAGCCATAAGATATGCCCAATTCTTGCGAACGACGCGAAATTGATGTTGTCGGTTCATTTTCTACATTTTCACTAACAGCAGCAATATTTTCATTTGTGCGTACAGTTTTTGGTCTTCCACTTTTTGGTTTATCAGTAACACAACCAGTTTCGATTTTTTTCACTAATCTTTGAATTGAAGAATGATTTGGCCGATTATTTACACCAAAAAAATCACGAATTTTGCGATGGGTATTTTTCAAAGAACGCCCATTTTCATAATAAGTTTTAATGATGTAAACGCGTTGTTGCAATGTGTACCTGTCCATGGTTAAAACTGTACTACCTTCTAATAAAACAAAATGGCTTGTCATTTGAAAAGATGTCACGTGTAAAAATTATATACTGCTGACATCTAGGCGTCACATTTGGACGACCCTTTATATATATATATATATATATATATATATATATATATATATATATATATATATATATATATATATATATATATATATATACTCCTGGACAAAATTAACGCATATTTTTTTTGTAATAAAAAAATCCTTTGGACAATTTCAGTGAAACTGGTATCAAATGATCCCAAATTTATAATTTTCTCAAAAGAGGCACAAATGTGGCGTTATAGAATTATAGCGGCTATTTTTCATTGCAAAATGTTAAAATGTGTCGAACTATTTTTTTTTTAAATTTTTAAAAGCGGTTTATAAACATTAAAACAAGCTACAATTTAATTTGATTAATTTAATAATGAGTATTAACCCCCACCCTCCTCCCCCGTGCCCTTATTACAGCTTCCATCCTCGTAGGAATACTAAGTAGAATGCTTTGTATCATTTCTTGCGGAATGAAATTCTACTCTTCTTGCGCTGCAACTCTCAGCTCTGCAGTCGAATCTGGTGCAGGATTTCAAGCTCTAGTACGGCGTTTTAGAATGTCCCATACGTGTTCAATCGTATTAAGATCAGGACTCATTGGTGGCCACTTAAGTGCACGAATGCCAATATCTTGGAGATATTGTCGTACCATTGCAGCAACGTGGACTGGAGTGTTATCATGCATTAACACAAAACTGTCATAACCTATGAAGCCCCCATATGGCAAAACGAGATCGCCAAGAATGTTCCGAGATTACCAGTCTGCATTCATCCTCAAACCAATCTCCACCAGCTTCGTATGGCCCGCCCAACTGATTCCACCGCAAAATATTATTGAACCTCTACCAATGCTTACAGTTTGCACCATGTTACACGGTGCATAGCGTTCTCCAACTCTTCTGGATACAAGATTACGTCCATCTGGTTTCCATAATTGGATTCTGGTCTCATCTGAAAAGAGAACAGTGGGCCATTGATCAGTTCCCCAATTTGCATGAGTAAGAGCGAATTCTAAACGGCTGGATTTGTGGCGGGGAAGAAGCCGTGGAACTTTTACGGGCCGTTTTGGAGTTAGGTTCACTTCTTTTAATCTTCGTCTAACTGTTTTGACACTAATATTCACTTGACGCGCACTAAGTAACTCATTTTTGAGTTGAGTAGAAGTTCGCTTTCGATCTCGTAACGAATTCATTTTTAAAAATCGATCGTCATGCTCGGTTGTGCACCTTTTACGTCCTTGTCCGGGCTTTCTTTTATACTCTAAGGTCTCACGATACCGCTTAAGTATTCGTGAAACCGAATACTGATTAATTCCTAATTTTCGTGCGATTTGTACTTGTGTATAATCTTCCTGATACAATGTGACCACTTGAACCGCCTCCAGCTCTTGAACGTGTGCCATATTACAATGGATTTTATATTAGGTGTTTGCTTTAGAACACATTTACAAGAACTAGTGGCACTGCATCTAAAAATAACTGATATGCAATGGAACAAAAGCCGATCGTTGCGTTGGATTTCAAACACAATGCACTTTTGATTAAGCATTTTTGAAAAATTTAATTGATTGGCTTGCAGTAAACTTTATTCAAGGTTGTTTCTGATAAAAATATAAATGTGCTATCATTTGACACTAGTAGTATTAAAATTGACCAGCGGGATTACAAAAAAAAAATTTGCGTTATTTTTGTCCACGAGTATTATATATAATATATATATATATATATATATATATATATATATATATATATATATATATATATATATATATATATATATATATATATATATATATATATATATATTTATATATATATATATATATATATATATATATATATATATATAATATTTATATATATACATATATAAATATATATATATATATATATATATATATATATATATATATATATATATATATATATATATATATATATATATATATATATATATATATATATATATATATATATATAACTGTCCTCGAACCATTTCCTTGAGCGATATCTATCTACCCTAAATACCCTAGATTTAATTATCACTGTTCTAAGAGAACACAACTATCAAAACTGAATTAATAAATTAATTGAAAAGATGAATTTGACTTGTAAAAGGATCAAGAAGAAAAATGCTAGCTCAACGAATAGAACTCTAGACTAGGGCTAGATTAGAATCATCTATATATTGAAAAAATCTCTAAAATAAAAACTTTTAGGATTCGGACGAGATAGAACACTAAAAGCTCATGAAGACATCCTAAACCGAGAGACAACTGATTGAAGTCACCTGAAATGAATATTTCATCATACTGGCAGATGAGATAGCTACTTGCTTGTTATGGGTTGCACGTTATGCTTGTTATGGGTGGGTTGTATACAGACCAACATAAATATCTACGCTTATTAACAAAAATACAAACAAATAATTCTAAATCGGAAACCAATATTCGAGAAATAGACGAAGGAATTTACAGGTTCTTACGTCATGTATACCTATAAACATACACAGTCCACCATAGCCAAATCGGGAATCACCCTATCTTTCCTTTCTAGAATAAAACCGGCAATATTCAGAACTGAGTTAGATATTCGAGGGCAAAAAGTTTTCGGAAAAGCAAAGAAGGTCAACTAGTGAATTACAGAAGATGTTTCGGATTTCGTCAATATTAGGTAACAGACTTTATACATTTAAACTACCTTTAGGACATTAAGAGGTTGAGATCTACCGGCCATCATAGATCACAAAACGATGCAAAGTATAGGCATGTTTTCCAGTCCCAGACACACTCCATAGAAATATGACTACTTCGAAAATGTCAGTTGAAAACTATCTCTATATTGGCATTGGTTCAATTTGTGCGTCCTAATATATTATCACTAATACACTAATATGAGGCGTTATTTCATAAGATGAGAAGGTCAAATTAGGTGCAGAAGTTGACGGTTTTCCTGTAGATCCATTTTATGAAATATTCTATTGTATGGCTGACATACTTCATCTTTGATCGTTTTTAGTACTTGAATTAATTGTTTTTGTTTTGTTTTTTTTTATCGCTATACGATCTGTTTCAGGGCTCGAGGCACTCCCAACTCTTTCGCGGTTCGCTTATTGACGTCCTTACCTTACGCTATTACAGCCAAATCGAGGACGTACGTAGGTCCGATTTACGTAGAACCATCTGCACATTGCATAGCTCCATGACAGCCTATAGTACTGACATGGAAAATGGGTCGGCCCATGAATTCTGCACTCCAACAGGGGGTCATAGATGTGTTCATTTACACCACCCATTGTAATCATATGGTGAAAAATCCCTTTTACATCCTACCCCTATCGGGATTCATAAGGGAAACCACCTATAACAAGCATGAGACAATACACAATTTAAAAATCCCTACTGGATATTGAACTTTTATTAAGCTATCTCACCTGCCAGTATGATGAAATATTCATCTCAGGTGACTTCAATTTCGATTTACTACAGGATAGTATGTTCTCTCGAATGTATTTGAATATTCTGCACAGTTTAATGTATCAGTACATAATACTTACGAGCCAACTTATTTTTGTCCAACCACTAACGGTATCGCTTCTTCTCTTATTGACCATGTTTTATCGTTCACCGATAACTCTATTTCTTTTTTCAATCAATTACCTCTCGGTTTAGGATCTCATCATGACCTATTAGTATTCTCTACGAATTGTTACTCTCGCCCGGAGCCTAAAAGGTTTAGTTTTAGGGATTTTTCTAATATAGATGATTCTCATTTAGCACTAGTTTGTAGCTCTATTCCTTGGGATAACATTTTTTCTCTTGATTCCTCTACTAGTCAAATCCAGCTTTTCAATGGATTTATTAATTCAGTTTTCGATAATTGCGTTCCTCTTAGATCAGTGGTAATTAAACCTCCATGGATGTCTAGAGAATTTATGGATGCAATCAGATTTAGGGTAGATACATTTCGCTTATGGAAAAGATAAGGAGATAGTAAGATATTTTTAGTCTACAAACAAGCTCGCAATAGAGCAGTAAGATTAATTAGGGCAGCCAAAAGTACTTTTTTCTAGGATAAATTAGATTCATCTCTTCCTCCCAAGGTTTTTTGGCGTAATGTTCGAAATCTAGGTCTAGGCAGGTGTAGAAATAATGGTATTTTAGATTTCAAAGCTGGGGATATTAATTCTTATTTTATCAGCTCGAATGGAAAGTAAAATCGGAATCTTCTGGTCTTTATAGGGTTACTTTAAAATTGGTGAAACGAATTTTTCCTGTAGTCTCAAAATATTTATTACACATTTTTAATTTTATCTTAACCTCTTCTTCGTTTCCTTTATGAAATAAATCCGAGTCGGATTTTTCCGTTAACGGATATTTCCGTGCTATTATGAAACTAAAAAGCAAAATCGAATCGGATTTTTTCCGAGTGCACAAAACAAAATCCGACTGCTAGTTAGCTGTCGTATTTTTTTCGATTAATCGTATTTTGACGTTTCTATATGAAAATAAACAAAAAATTATCGTAATTTTACGTAAATGTTAAAAAAGATAAATAATAATTATTAAATTGATAAAATAATTACTATAATATAATAATTACTTAATTGATATATTAATTTATATAGAAATCCGACAATACAAGTTTCATAATAGGGTAAATCCGTGTCGAATCGAATGTTTTTGTTAACGGAAAAATGAGCAATGGAAACTCAGTAAAATAATTCCAATTCCAAAAATTAGCAATCCTGTTGAGTTATCCCAATTTAGACCTGTCAGTATTTTAAGTTCCTTTTCCAAAGCCTTTGAGATTGTAGTGAAAAACCAAATTCAGTCCCATATAATTGATAATAGTTTACTTAATGTCTTTCAATCTGGTTTTAGAAAGTATCATGACACGAATACTGCATTATTGAATATCAGCGATGACATTCGGCGTAGTATAGAAAACAGGGAACTGACTTCTCTCACTTTGTTAGATTTTTCAAAGGCCTTTGATTCTTTGAATATCGGACTGTTCACAGACAGTTTTTTTTGGTAGTTGTTATTCTAATTTTGTTCCAGTTACTTCAGGTGTTCCTCAAGGTTCGGTACTTGGTCCTTTATTATTTTTTATGTACATTAATGACAAAGAATCCTCGTTTCACCATTGTTCGTTTCACATTTTTGCTGATGATGTTCAAATTTATAGAAATAGTAAGTTAGATCAGCATTCTATTGTTAGTAATATTTCTCTGGTTAACGAGGATTTAGATAGAGTATATAATTGGTCTGTTTCCAATGGACTCGTCTTGAATGCTAGTAAATCCCAATCTATTATTATATACAAAAAATCGTTAGATACGTTTTCGTTTCCTTGTATTAATCTTAATGGGTCAGTCATTCCGTTTTCAACTACTGTTAGGAATTTGGGGATAGTTTTTAACAAAACTCTTACATGGGGTGATCATTTAATAAAAGTTAGTATAAAGGTATTTGGATTACTTAGTTGTTTGTATAAAGTGGTAGGGTTTACGGATAGTCAGTTTAAAAAGGGAATGTTTATGTCCTATCTCCTTCCGCATTTTCTTTATGGTGATGTTGTCTTATTTGGTATGTTTCAGGAAAATATGTCTATTCTAAAAAGATGTTTTAATGCGTGCACTCGTTTTATTTTCGGAATTAGGAAATTTGACCATATATCACCCTATACTAGGCTTGTTCTTGATTGTAGTTTAACTAGTTTTTATGAGTTTCGGATTTGCGTTTTTATTAGGAAGCTACTCAAAACTAAAGAACTTGAACTAAAGAACTCAAAACTAAAGTTACTTGAATTAATGTTGGTCCTCTTATTGGAGTGAATTGGAGCATTCTCAAATAATAATATTTGGTGTATATTACATTGTATACTCGCCCCAACCCAATCCATCAGGCCGAAATTTTTTTCTAGTTTATGCTTTCGTGAATATACGTAAAAATATAATAATTTTCCAAATTAGATCGAATTCACAGAAACGAGAAATTGATAATATACACGAGAGTGACACTTGATATGGCAATAGCCAAAATTGGGGCAAACGTTATCAGGCTATTTTAGTTTACTGTATTCGTTGAAAGCTTCACTTGTAATAATATATCATTTTACTCTTATCGTGTTAGGTCCCATGGTTACATTTTAATGAAAATTAGACATTAGACAAAGTTATTGTCTATTATGTGCTTGTCAAAAAGCATTATACACGTAAGACAATAACATCGACCCAAATAGTAAAAAGTGATAAGATAACCAAATAACTAATGAATATAATAGATAAATACCGAGTCTAAAAATAAATACAAAATTTGGGTATTAATAGGTTTTGAATTTGTAGACTTATGGTGATAACAGCAGATAACAATGCTCCCTTATTTCCCCACAATTTCATTATCGGAACTTCTCTCTGTTTTTGTTAATTTATTCTACAATTTCCTCGATACGATAAACGTATACACATATACAGTTTATTTTGTGACACGTATACTCTAAAACCAAAACCACAACATATGTTTGATACGAGATACAATATGTAAGCATACATACATGCATTTTGTAATCTCGCACTTATTCCATATATTATATAGAGCTGTACTCTAAAGTTCAAACAAATATATAAATTCACTGATACAATTGTTATAAACAAATATAAAGTCAACAAACGCCCAGTGTTGACAATATGATTACATTTAGTATAGGTACTATGTGTGTACTACATACATACTATATGTATGTTTACAAGACGTATACAGTATCTACAATATTAAATGATTCACGCGGAAGAAGAGTTTTTTACTACGCTTTAATTTTATTGATGACCTTCGGAAAATTTATGAATTTGATGTTTTGTGTGAAAATATTTATAGAATTTTCAATTTTATTCGTTTATAACATAATCAACATGTAAATAGAACGTGAATTAATGCTGTGTGCCAGCGACTCTTAAACGGTTGGGGTTTGGTCCATGTAATGCAAAATATATATTATTTGGACGTAGAAAAAGTACCACGAGCCAATTTTCTTTTTGTTCCAAGGCAAAGTTTGATATGTAAGAGTCTTTCTGCTTATCATCGACTTCCGGTTTAATCGGAAATCAATTGAAATTTATATTTCCGATAAACTAATATCAACAACTTTGAGTTGGCAACACTGCTTTATTAGACAACCCATTTAACAGCTGATGGTTGCTTTTTGTTTGGTTTGTTTTGATATTTCACTATGGATAGACTTACATCAGAGCAATGCTTGCAACTTGTTGAAATTTGCTACCAAAATAATGGTTCTGTTATGGTTCAAAATAATATTGTGCGCACTGAAGAAGCTGTAGCCGCTGTACAGAAAAACATTGAAGAAGCTGCAAATCAATCAATTCGTCGCCGTTTTCAGTAACTCAGTGTTCTTCCAATTTATGGAAACTTTAGCGAAAGCATCTTGGCTTAAAAGCTTTCAAGATTCAATTCATAAATTGATATTGATGTTGAATTTCCATTCAAAATTTTGCCCACCGATGAAGCCCATTTTTGATAATCCAAGCTTTTGTCGAAACACCATTACATCCACAGAAAATTACGGTTTGGTGAAAATTTTTTACGAAAAATGATGATGGTCAGAATGTTTCTGGCAATGATTGAAATGTTACTGGCAATGGTAATAGTGACATTATTAGAAATTTTTTCGTACCTCGATTAGCTGGTATAAATCTTGCTGACCACAGGAAAAATGATTTGGCGTAATGGTCCAATTAATTGGCCACCAAGATCGTATGATTTAACCCTTTTGGATTATTTTCTTTGGGTTATGTAAAGTCACGGTTATTGTCTACGTCGATAAACCAGAGACAACTGAACATCTGGAAATAAACACTTGAGAGTTATTTTAAAATATTGTGAAAATTTGTGTTCCAGATTGGACCACATGTCCGAAATAATATTAAAAAGTTGAACGGGAACCGAAACCCACAAACACTTGTTTCAGAGTCCATTTTAACAAAGCGAGAGCATCTGATTCATCATCGGTGCATCTGATTCATCATCTTACCATAGACAATGTTATTGACTGTATGCTGGAACTAGGAGGCATATGGAATGCCCTGAGCGCCGCTATACACCGATTGGGAAGGGGTTGAGATGTTTCAAAAGAAGCTAAAAAGTTGCAATTGTTCATTCTTAGTCAATGCAGAACACCCAATTGAAGACATCCACATTTAACAATCCCAATACAAATCGCTCATGTGTTGATTTTAAAAAGGACTGGCTCAGGTTGTTAAAGACGTGAATACGTACAATGAAAATCCAAGACGTTTAAACAATGAAAAAGAAAACTGATTATGCAGTTAAAACTGATTACAGAGGTGCAAAATGATGATTCGATGGGGAGCTGACAAAGGCCATGCAGAATTGTTTCTGACTAAGAAACAAACCGGCCAGTGAGTGGTCCAGTTTTACACTCTGGATAATTCTTTTCAAATACTGTGATGTATACCAGGTATATTCCTGATTTTATTGAAGCTTATGACTCGTAAATTAAGAGTCTATCGTAATACCCAACAAATGTGATTACGAATCCCTTACCAGTTCCACATAAAATTTTTGTGTTTCAGATCATACATACATTATATATACCTTGGCGTTTTAAGAGTACAACTAGTCCATCATCTTATTCCTGATGATCTCTTAACCATACGTTTGGCTGCACAAATCGCTAGAAAACTTAAATCTATTTATATGCCAAGTTATGCGAATTTGAAAGTCACTTGTAAGACTATATTCAACCCTGATAGAAGTGAGTGAGCTTTCGTCACATTCTTTCGTTTGTAGGTTTTCTGTGAAAAACTAAATGTAAACCTATCACTTATCACTTATCCTATAACCTATCTTTCACTTTTTCGGCCTCTTTTGTTTTAAGGTTACACTATCTGAAAGAGGTAGTCTAGAACTGTCAATTTTTATCTTACATGCGGATGACGCATGTCGAAGAAATTAAATCGAATTATTGGTAGATATGCGCTTGGCAATGTTTGGCATCACACTTGCTTCATGACGTCAGCGATTTTCATTGGTTCGTCAGAAGCTTAATGAAGCATATGGCTAACCGAACCAAATATGAAATTATGCCTCATCCTCAGGACGGCACTTAATATCCTATAACTTTGTTCTTTTCTGCAAATCTCTTCTCAAGTTCCGTAACCGTGTCTCAAATATGTTAGTTGATGTTCCTTAGGTGACAGGTTCGGTTCCATTTATAAGGAAAAGTGCGTTTTTTCAAGCACACTTCTGAAAAAACACACGGATTTAATGGATATTTTATAATTGCCTTGGCCTGGAGCTTTGTTGCTCTCCACTCTGGAACATGCCGTTAGGGCCTCTTCTTTCCCAACAAACATGTTGGTTATTCCTATACCTAAGCTGGTGGAGCTTTCACATTCGATTATCGACTGCTAGGTACTCCAATGCAACCTTTTATTATTGACGCCAGTTGAATTAAATGATTCGCGAGGACATTTCTATTGTATAGGAGTAAGACAAAAGGCCTTTACTTTAAGACAATCGAATTTCTTGGATAGCATCGACTTCTAGCCGATATTTTTTCATGCATGTGATAAAAGATTTACGATAAGTTTTGGAAGTAACTGCACTATTCGCCTTGCCGATCTTTAATCTCACATCGTGGTACTTATTAGGAAATTTGGTTTTGGGTTGAGAAAGGGTCTCGTCGAACTTTATTAGGATGATACTTTTACCAGTTGAGGTTCCAACCAGATAGACACCTCCTATGAAAAGTTTCGGTAAGTTTTTTTTTTTTTTTTTTTTATTTGTTTAAGAAATCTATATTTCTGTATAATATTACAACTAATCTCAGTGATTATCTAGTAAATGTTTTGTATTTTTAAGCAGTGTAGCATCTTATGGGATGAGAAAAATCGGTTCATCCCATTTCGTCCAGTCCTTTGATTTCAGTAGTTCAGGGAACCACTAATTCTAAAGGCTTTGTTCTTTTTAGGCGCTTTGGTCCATTGGTGTGATCCAGTAGGTTCCGCAGCTCCTCGTTGTCATGTTGCTGCAGTCGCAGTACATGACTCCTTGCAAGCTTAATTATTTCATCACTGACGTATTCCATGTTAAGGTCTCGATGGAGGTTGTCATTTCTAATATACCATGGAGCATTGACAATGCTACGTAGTACTTTATTTTGAAATGTTTGTATGATCTTAACTGTAGTTTTCTTTGCACATCCCCAAAGTTGAATGCCGTATGTCCAGATAGGTTTAAGGATTTGTTTATATAATAGTAGTTTGTTTTGCGTTGTCAGCTCAGAGTTTCTTCCAATAAGCCACTGCATTTTTCTGAATTTAAAATTCAATTCTTGTCTTTTCTTTTTAACATGTGCTTTCCACCTAAGCTTAGTGTCTAGTGTCATGCCAAGGTATTTCGCATTGTCTGAGTAAGGAATTTGTTGAAAATTCAGTCTAATCGGGATGTATTCTACTTTCTTGTTGGTGAAGTTGATGTGTGTTGATTTTGATTCGTTTAGCATTATTCTCCAAGTTTTTGTCCAAGTGTTTACTGTATTAACAGCATTTTGTAGTTTCCGTGTTGACTCGAAAATACTAATATCAGTAGTCATAATTGCAGTGTCATCAGCAAAAGTCCCTATTCTGGCTTCTGCTATATTTGGTAAATCATTTGTATATAGAAGGTATAACACAGGGCCAAGCACACTACCTTGTGGGACTCCTGCCAATATTTTCTTTAGTTTTGAGTACTCTTCTTCTTGTCTCACTCGAAAATAACGGTCATTTATGTATGACTTAAGCAATTCAAAATGTTGTTTTGGTAGATCTCGTTGAAGCTTAAATTCCAGACCATGGTGCCAAACCTTATCAAATGCTTGGGCTACGTCTAGGAATACTGCTGAACATACCTTCTTCTCTTCCAACGCCTCTTCAATCGTATCAGTGATTCTATGTACCTGTTCTATTGTTGAGTGGCCTTCTCGAAACCCAAACTGATGTGGTGGTATAAGTTTCCTAGTCTCTATAATTGGCTTGAGTCTCTTCAGAAACAATCTTTCGAAAATTTTTGATGTGGTTGTTAATAAAGAGATTGGCCTGTATGATGTTTTGTCATTTAACGGTTTATTAGGCTTAGCAATCATTATTATTTCGGCTACTTTCCACTGTCTCGGAACATAACTTTGTCTAAAGACAGCATTGATTATGTGCTGTAGCTTCCGTAGTGCTTTTTCTGGTAGTGCTTTGATTATTTTTGCTGTTATCAGGTCGTAACCAGGAGCCTTTTTATCTTTAAGATTTTTTACTTCTTCTTTGATTTCTTTCACAGTGACTGGTAGGAGAGGTACCTCGTCTATTTTGTTGACCGGTGTTAAATATTCATTCTCTACCTGCCCAGTTGGTGGTTTGAAGGTAATTTCTAGGTGTTCGGCAAAAAGATCAGCTTTTTGTTTATCGCTGCGAGCCCAGGTTCCATCAGCTTTTTTTATGGGTGGGACTTGCAGTTTAGGTCTTTTTAGACTTTTAGTGGCCTTCCACAACGAATAGTCCGTGTCAGATTTACCTGTCAGGTTACTTAGAAAGCAAGCTACTGACTCATTCTTGATCTCTTTTATAAGCAGTTTAAGTTTGTTGCACAGAATATTTAGGATTGTTTTATCTTCAGGAGCTCTAGTTCTCTGCCAAGTCTTGCGAGCTCGTCTTTTTTCGTTAACCAAGTCTCTCACTTCAACTGGGTAGCTTATACTTTTCTGTATTATATCATGCTGGATGGGAGTACTTTCCCATGCCGCTTTCTGTATACTTTCAATGAGATTTTCCAGCTCTTCTTCTATCATATGATCGTTCGAGATCGGCACCTGTAGATTGACGCTTTCTTCGACTAGCTGGCGAAAGTATTCCCAGTTTGTTTTGTTATTTGTTAGTCTTGGAGGGCTTGCTTTCCTTATTGCCGTGGAACTTATTGTCATTAAGACTGGAGAGTGATCCGATGATAGTCCTTCTTCATTTTCAACTACTAGGTAATTTTCGGAGATACCTCTGGATATATAGAAGTCTAGAAGATCAGGAATTTTATTTACGTCTGTAGGCCAGTAGGTTGGCTTTCTACTGGAGTGGAACTCACATTTTAATATTCTGCCTGCTTCAAATAGCTCTCTTCCTTTGGGAGTAGTTCGATTTGATCCCCAAAATATATTTTTTGCATTAAAATCGCCTCCAATAATGAAATTTTTACCAAGCGATTTAAAAAGTTTGATGTAGTCTTCCTTTTTTGGGTTATATCTGGGTGGACAGTAGATTGCTGATATAGTGTAGCTCTTGTAGTTTTTGGTTTCAATAGAAACAGTTGCTACTTGCATAGCTTCTTCCTCTATTTTAAGTTCTTCTTGATGTTTAATATTTTCCTTGATGAAGATTGCTGTTCCGCCTCTAGCTCTTTCTGCTGGGTGAAGAGCTTGATAGCACTGGTATCCACGAATTTTGAAATACGAGATTCTAGTAGAGTGACTTTCTGAGATTAGGCATATATCAATGTTTTTTGTGTTTAAAAATACTTCTAATTCTGAAATGCGTTGCGCAAGACCATTTGCATTCCAGGTAGCAATTCTTAAATAGTGTGTCATTATGTTTTCTTGTTTAATTTGAATGGATTAGAATTAAGGTAGTCAATGATTTCTCTAGTTTTACCTGTCGCGTCTGTTATTTTTTTATTTTGGTTCATCGATGTATTTTCTAGTGTTTCTAGTCTTTTTTCTTGTTGTTTTAGTAGCTCACTCATAGATTCTAGTCGTTGATCTTGCGTCGCCAGATGAGAATTTATAGTGGTTAACTTCTGCAGTATTTCTTGCAGGACATGATTTTCCTGACTGGGTCCTTTCTTGACATTTTCCGTTTGGCCAGCCATTTGGGCATATGTCGTGCCTTCTCTAACTTTCGCGCTATTAAGAGGGATTTGGTTTGGATAGGATGGCGTCCTAGGTTGAGAACTAAGAGTTCTAATGTTCTGTGTTGGATTTTTTTTACTATTTCTCATTCTTTGCAGCTGTTTGGCAACTTCACAGCCTCTGTAATTTGCTGGGTGGTGATTCCCACAGTGTATACATTTCGCTGGATCGCTTCTACTTTTGTTGCATTCTTTTGATGGATGTTTCCCAGCGCACTTTACACATCTAGGCTCCCTATTGCAGTATTTTCGAGTATGGTTATATGCCTGACAGTTGTGGCATTGTGGAATTCTACTGCTGTTCTTTTTTAATGTCTCAATTTTGACTTTCATGTTCAAGATTGCTTTGATTCCATATATCTTATCAATGCTCTCGGTGTTGTTAAATGTTAGCATGAATAGGGGTAGGCCGATTTTGGTTGTTACTCTTTCATCGTTTGAGTTTTTGGTAACCTTTTTCTTCAGAATGTTTACAGCATTTATGATTTTGAATCCTTTCTGACTAAGTTCCTCAATTATTTCATCAGTTGGGCATGTATGATGTAGTCCTCTGGCCATAACTTTGATTTGTTGCTCTGCTTTGTTTTCATACGTGAACCATTCAATGTTTTGAGCACTAATTGCATTTGCTAACATTCTGTAGGTTTCTGGATCAACTGCATTTACTTTCCAAACATTATTATTCAGTGCAGTGACCTTATATTTGTCGTTTGGCACTATTTTGACTATTTGTTTAATTGTTTCGTACTCACTAACATTAAGAATATTAATGGGTGGAGGTGGTATCTCTTTCTTCATTGGTTCATTTAACTCTGCTTTTTTTTGTTGAGACACGTTAGATGTGCTAGCTGTTTGGAGTTGTACATTCTTCTGTAGATTAACTAAGTCCTTGCGTGGCTGACCAGATTGGTTAATCGGTGGTTTTCTTACGCCTTGTATTGATTGTTCCACCTCAGGCGAGGATTCTGCTTTCCTTTTTTTATTTTGGCGTTTAGTTTTAACAATTTGTTTGCGTATAAAACTCGTTTCATATGCCAATTCATCGTCATCTGTTTCATAGACGACTATAGCATTTTGGGTTTCATTTACTTGTTTCTTCTCACTTTTAATTACAGCAATTTCTTCTTTAAGCTGTTGAACCTCTTTAAAGAGTTGACCATTGAGTTGCATTAAGTTTCGGTAAGTATGGTGAAATTCTCTAAGCTCAAAAAATTTTCAGAAAACATAGGATAGCTAACACGATCGTATAAAAATTGGACCAAGTTCCCAACACTGGTATCTCTGAGCAACCAAATTTGTAGAGAGGACAACAAAACTATTATCTTACAAAATAATAGAACTCTAATCTTTGCAAAAGTTTACGCCATTACAGCCAAATCGATCATTCGTTTCGAATCAGCACGCAGAACGTGACCGAGCCAGCATATTCGCTGTCCTTTGATTTCATGCACGATATCAGGAATTTGCATTAAATTCCTGATCTTGTGATTGAATAGAACTCGGTATGTGCCATCAACGTCGCGTTTTGGGCCATATATCACACGCATGATTCTTCTCTCGAATGTTAGAAGCCATCTTTCGTACTCATCCGTCAAGGTCCAACTCTCACATCCATACATGGCAACGGGTTTGATCAACACTTTGTACAGTTTCAGCTTATCCGTATTTGCAAGATATTTTGATTTGGACGTAGAGGATACAAAGTCCGATTGCCAGCAGCAAGGCGAACCTTGATATCCTCTCCCACACTATTATCGTGAGTAATGAGAGATCCAAGATACTTGAATCTCATCACTCCTTCACACGTGTGGTTTCCACTACTGAAATCAATTGCGTCTTGGTCTCGAAAACCAGAGATCAGATATTTGGTTTTGGACTCATTGATTTTAAGACCAACGGACGACCAGTGGATCAAGTATCTCTTTCACTCCGTTGCCATTTAATCCAATCACACAGATATCATCTGCATATGCAAGAAGTTGATTGGATTGTCGGAATAAGATATTGTCCTGAGGTGTTTCACTTTTACGAAGGATGTATTCCAACATGAGATTAAAAAGTATCGGGGAAATCGCATCTCCTTGTCGAACACCAGAAGTGATTGCAAGAATTCTCTATAGCCTGTTATCAACTTTGACACAGCATTGTGACTGCGTTACTGTCATTTGACACAGATGTACATATTTTTTTGGTATTCCTAAATATTCAAGCGCATACCATAGCATCTCTCGATTGATCGAGAGATAGGCTTGCTTGAAATCTAGGAATACCTGGTGTACATCGCGAGATGTTTCGTAGTACTTGGAAAGAATCATCCGTAGCGAAAAAACTTGATCAGTGACTGACCGATTTGGACGGAATCCTCCTTGGTAGTCACCGACAATTTCCTCTGCTAAAAGATTAATTCTTCCCAAGATAATGTATGACAGTAACTTGTATGCTGTGCAAAGGAGAGCTATACCGCGATAGTTCTCGCATTTCATGCGATCACCCTTTTTGAATATTGGGCATAACGCGGCCCCTTTCCATTCATTAGACATAACTTCATTTCGCCATACCAATCGAACAAGGTCGAAAAGATAGTTCCACAAAGTTAGCCCTCCGAATATCAAGAGCTCTGAATTAATGCAATCAACTCCTGGTGAACGATTTTTCTTTAATTTCTGCATGGCCATTGTGAATTCCTCATAGGATGGATCCTCAATGAACATCTCCGCGGTCTGTATTTGAGGGTATTCAAATACAGCTTGTGATTCATGTGAAACATTAAGTAAATCAGAGAAATGTTCACGCCATGTATCGAGTACCGCATCGACGTTAACACAGAGGTTTCCATCCTGATCCCGAATGGCAGTTGACCGAGATCTTAAGGTATGGTGCAATTCGGTGATTCCTTTAAAGAAACCACGCGAATTGTGCTCATTGCTGAGTTGTTGTACTCTTAAGACCTTAGCCTTCCACCATTCCCGCTTCTTCAGTCTACAAATTCTTTTAGCTGTCCTCCTAGCAAGAACTGCTTTGTTTTTCCTTGCGATTGTAAACCGAGTCTGCGCTTCATTGTGGGCTATATTGCGTTGCTCAACAGCAAGACGACACTCCTCATCAAACCAATCATTTTTGGGCTTAGTTTTCACTATACCGAGAGTGTGCTGGGCAGCATCGACAACCGAGGTTTTCAATACTACCCAGACACTGTTCACATCATCAGATTGGTAATTGGATTGCATAATGCTATTGCTGACAAGATCTTGATATTTTCGTTGCGTTTCTTGATTTATCAGACCTTCACAGGAGAATCGCGTTGTATATTCTCCTGTTCTCCCTGACTTGTACGAAAATTTCCATCGTAGCTTTGCAGCAACCATAAAATGGTCACTGCCCACGAATTTTGTTGACGACCGATACGATCTCACGTCTTGGACAACCCGAGCCCGCCCTTTTGGAATCAACACATGGTCAATTTGGCTTCGGGATGTTTTACGTGGATGTGTCCATGTTTCTAAGTGGATGTTTTTATGAGGAAAGAATGTACTTGCTACTTTTAGATCATGAGCGATCGCAAAGTACATCATTCTTTCCCCATTCTCGGTCGCAGTTTCGTGTCGGGAGTACGGACCTATATTGTTACATAAGTCGGTCTGATTTCTGCCAGCTCTAGCATTAAAGTCACCAATCACCAATTTGACATCGTGCTCCGATATAGAACCCATCAGATTATCCAGATTATTGTAAAATGAGTCTTTATCCTGGGGTTGGCTTACATCAGTGGGCGCATGTATATAGACAATTGACAGGTTGGCTAATCTCATGTGCAAGCGAAGCTTACACATTCGATTATCGACTGCTTGGAAGTCCAACACAGCCTTTTTTACCTGCGGCCCAATGAGAAAGCCAACTCCAAGATTTCCGAGGTCATCTCCACTGTGTAGCAACGTATAGCCTTGGGACACATAGACTCCACTTTTAGACCATCGAGTTTCTTGGAGCGCTACGAGTTCCAGCCGATACTCCTTCATACATGTGATAAGACCGTCCAACGCGCCAGGTTTTCTTAGTGACTGCACGTTCCACGTACTGATCCTCAATCTCGTATCCGGGTACTTAAGCGGGGGGTCATTGTTATTTAGGCGGTATCCGATTTTTTTGTTTTTGTTGACATTTTTAACTGTAATTGTTTTTTACGGATGCGGGTCGTTAGCCCAGCGATCCAACCAGATTTAGTCGCCTCCTACGACAAGCTCTAGATACTGTGATGGTATTCTATGGATCTCATGTTTCGTTCGAAATATTTACGAAACATGGTTGCCCCCACCCACAGGGCCAAATCGATTACGTGCGACTATTTACGTAGAACCATCTGCACATTGAATAGCTCCATGCTAGCCTATAGTACTGATATAGAAGATGAGTTGGCCCATGAATTATGCTTTCCAACAGAGGATCATAGATGTGTCATTCACACAACTGATTACGCAAATGGGAACACTTACTTACATCCTGCCGCAACTTTAGAGTTAAGTAGTTCTGCAGTATAGCAAGTTAAAATTGGTTTGAGTAGAGAAGTACACGTTTTATTCTGGACATCGAAATAAATCCTTTAATGAAGAGCAAACTCAACTTACGCTCTTCTTGTTAAGGTTCGATATTACACTTGGCGACTCGAAATATTCCAATGTACCTGGAATTAAAATCTTTTGTTCCTAACGTCATGAATCTATCTCAGCGAAACGAATTTTATTTTATTATTTTTCTTCAAATCACTGATCACATGATCACATCCAAAATAGTAAACAGTACGATTCTGATCGTCACCACTGTAATCATATAACGAAAAACAACGAAGCAAATAAAAAATCTGTTATTTACAACAACAAAACTGTACAATGTACTAGAACAGCTGATTATAAAAACAAAAGGCAATTCTTGTCAATCAGGTAATACTATCATATAGGGTTGTCTCTTTCACACTCCATACAAGTCCACATCGAAATGACATAAAATATTTTCATTCTATTCGTTTGTCGACTGACAAGAGAATCAGATGGAAAATTAAAGAAATAATAATTTTTATAAACTAAAATAAAAAGAGAAAAAATTTATTTTATTTTTTGCTTTCATTTTATATTTTAAACAAATTTAATAGTCTTCTCCGCACATATATAATCTAAAATGGAGTTTTTAATTTGTTACAAAAGTTAATTTTTTTCCCATTGAATTGCATTCGGACTATATAAACAATATTTAAATGAATTGTGGTGTGTGAAATTATTATAAAATAGTGAAATATTTATAAATCAAAAAATTATAAATCGAGACAATAAAGAGACACAAAATGATTATAATAAAAGTTGGATTAAATTATTTGTGGACATTATATGGATTAATATAACATTTAATTTAATTCCTTATCAAAATCAATAGTTTTTTTTTAGAACAAAAAGTTTCCGAAGGATAACAGTTTTTATCATTTTTTTTTGGTTTTAAGTTACAGCTTTTTTTAATTTCGATTTTTATCAAAGGTAAGCACCACCACCACGAAAAATTCTTTTTCTCTTTATTTGTGTGTGTGTGAGTGAAGTAGTTTTCAATTATTTTCGCCTTGTGTGTTGCGAACGATGATGTTAATTTTGAAGATGAGATGATGAAATCTATGAGTTAAATATGAGAAAATTTCCTTTTTTATCGATATTTTGGTATTTAGATTTAAGAAAAAAATATATTTGGATTTATTGATTTTGCTGGGATTCTGTTGCCGAACGATTCATGAAACAATAATCGTGTAAAGTGAATGTCCTTTGTAATGTTGTACACATACACAAGTCTATTTACAAAAAATCTATATAAGTACTAGGTGTAATATATATACATGCACACACACAGAGTCACTTTTAAAAACTGACAACGAAATTGATAAATGTATTAGTTTTGTTTATTATTATTTTGAAAATATGTAATGTAAAAAGATATAAAAGTTCCTGCATTGGTATCGTCGAATATACTGTGTGTGACGTTTTTATTAACTTATTGTTGTTGGCTTTGTAATGAATAATACTTTTAAATGTATTTTTGATAAAATACTGATACATGCGTGTTTTTTATTACATATTATTTAATTAATAATGTTACTTGATATACTTAACAATAACGGGGTATTTGAACGTAATTTAACGAAGTAGAAATATGGATTAGTATTCTATGCGTAGAGTTGTTTTTATTTTCGATCGAAACAAAGAAAATTTTGGGTAAATTTTTATTGGAAAATACAGCACCATATCCCATACAAAGTAGACATAAATAAATGAAAATCAGGGCAACGAACTTTCCTATATTTCATTGTGTGCAAAAACGGTGGCGACTAATATTTTTTGTTCTGCGCTTTAATGTGTTTTCTTGTTTTAAGTATTTCGTAGACTTGACTATTGATATGAGTGTTATATATATATAGATCCATGACCTGGGTTTACTAATTGAATGCCATTAGACTAAAAGCGGTTCAATTACTTATTGAAGAATATATCTAGATATTGATTCAAATTTATATAAATATTTAAATAGAGTTACAGTAAATTATTATCTAAAAGTAATTAGTCTGCAGACTAGAAAGTCACATTCATTAAAAATTACTAAATAGTCAACTAAATTTTTCGGGAAATGTTTATATAAAAACAACCGTTTAGTAACTAGATCACGAGCTCTTCATACGACAGATTTCTTCGTCTATAAGTATGAAAGTTCCAAGTATAATTGAATTTAATTTCTTGTTTATCTCTACAACCTGTTTTGGGCCCGAAGCACCTCTAACACTTTCACTTTAAAGTACTATTTTACACGAAAAGATCAATCGAGGACGTAAAACATAACACCCATGAGTTCTGCACTTACTAAAGAGTCATATAATTACAACAACGATCTTATTAGAGTCATGCAAAATCTTTTTGGTTACTTTTGCAAACTGACGTCATTTAACAACTGTCATTGCACAGCTGTAATCAATAATTCCATTATTCTGACCAATTGCAATGAAAGCCACTTCTATTGTATTTTGTAGAATCTTATTATTTAAAATTACTGTCGAGTTTTGGTCTAAATTTTGTTTTTGAATGTTGTAAATATTGAAAATATTTGTAGTGAGGTTACGGAATAACCTTAAAGCGTTTTCAATGTTAAAAAGACAAACGAGTTTAACAGACAATATATATGGAATTCAGAAAGAAAATTTTCAGTTTCCTTAAATGTCTAAAGTTAAGATCTCTAGCAATTATATTTGCGGGGTATTTTCCAAAATACTTTCATATTCGTGGTTTAAAAATCTGGATATTTCAGAACCTTAGCTAAAAGCTATCTCTTTAACACTCAACCGTAAAGGTTTAGCTAACTTATTGAATTTAACACTAACAATAGCTGAATCAAATGCAATCAGTTGCGGCTGAGTACAATCAAAAATAATATCTACATATGCAAACACTTGATTTGGTTGGCGCTTTACAATAGTTACTTATTAAGTGTTACTTTTTGTGGCATTTCTAGAAATTTTATTGCAAACAGACGAGTGGTGGCAAAACACTCGATTAAGAATTTCTGGAGTTCATTACGATATCGCAATGGTGTGCGTGAATCGGATATTAAAGGTTTAAACAGGAGGCCATATTTAATCAAACCAATCATTTTACCTGCTACAGTAAGAGTGCTACAGCACCAACATTTAAAGCTTTTAATACTTTAAAGTTTTTAAAAAAAATTCTCGGAGTTGTATTTTATTAAGAGCTTTTATGTCAAACAATTTCTTTCTCGTACAAATAGGTACTCACTAGATCATTTTTTACTGTGCCAGATACTTTTGGAACCATAAATAGTAAATTAAAATTTTGAATTATTATTCTAATAGGATACTAAATCAGTGTATGAACATCCTCCGACGACATTTAAAGTGAGTGAAATTTTAAATTATCTTACTTATGTATATATCTGCTATCTGCTCCTTCTTTCTTGTAACATAAAAATGTTGGTTAAAATTTGATGAAAATATTTAAAATAGTCCAAATTTTAACATATTAATAACCAACCAGTCATTACAAATATTTCCTTTGCTTTTAAATATTAAATAATTGTAGTTAATATAAAAATTGGGTTATTTAACTTGTAGACTTTAAATAATACCACATTTATACTGTGGCTATAAACTATTTTCAGACTCAAATTAGTATAAAAAAATTTTCGCCAAGCTAATGGAAGCGATCATTGGAATTAGGCTTCAATTCTTCTTTCTGTGGATTTGGAATAACAAAGGGCACTCTTTCACTTTGTTCCAGTATTATCACTTATGCCTTTCCGTTATCCTCCTCAAAATTGAAATTTCTGACTTACATTCCGCAAAACTTATTGAATGAAGCAGTTATAAAGCCTAAATATCTTCATAGATGGTGCAAAAATAGGAATGTTAGTTGTGTATAATGTAATAGCTATTAGTGAGAGATATTGTCATTTTAACGGACGGTCAAAATGCAACTCATACTTCCTTACATATAAATTAGGCTTTCTTACATAATTATCTCTTCTTTAAACCGGATAAAAATCAGTTCAAAAGCTGATATAGATACCAAGACATTTAAATATCTAACGGAAAATATAAAAGCAAATGAACCCACTGGTCAACTAAAAGTATACAAGCGAGTTAAGAATTTAATAAATGATAGATAGTCTAATAGCAATCAGTGCGTACGAACTAGGCATATCTGGACAATGCTGGATGTCTAAATTCGTACACTTGCTATCACTTAAAACGCACCATTGAGACCAGACGTGGCCTTATTGGCAACCGTGCGAGTTAACTAGAGATCTTAAATGTAGAAAGAAACAGTATTCCATTTCCTAACAGTATTCATTCGAAATATTTTAAAGAATTTTTTTCTCAGTGAAAAGCATGTAAGTGATAGCCTACGCTTCACTCAAAGTTCGATTAGGGAAGTAATAATGTAGTAAGGCATTTGACCACTCGAAATAACCACTCGATTTGAACATCGATTTATAGTCCTTTAACATTTAACACTTCATGCAGTGGTGTAGCAAGGGAAAGGGTTAAACCAATCAAATTTATTTTAAGACATTCAATGATCTGGAAGTACATTACGTATCGCTTACTAACATCATACTAAAAATTATAAAATCATCGGTCCTAAGTATTTTTATAAAGAATTTTTGAGCAACTTAAAAATAATCTATTTTAGATGAAACTAAAATTTTATACTAATTAAACAATAAGTTTGAAAGAGAAAAAGAAGTATAACAAACATGGCAAATTATATTAAATCAAAAATAAGTTATACAAATACGAGTATACCGTATGTTCAACTAAATATGTTATAATTAGGTTAAGTTGTTAATGGACATTTAATGAAAAAGAATCAGTAAATAATTAAGAAGTATATGGATCAATTTGGACTGAAACATTAGATTGATTAATATAACACTTTCATTTTTAGCCGACCGACCTTATTATTTTTTTATAAATCTTATAATATGTTTTAGTTTGAGTTGCTCATTATTGCTGGTTATAAAACAATAGATATTGTGTGAATAAATTTAAAATTTTTATTTCATATTTTGTTTACTCAATACGTCATTTTAGTTTAATTATTGGGGCGCTATATACATATAAAGAGGAAAACGGTTATTCCAATTTATGAAAACCGGAAGTTATTAATAAGCTAAAGATTATATTCGGCACACGGTGGTTCAATTTTGTTTTACTTTATATAAATGCAAATCTATTATTTTTATTTCATCCGTTTGTTTATTCATAAAGACACATTTTCATGTGCATAAATTGTCGATTTATTTAAAAAAAATGGATTTGGTTTGATTTTATGCCAAGAAAATAATCTTATATTCTGAATATAAAGGATTATTACTTGAAATAGAACTTTTATACACAAAAAGAAATTTGGCACACGCTATTACGTCATTATAAAAAATTTATTATTAGGTACGCTCAGTTCAATGTGTATATGCCCCACAAGGAACACGTGTTTAAATTTTTTTTGACGCCCAAGATGGGGCTTAATTGTACTTTCCTCTATAGTTTCGTAGGTCAATTTGTAATTGTAATGCGCGCAACTAATTAATTAATAATCAAATGTATAAATTGCACCAATTACTGATGACTAAAGCAAGCATGTTTTTTTTTAAGTTTTGGGTGATTTCATTTTTCCATTATGAATTTTCGGTTTAAGCCATTTCAATACGGAATAAAAACAATGTTCTTTCTTATATACTAAACAGAGCGAGAGGTAGAATATAAAAATAAACAAAGAATATATATCGTTTTTTGGCAACTACAAATTCTTTTTTAGTAAATCTTGATTTTTGACGTCTTATGTATATATTCGTTTTATGTGTATAGTTTGCTGCGCGGATTATTTTATTATTATATAGATAGCCAAGGGCAAATATAAATATTAATAAAATACTTTATAATTTTAATTAATTATGCGTTTTTGTAATTAGCAAAATGGAAAAAGATTATTTTTTGTTACTATGAATGATAAATAAAAGTAATGTGACACAAGAAAAACACTTTTCGCAGTCGTGCTATTTTAACTATTACATCATAATCAATTTTTTGTGTAGACGTAGTTAAAAGTCAAGTGAATTAAATTTCATTCTTTGACATATCGGTCACCTACACAACTGAACAATATGTATATATACTTCGAAAATTATTTTATTGGAGAATGTTAACCCCAAAAACAACGTTCTGTTTTGTGTGTGTGTGTTTGTATATAGGAAATAAAATAATGCGTATAATAATTCATCGCACAGTTTTATGTTCGCAGAAAATGGATATATATATGTACAAAGTACCTATTTTGATGATTGAAAAATATTTATGTATTAGTTTTGTTGGTTACGTTGTGTACGGAAAATCAAATGAAACAAAGAAAATAAAACTTGAACAGGAATACTACGTATAACATTGTATAAGTTATCATTCTATATAATAAATAGTTGTAATGTACAAAATAATCAGCTAATGTAAATATTTTACATGAGTAAATCAACTATTAAACAAAAAGAGGAATTATAAAACTAAAAGCTTGAGGAAGACGCTATATGTGTTATACCTGTAGATATATTACTTATATCGTTAGTTATAATACTAAAATTGATTCAGTGATGGAACATGATAATTCGTGTTTGTTTGTGTGTAGAAAGTATATACATAATGATAAAATTGATTAGTAGCTAAAATTTATTAGTCAACCAAATGTGCTAAATATTTCACTGTTTTTAGTATTATATTTTGGGTAGTTATTCACGCAGTGAGTCATTAAACAAACTCAAATAGTTGAAAAAAAATTCAAAATAACTTTGTTAATTAATATTAAATCACCTCTGTGATTATCTGTACTTAAATTTACCAATATTTTTTACAATTCATATGTATACAAAGTAATCGGCTGGAAAATCTATATAAAATTTCATTCTGCACCTAATCTTTGTATGGGTTTTATTAATTATTTAAAACCTTGAACAAATTACTTTAAGTATACTTTATAGAATCGTACATTTTCTTTTATTATGTACATTTAGTATAAATAAATTTTCCAGACTTGAATGTATGTATATTGGTTAAGTATATAGTAATAATACAGATAAAAAAGCAAAACCTTTTTATCGACTTTGGTCTCTTTCAAAACCAAAATAAAACTGGTTTTACAATACTTTTCGTTTTTTATTTTTTATCTTTACTTAAAATAAACAATTCCATTTTCACAAAAAAAAAAACATAATACATAATTTTTCTTTTACGTAAATATCCGAAGATGTTCTCTCCGTTTTATACACGTTTACATATTTGTATGTTAAAATATTTAAAAAAAAAGTCATAGATAAAAACACAAAGAAGGCAGCCCCGGAAATAAAGATTTTTTGCTGGCACTGGCTAATTTAAATTCAAGTGCATACAAATCATTATCATTGTACTCGTATATTCATACATCCACTTGTTTTTTTTTTGTTAATATCAGATATTTTCACTAATGCTTACCAATTTGCGATCCGCATTAACCTGAAAATACAAATCTAATTTATTAGTTAAATTTGTATACGTATCAAAAACCAAATTATGTATAATCACCAGGTCCTGCTTTGTATAATATACTGTACCCATTTAACCTTTAGATTTGCATTTTTATTAAACAAAAACCAAAATATATAAAACTTTAACCAGACAACAGAATCTGAAAATAAAACCAATTGTATTTATCATATTCATGTTAAGATGTATATTATGTACATATATCCTAACTAAAACTATATAAAAACACAATAATGAAACATTTGAATAATGTATACGGTTTATTCGTTGCTCTTTGCCTCGAAAGTCAATGTCTCAGTAAAATATATAAATAAAAAAACTAACACCTAAATTTAACGATTTTTTTAAAATAAAGGAATATGAAAATTATATTTTTTCTTATCCCCTTTGTGTGACACGGTATAAAGAAAACCAAATATATATAATATTATATACATACCCAATACTCACATCATACATGTTATAATGACAAAGGATCTACTAAACTAATTAAGAATTTATTAATAATTATAGGCAGTAGTGCCAATTACCGGTTTGCTGTTTTAGCTCACGTTTAAATTTTGTTTTTGCGTAACATGTTGGAACATGTATTTGAATAAAAAATCAAGTTATACATATTCTTTTATTTTGTTTATACATAAACTTTTTTTTATGCATGTATGTATAGTTTGAGAAAATCAAGCCAAGTCGTATACATACACATTATAACGAATTTTGTTTATATACGAAAATCATATGATGAATAAAAATGTGTTAGTGTCGTATATATGTATATAAATATTTTGAGCAAAATTGCCCAGCTGTGAAATATAAAACGAGCTTTTATTTATAGTCGATTTATATATGAGAGTCTGAAAATGTTTAGTACATATTGATTTTTATGTAAACATTTTAGAGAAGAGCTAACAGAATTTTTTTTTATTTTGTTAGCGCATTAAATTTATGTTGACCTATTTTTAAAATTTTGATTTATATACATATGGATATATGATAATCAGGTCATATAATATGTGATTGATACGAAACTTTCTTTTATGGAAATTGTCGAGTGGCTTTTTGTATTTTCGAATAATTTTGTTTAAAATTTAATTGAAGCGGACATGAAAGTTGATGAAATACGTTATGTAATCTCGTCATAAAATGGGGGAGAAAGAGAAAGAGGTGACCAGATTTACAACAATGTATATGTAACTAGAGCAAATCAATTGCGTTGTTATATGGTTGTAAATGCATATGTATTTAGCTATTTTCTTGGATTTTTTGAATTTTATTTACTCATCCTATTGTAGATAATTAATATGAATTATTATACTGTGTTGTTATGCAGTCATGCTTATAAATATGTATGTGTATAGTATTAGTATTTTATGACTCAAAACATATTACATCAGAGGATCGGAGTAGGAAGATAGTATAAATTCGTAGTTATTTGATCTTCCATTAGTTACAAATATGCAAATACATAATTATTAAATGTATTGAGAACATTCATGCGGTAATCGACACTAATCAGGATACTATACCAAGCGTACATTAAACTAGGTGTCTAGTATTATAAAGCACAATTCAACGAATTTAGTGGTTGAAACTGTGATTCTAACTTTAGGGAGTTATAACGTGTAAGTATCTTAAATTCTCTCGTGCCTCAAGTGATTGTCTTTTGTATCATTACTTACAATTTCTAACAAAGCGTAATGTTGATGACACCCAGTTCTCTACTCGATATTTCAAAGGTGAGCCATATCTCTTTAAGTGACTATTGCTCAGAAGCGTTAAGAATAATGTAACTGTAGTTGTTTGCAATATAATGAAGAGCTGGTTCGTAGTCATTTATCGTGACCCCTGACATTATCTAGTTAAGTTTGATTATCTTCTTAAAATGTGATATTTTTTAAATGTCACTGACACTTCTGAAAAATGGATGCCGTATTTGGTATCAAGTGAGTAATTGAATGACTTTTTGAGCACCGTTTATGGCAGTATTAGGAAAAATTAATTTTCATCCATCGATTTATAACTACTAAACACCAGAAATAAAGGAGTAGGTAAAACAATCAATAGATGCCAGTAGTATTGCACCAAAGAAAGCAACAACTTTCATTCAGCAGGCAAAATCCAAATCCAATTGCAAAATTTAACGAACTGTTATACATTGAACAGATTTGGTTTCTTTCGACTTCCATCTGTTGCCAAGTCTTAAAAATTAGTTGGTATAGTAAGCGCTACGATTAATAGCTATTTTGTATACGTTCTAAAAACTCATTCATTACAAAGAGACCCTTATTATGAGGGGCACCTCACCTCACTCATCGTCCTGACGTGTATTTTCACCCAAGTCATGTTTTGGAAATGTAATGTTGATAGATGTATCCTTTTGTTTCCTTTAATGCATATTTGACATTTTAATATTGTTTGGTTTAATATAGTAAAATAAAATTAGCACTTTACTCCTCCAACAAATTGTAGGTGACGCCTACGCTAAGTGACATAATTCTCGCTCACCTTGACAATCATACTAAAATTCAAATTTCAGTGACGTTGCTTCATTCAGATTATTTCACATTTGGATCTACTTGTACTCCGATTTCAATTTAAGTAGATAGCACGTCAATAGTTTCCTTGAATTGAACCTTTTAGAGTCGAGCAAATATATGACATTATTTACTGATTCCAATACCGACATTTTGATATTTCCATCGTTGCAGTATAAAATGATTATATTTTAATTGATTTGAATAGAAATACTAAATATGAACAACAATTAAAAACCAATTAATACAATGTATAAACACATAGATAATATTATGTATACAACAAAGAAAATACATTCGAACGGTTTTTCATTAAATTTTCCATTTACAAATATCTATTGTGTATAATAGAATGTACATATATGTACTATAATTCTCATTCGCAATAACCTTGTACGAGCGTATAATGTACCCGTACAACATAATTTGATACTACATACATAATCATGACTTTGTAACCTAAATTTGCGCGCTTGTGTATTTTCCATGTATTCAACATACAACTTTTTATTTTGTATTTTGAATGCTGAAATGTGAATAAACAAAAAGCATTAATATTACATAGTTGAATAGAATCAACATAAATTTACATAGATTGTGTGTGACTGTGTTTAGTACAAAAACATGAAACAATTTATTTTGTAATCGTTATTTATGTACGCCATTTTATTTGGGCATGATATCAAAAATTATGTATGCTGTATATAGATTTTGTCAGCGCAGCCAAACGAAAGCTTTATAAGGAATTGTGAATATTTTCAATGTTAGTTCAAGGATTTGCGTTAATTAGATTTTGACATTGGATTTTATATGCACTACGTATTTCTAAAACAATGTGAAATCTAATTGTTTATGAAGGTTGGTCGCATCGTTTTATATATAATGGAAATTAGTTTTCGATTAGAACGGTTGCCTATATAGTAGCTACGCAAACAATGGGACAAAATGAATCGAATGGTCATTGGATATACTGTGACCATAATTGAGTATTATTTTTCATTCTACGTTGGAAATATATAATGAAAATTTATATTTGAAAAGTAACTCAGCTCAATATTGTATAATTTGTAAATAGTATATACGCTGATTAATTCTGATTTTATATAGTCTGACATGCGAGTTGATGTATATATAAGCAAACAAGCTATTATAATTTATGTGCATATATTTTTAAGTACATGTGGGCTTAACCTAAGCTTATAGGACCGTATTCTATATATGTCTATATAGAAATATACATTTATTTGCAGTAATAGTAAATATTTTCAATTTGTTTTTATTTTAAACGAACATATCCAAATGCTGGAACAAGTAATGTCTTTTAATACTTCAAATAAAAGGTTACCTACTCATTATTATTATAGATTCTAGAATTTAAAAATTTAGAAATCATCTCATTCGATAATTTACCATTTAGAACTTGTCACAAAGGTAAAAAAGGATGTAGCAGAATTCATTGCATGGTGCAAGAAAAGTTAGGGATCAGGATATTTGAATATAATTCAGTTTTGTCACGCATATATAAAAAAATTAAGACCCAATGAGTCATTGGGTAACCATGAAGTATATGTACTTTAACAGTTCAATTTGAATTCTACTGATTACTCACCTATTCCGTAGCTAATATTATAAATTTAAATGATGCTCCTTCTAAAAATCTGTTATTTTAAACCATTATTAATATTTCCTAAGTTTCCATTCAATTTCCTAATTTGTAGATATCGTCTTTTTGTTCAATTCCTCAGATATGTGGTTAAATTTTGCATGATATGCCTGCGGTTGTATGATAATTGGTTCAACAGTTTTTTCCAGTATCAATGATAATTTTGATAAGTAGTTCAGTTGAGATTAAATATTCGGAAACCAAAATGGCAAAACTTTATTTATTTAGTGCTAATAATGTAGATTAAGAAGGAAAAGCACATATGGAAGCAACATGTAAAAATTATTACTTCCATTAGGGATAAAAACCTCTTAAATTGTTTACTGAAAAGACATGCACACGGAAACCCCAAAACCCATAAAAACTAGTTAACAACCAAAAACCTAGTATAGGGTGAAAATGCCAAAAATATAACGAATGGAAGCATTAAACCATCTTTTTAGAATAGTCATATTCTCTTGAAAAGTACCAATTGATACATCACCATAAAATAAATAGGGGAAAGGAGCTAGGCCATAAACATTCTCTTTTCAAACTGACTTTTCGGAAACCCTACCACTTTATATAGATAACTAAGTAAAGCAAATATCTTTTTAATTACTTAAACTTAGTGGTCATCCGTCCTAGAGTTTTGTTCAAAACTCCTCAAATTACTGACAGTAGTTAATAATCGATTGCGATATGCTAGAATTTGATTGCGATAGGACGAACCCATTGGAAATCGACCAATTATATATTATATCTAAATCCCCGTGAGAGAAATATTAATAGCAATAGAATGCTGATCTAACTTACTGTTTCTATTTATTTGGACATCATCAGCGAAAATGTGAAATGAACAACGGTAAAATGAGGATACATAGAAAGTAATAAAGTATCGACTTTTTGAGGAACTCCTGAAGTAACTGGAAGAAATTTAGAATAACAACTTACAAAAAAACTGTCTGTTAACGATCCGACAAATAATTGCTAACTAATCTACTAGCAGCCGAAAGGGAAAATTTGAATTGTGCGTTAAGCGTCTTGTGATTTAAAGAATCAAAATCTAAAGTGAGAGAAGTCAGTTCCCTGTTTTCCATACTGCACTGAATATCATCGCTGATATTGAATAACGCAATATTCGTACCATGAAACTTTCTAAACCAGAAATTGAATCGTGATAGTTTGTTATAGGCCCGATATATATAGATTCCCTATAGAACAATGAATAACTTATAACAGCCCAATCGGATAAACTCACTTTGATTTTTGTCAAAAATTGTGTCAGTAATTTTATAAAAGCATTCATCAAACCAACTCTTTTATGGAACAATATGTTGAAGAAAATAGGCCTTCTATTAATATTATGTTACTCAAATGACCGTGTAAAGGTATCATGATTATAGTTAAACTTTCAAATTAAATACCAGTTTTTATTTCATACTGTCAATATTAAACTACATTGTAACGTTGCCATGTGGCTTAAATTACTTCTTTAATGTAAAATATAAATACAAACTCATTGAAAGTTTCGTAACATTTCGAGAAATAAAAAAAAAACAATTCGAAAGTAATAATACATTTATTATTACATTTTTCATGCAAGTGTAAAAAATTTCCATTTTTAGTTGCTTTCGATTTTTATTTCTACAACACTGCTAGTAGTCGAACTCGATTTTGTCTATTTTTATTATCATAATATATATCTTCAATATGATGTTGCTCTTGCAACATAAAAACTTGAGTAGCTCAAATTTAAAACTTGATTTTGTAATTAATATTTTAATAACTCCACAATACATGTAATGTAAACTTAGCATTAAAATTTTTGACATGGTATAAATTACATTATATATCTGGCTAACTCTTTCGCTTTATGAATTAGAAAGAATAACAAAATCTTATGTCTAAAAATTATTAAACAAAAGTATGTCATGCACGTTAAGTTTTTTTTATTTGCGCAAACTCCTCTCGCATTTTCAAATACAATCTAGTTTTGTTGCTGTGTGTGTACTGTGTATTTTCAAATATTGTGAAAATGTGAAGTGGTATTATATTTTCGAAATATATGTGTGCGTTATATTATATATTTTTCATATTTGTATTGTACAGCCTTCGAACTCAGCTGTTTATTAAATAATTGTGTATATGTATACGAAGTATAGTTGATTTCGGAATGAGAAATTAATGTGTAGTTTCGTTTTGCAGCAAAAACAAAAAACATATGACAAGAAAAACAGTGTCGATGTGTGCGTATAATTATCATATGTTTTTGTTTACACTTTTTATTTTCTAATTATTTATATGTATGGTATTTTGTGTATTTTTATTTTTTTCTGTAGGTTAAATAGTTTTTGTTGCTGTAATTTATGCTTGGTTGTTTATCGTGTAAAAATTTGTTGGTGTATTTCTGTGCTTTTTTTACATTATTTTGTGAATATTTTTTGCTAAGTAAATTAATTTTCTAAGATTTGAAATAAATTATGTTGAAGGTTATTGAATGTAGGTTAGAGAAGGGAGTGGGGAAATAAATGTTTTAGTATAATCATAAATATATAACCGGGTTATAAATTCTATTATTATAGATGATCAATCGTTACGCGTATTGAATGTAGTATGATAGGTTTCGGGATCACTTGATAATATTAGACTAATTAAATTTTTTTTATTTGCAGGTAAACTACAGCAGCTTATTGAATTATGAACATATTGTCCCAGAATCGTGAGTATTCAGAATTATTGGTCACAATTAAATTAGAGCTTTTTCCGGTAGTTGAATAAAATTCATTTAATTGTGTTTTACATTAGAAACCGTCTGAATTCAGTCTAAAAACACCAAATAACGTATAATACTGTACAGGAAATTTGAAATAAGTGCTCGAACCTGATACAGTACCGTCACAGATTCATAGATGGTAGCACTAGTTTGATAAATTTATTTAGTTTTGAACGTTTCACGAAATAACACAATAATATATCTTGAAAAATTGTTAGAAATATTTATTTCTCTAAATATTAAAATTATTTTAAATGTATCTTATCCAAGTCATCGAAAGCAAATACACGTTTAAGTGTTTTGAGCTATCTGTTGTTTTTTACTATTACTGTCATTTAACGAAATTTTAATAAAAGATCCTAGATGGTAGTTAATTTGCAATATTAATTCATTAAAACGGCAAATTCGTTTTAATTTTAAAACGGGTGACATTTTAACAAGAAGGCTCTCTTTATAATAATAACACTGCGAAGTACTTTAGTATAGTGTCGTTCCGTGCATTTATGGGTTAATTGCAGGCAATTAAGTCGGCGCTAATTTTGGTATGAGATAGTTTCTAAGATATAAGCGAAAAACTGAAAAAATAGCCCATATAATAAACCCACTAAAAATTTAGGAAAATTTAGGATGATTTGTACCCTTTTTCCTGAAAGTCAATTATGAAATAAAATTATAATAAAAAATATTTTTAAGAAGAAAATTCAATAACATCTATAGAAGATTCAATATGTTTTTCTTACTAAAGATCAACCTCAGTATTTTTAATTGGGATCGATAAAAAAGTAAGACAAATATACAAAGTTGTTCTATAAAAAGAGATAAGAACAGGTGTTTGATAAGGTTAAAGAAACTTGATCAATTAAACCACGGCTATATGAGTTAGCAAAAAACTGATAAAAATATAAGTTAATCATGTTTCAACCTTCAGTTTTGAATTTATGGAGGAAGTTGTGTAAAACTTATCTCTATGTTAAGACAGAGCAGACCACATAACAGACCGAGTTGAATTAAGTGGTTCAGATTTGTTTTTATCAATAGATGATTTAAGATGTAGCCAACAATTAAGTATTGTTTCGACTTTGATTCGCAAAGTTTCCATTGACCTTTACTTACCAATGATTTTTTATAGCTTTGACATTGAGAACAATTTTTTTTGTTTACGCCATTTTTAAGTAAAACGGTTTTACTATAGCAATAAGTTTTGATTTAAATAATTAATCAGTATATAATATTAATTAACGAAACGTTCTTTGTTTAATTTGTGTGTCGTTTATTAAATTCAGATATTAAGTAAAATTAAAATCGATTATCTACTGTGTTTATGCAATATGCATACCGCGTATCGCATATTAAACGAATCAGCTGTTTACTAATATACTTTTTATTTTTATAAAAAGCTAATTTTTCAATAATAATTAATTAGCAACAAACCATATACATTTTTTATCTACTTACATATTATATAAATACATAGCATATATACAAGATAATAGTAGTATATACTGTGATAATTATATGTGATTATAGTGACGAAGAGTTAATGTTATTTAATACAGCAAAATATATTATATCCAAGGGAAAATTTATAGAAGCTCATTCTATAGTTTTCAAGTCAGTGGGCACCATTTTTTGGCTGAAGTAGCCAATTCGGTTGATTTTATTGTGCTGTGTGTTGAAGTAGTATGATGTGGTTGCCTGACATTTCATATTTTTGTGATATAACTTGAAAATCGATTTGTTTTGTTTTTTAGTACATAGTGTTATCAAATTATAAAAGAAAATCGTTTTTCTTTTTTACAAACACAATGTTGACGATATACATATAAAATAGCTTGACTACAAAGAAAGAATGTAAAAATATCGGTTGAAAATAAATCATTTTTTTTTCTGCACAGAATGGAAAAATTCATTGAAGTATTATCGTGTTTGCGTCATACTGTATAGTGTAAACGAAAATTATAAAATAATGCAGGGGTGGTAAATATATAAATGTCGGGTGCCAAAAATAATAAGACCAGTATAAATTTAGTTGTATCAATGTTATATTCGGTTTCACATCACTTGATTGATTTTATTCTACATTATCGTCACTCGTCGTGTGCTCTTAACGTTCTAAAATTAATTTTAACCTTACCCAAGGATATTTCGTTAATTAAATTATATTTTATAATATTACGTTCAATTAAAGATATTAAAATTAATTTCAAACTTTATGACACAGATCATAAATCCCGACTACATCCTAAAGTTTCATGATAGTGAGACTCCAAATTTGTAATAAATGCAATCCAGTTGATTGAGATTACGATTTGGGTAAACTATTAACTAACCAATAGTTTCGTACTCTACAGTACAGTATCGAAAGCGTAGCAATACTTTTTTATCAGTCTCGAATGTTTCTTGTCAGGAACACCCCTCACAGCACTATTTGATAATCCTTTATCACCTGGATCTTTTCTTGTAGTTATATCTTCTTTTAGAATTAATAGAGCAAGGCTATACATCTATAGCTTTTTATGTGGCTTTTTTCCTATCAGATTATTAATAAAGCATTAAGCTGTCCTATTAATTTTTTATACTCAAATTTGTTATACAATCGCTAAAGTAAAACCACCGAATAGTACGCAAATGAGCAACTTTAAGGCTGTGCAATGTAATAACATAAGTTTCAAACGTTTTAAATGACTGAACAGTAAAAAATACATTTTGCCCATTACATTTTTTTGGCAATATAATCGACAATAAGTCGTTTGGATTCAAAAAATTGTAAATTCTAGGCCGGTACAAACGAGACAACTACTGTTAAAAAATTAATTGATGCAGGAACTGAATCCTATTATAAAAATTATTTCGAAGACTAACATTATACTAGTTAAACGAATACGTTAACAAACAAAACTACTTATTAAAAAAAACACAGGTTACGCTGTTACGATGAATTTTGTGATATGATAATAAATATCTATGACCTTAATATAGACTTGGGCAGTATGTTGTTTGAGCATTACGTTAGCACTTACTTGATACATACAGCGAAAAAAACACATCAACCCTATTACAAACGAAATTCTAGGAATCATTATATCACGGAATAAAAAAGTCTGTCCACCTAGTTTTTAGTAATATTCCAATTAGTACCAGAAGTTGTCTTGAAAATGTTGTCTTGTAATGCAATGAAAATGTTACTATAATTCGCTTCTGTAATATCTGGTTGTAAATATTCGCGCATACAATTTGCTCGTTGAATCAAAATACCGCGTGAATATGTATATTTTAGCTAAATATCACTTTTTAACCAGTTTTCGTCAAAGATATGAATAAGTGTTAAGAAAAATGGAGTTTGTACAATAATTAAACTGTAAATTCAGCCATTACAATGATCCTAGGTTTGTTACTATAATCTTGTAATATGTTCAATAGTGTATAAGAGATATATGTAAACTTATTATATTCCAGAATTATAAGGGCCCATGCTTTGTTTGCAAACCCCAACGCTAAAGTTTATACAAAAGTAGATTTCTCATAATAACAAACTATAGTAAATAACTTATATGGCAAATTTTATCGTTTGATTTAGCAAGGACAAGTATGTATGCTAATCACAGGAACGATCAGTCATAGCAATCGCTCGAAAGTCACTTTCCAAATACCCACATACACAAATCAGCCGGTGAACACAAAAACAATATTCGGACTATACAGATCCGAGCATGCTCAGCTGTGACCAGGCCAAGACCTATGTTTCATCATATGCATCCTAGCAACTACTCACATATGTGCCTCCATTCTCCAATTCAACGCGATTGGCTTAATTTTCGAGATTACCCGACAGCACCTATCATACAACATGACCCAACGCTCCGCCATCTCGCTCATAGGAGAAACCATTCACACGAACAATTCAGCAAATTCAAGCATTCATTCCACTACATCGGAACGTTTAACGAACACCAGATAGTGTATACTTATAGCTATGTGTGTAAATATACACATAGCTATCTAAAGTATACACTATCTTGTTACTACTGTAGACGTAATTTAAGTGCAATTAATTCATGTTCATTTGTCAAGAAATAGGTGACAATAGATTCCAGAACTCAATATTAAGGTAACTGGAAAGTAATCAGAAGATAGATCTGAATAAAAGGCTATATAGTGAATCGAGAATCAACTAGAAATATAATGCATTTCTTTGGTCATTTAACTAGAATGGTGCTTTACTTACTTAAGTATGGATTCTTTATAAAATGTTCGCTGTTTAAAATGTATTATTCTGTTCTTCATAAGAATTTTTCGGTGTAGTACAAATTGGCTCATTATTATGTCGGGTCTGTTCGTGTAATCTGGTTTGTCTTGCTTTAATGCTTGGATTAAAAGCAACAAATTTCCAGTAATGGTTTCCCTTCGTTAAAGAAGTTCACAATACACTAAATCCAGATGATACTATCAAATACAGAACATGGCATTATCAAAATGAATATTATAGTCTGCCAGGCTTTTCACTTGGTTAAAAATGTCATATTATCGTAGCGAATCCATTTCTCTTCTAAAGAAACTACCTTGAGTTTGTAGTAATAATTTACAAAATGTTTTGATTTGACTTTTCTTGGTCAAGTAAAGACATCTTTGACATCTGAGTCAAAATCAAGTTTTCAAGAGTCAAAACTATTCATATGTTGTAATCGTATAGTTTAATCACCATTAGCTTCCAATTCACCGATCTGCAGCACCTTTATTCAAATGGAATTGAAAAAGAAACGCTTACCGCAAATCAACACGCTACAATCAACGCTGCGTCAACGCATCGAACATGAAATAGAAACTGAATATAAGGCAACTTGTGGCAAAAAAATGGAATGTGACCAGAATAGTAATGATTTCCAAACAGTTATGTTACATATCTTACAGCAAGTCATGAAGGAATTAAAAAAATAGCTCGAATAGTGTTAGATAGTCATTTGAAAATTTCTGAACAAGATAGAAATCGTAATACAACGCTATATTGAACTACTATCTACACATACTGTTACATCTGAGAAGTGCAGATGTACTCATCGATGGTAATATCATCATTTAAAGTCAAGGGTGTAAAGTATATCGAATGAAGTGCAAATTCAATTCAGATTTTTTAGGAACTTGAGTTCAAGCTTAACGATCTTTTAATAATATATTCTGGCCCATTAGTTGATAATTTACACAATTTTAAAATTGTCATAATAATTAGCACATTAAAAAGTATTTTAAAATATTGAACCAACTCATTTATTTACTGATTCAAATTGTTAAATAAATATTTTGCGATCTGTTGAAAGTTTTCAACATTTTACTGTACGATTTTGTTCAAGCTTAAAAGACAACAATTTAAATATTTTGGCTCTGAAATTCGTCGGTTCAAAATAAATGCTTCAACATGGTTTAATTTCCTCAATTTTGCACGGTATAATAAACTCATTTTGATCACGACTCAAATTAAGGTCATCACATGTAATAAATTTGGGACATTTAGAATATACAATTGAAATGAAATACTTGTGTATGCATATCTATATATTCTTCACACATGATAATTTCAAGTGCACAACACCAACCAAGTATTGTGCCAATATCTACATATATAAATTGCAAATTTTGTTCGTTGTTAGTTGCTGTTTGAAATCGAAAAATACTGAGTATACAGCTATCACATATTCACATATGTACGAAGATGATTAATGCTTAATTAAATAATTTTAGACCTACCTACACATACATATGCGGAAATAAAATTAAGTATTTGTTGTCTTTAAAATAAAATTACGCAGCTTTTAAATTAACTAAGCAACAAATCATCTGTTTAAAGTTGTATTGTGTGTCCACACACGTGTGTAATTTATTTTATTTTAAAATTCTACCAGCATATAGTTGTTGCAAAACTATTTATTTCAAGCAAAATAGTTTTTAATTTTTTCTATTATATTTAATTAAATCGCAATTTTCATCTCAATACGTGTAATTATTTTATGTGTGTATGGTGCTGTATATATGTTAAAACTATGTAAAGGGTGTCCCAATAAGAAGTTCAGATTTACTTGATTTGGCAATTGGAGCGGGAGGTACCGGGTTCGAATCCCGATAGTATAGCCGTCCCCGATTTGGCTTTGAAATAGCCTAAAGTAGGACGTAAATTTCAATTGGCAACACTGGTCTTTTAGACAACCCATTTAACAACTGATAGTTGCTTTTTGTTTGGTTCGACATTTTGTTATGGATTCATTTGGTTTGATATTCCATTCGCCGAATGGACTGAAGCACAAATTGATATTGATGTTGAATTGATATTGTTGTCTTAAAAAACGATGATGGTTAGAATGTTACTATCAATGGTGAGCGGAATAGGGACAGGATTAGAATTCTTACGTGCCAAGATTAGCTGGCATTTATCTTGCTGACATGTGGTTCCAACAGCACGGGCCCACATGCCGCACAGCGCGCGCTACAATTGATTTACTCAAAGATTTTTTTTATAAAATAATAATTCCGCATAATGACAGAAATCAAATTTAAACATAAATGTCATAAAATTTTCTATCCAATAAAGCCCGTTTCATTGATATTAAAAATATATTTCTTTGTTTTATTATGATGTATACTTAGGTAACTCTATAAAAAAAAACACCCGTTACAATCGTCCTGGGTGGTCATTTTGTGGTGCTTTATCACATTTAGTGATAAAAAGTATGATAAAACGAAACTGTCGTCTACTTATTGCTGGTGAATCATAAATGAACAACTTCACTTCGTATATTGAAATGGGTAAAAAAGAAAACAATGTCTTCCATCTCGCTTTATCAGTCAACATTTTACACTGTATGTCATATTTCATGTTAACATTGTTTTCAATATCATTAATTAAGTTGTATTGATATACTTGCCACATTATAAAAATTTTATTACTACGTATTCAACCACTTTATATAAAAAATAGTATGATTACTTTTGGGGTTATGTAGAAACGTCAATTTACCAAATAAAATTATTTATTTCTCCTTTAAATTCATTATTTCCCCTTTTAAATTTATTGTACAGGGTTGTGTTTGTAGACTTATTTAATATTTTTTATATCACGAAAAAAGTCTCCAATTGTGATATAAAAGTATATGATAAAGCACCACAAAATGACCACCTATTTAGGGATAATGAGTATTCCATTCGGTCGGTCCAATTTTTGAGTACATTTTGAATTGTGTGTAAATCTATTTCGGCGATGGTTGCTTCAATATTGGCTTTCAAATGCTCCATTGTTTGTGGATTGTCCGTATAACACTTGTCCTTCATAGCACCCTACACATAAAAATCCAAAGGCGTAAAATCACAGCTCTCTGCCGGTTAATTCGCGTCATCATTTCGGCTGATGTATGGCATGTCGCGGCATCTTGCAAGAATTTAGTCGTCCAATACCAATATATTCAAGATATGGTGATTTCACATATCGTAGGCCTCATAACAGTAACACGCAATGGATGCATTATCCGAGTGGATTTCCGATCCCCAAATGCGACAATTTTGTTTGTTTATGAACCGAAACGTCAAATGTGATCGGTTACTGGGACACCCTATGTACGAGGCTTACAACTATTTTGCGTTTATAAAATGTAAAACTAATTTATGACATAATATAGTATATTTACATAAACTACGAACCACATCAAACGAAGATCTTTTATTTATAATAAACTATTTTTAATTTCATTTAAAACTCTACACAATTTTAAAATAATTAAGATGTTGCGGTTTATTAGATTGTGTGTATGTAGGTACATAAAAGAAACTTATTCGTACAGTAAGTGAAAGTATAGTGTTCGTTTGCAAGAGAATTTTACACAACTTATATTTTACGTTCACTTAGTGTGGATATATACTGTTAGGATCGCTAAGCATGAAATTGTTTTTAATAATTTTTGCCTAAACATATTTATTGCATGTAATGTTTTTCAACATTAATACGAAATAGATACACGATAGTGTACCCGTGCTAGAGAAGGGAATACATTGCAATCGAATAGTTATTGGATTAGTTCTAAACAGCAAAACTAATAGATTGCGGCTGCCACACATTCAAGCGTCGAATCGGTCTGCATTAAAAGTGCTTTAATTGGTAACACTTCGGCTGCCTCATATTTCTTAGATTTTCCAGCCTAATACAAAGCAATAACAATGTTATCTTTCAATTTCATATCGATAACATTTTAAACTGCATCGTAAAACGATATGCTTCAGGAGGGCTGTAAACAACATAACAGACTGACGTTTCCCTTAAAATAAGCGAATTGGTTGCCACGGTAGCATGTAGTTAGTAACACTTCGAGAACCGAGTCCTTTAATTCAGCATAGTCTTATATGATTGGTGCTTTATCGATCTTAAAAACTGGTGGCTATAAGTATTTAACAGATAGAACGTTTTCTTTTTTAACGTAATTTTGTCCGGATTTCTATTCCCTTGTGGGCAAAGAGCACCCATCTTGCCGATATATTTTAACTAACTAAGATTTTGTATGCATTCATTTAAGATTATTAAGTGCTACGAATCTTTTAGTCGGTATATTCTCCATTGTTAACTCAATCGGACGGTTAGAGCACAACGGACGGTGACGCTTAATTTCATAACACCAATATCTGAAGATACATAGTTGCCGAAGTTGCATTTTTCTTATACACGACATATAACTCCAGTTTGATTTCCATCGTGTGTGTGCCTATGCAAATAATAGATTTTGTTCATCTTCGTTTTATTAACAAACTGAAATATTTGATAGAAAAAGGCTTCTCCAAATCTATTTCTCACATTTCTTCAAATGAATACTTGGTTCTAAAAACTCAAGATCGGAATGGATAATAAACATCTGTTTTGCGAACTTGACCACCAAACGTTTAAATCTGTGACTACCTCCGTCTAAGCTTTGAAGAAGAATCGAAATACGAAGCCCATATTACTAGATATAAAGGCTTTTAGGGAATTCCCTTTTCTTAACTTTAATTTTATGGTAAAACACGTCCCGCATGTGGCTTTCTTACTACGACTTATACGAACTTACTACGATATATACGAACATAACTACGTTCACCGAATTGATTCCTAGCTTCGTTTTCGTTTTACATGATATTGAAGTGTCCTAGTGATCATATACTTGAACGCTAAACACTCTCGAGCAGCTCGACTCAAACTAATTTTGCCAATTTTTACAAAACAAACAGTTTTTTTGAAAGTCTAATATTTTTGCGTCTACACTGGTATTAATGTTATGAGAATGACTTGGAAGATCATTCATGTTAGATGGTACCGGATTTTAGCTCAATTGGATGCATGCCTGAACTGAGTGCTGGCCACTTCATCGACTCGATTCCAACCTCATTATTGAACTGACACGTAGTTCAAGCTGTATTACACCGAGCTTATCATGCATCAATCTGAAATCATCTCCTAAACATCATGTTGGGCACTACATGATCTTCGATTTATCGTTTAGGGGTAGGATCACCTCTGCGCTCTCACGACAAGATTATTTCTATCACTACCATGAAGACATAATCTGCAATCGTCATTAAATAGAACGGACTCCATTGTTCCGATGCTCTAATTGATGTGTTCATGGGCAATTTTGAGTCGTCACTCACATGGTTGTGAAATAGCCAAATATCGGACATAAATATTATATTTATACTATGATTCGATAGGTTTAAGCATTTCATACTTTTTGTGCAAGTTAACTAAACATTTTAAATATAAAACGATGCATAAGCATTTTTTTATTTATAGAGCATATGTGTTGAGAACCGCGAAATGTGTTCGTATGAGGTACCAAAATTGTTTAGAGTACATCATAAGCATACAATTAGTATTGACGACTTATAATTTCAAAACATTGAAATCATACATATTATATTGGCAGCACTCCACAACCTACTCTATTCTTGATCATACTGTGTCACACTGGCGTGTGTGCGTTTATATATACTTGGTTCGCGTGTATTTCAATTAGCGTCACCGAATATAGAGAAAATCGTATTAGAAAAAGAAAATGAAAATAATTTTTCTTGAAAGCATATACAACAAAACGACAACATTTTCAATTTTCAGTATTTATGTACGAGTATATGTATATAAACATTTAATAAAGGGTTTTACAATAAGAGGTTTCATTTTGATATTATTGTAAAGAGAAAGGTAGTTCATTACCATTTGAAAACGATATCAGCCAAATGGCCGACACGGCTACGCTTGCAACATCATATCCTGTTCATGTAATTTTCCATGACTAATTCGCATATTTGCGGCAGTATCTCCTTGATAACTTTACGAACCCCATCTTTAAGTTCTTGAATCGATTGTGAAGCATTGGCATCTTTCATGTGGCTCCAAAAGAAAAAAAGTGTCTAAGGTGTTAAATCACAAGATCTTGGTGATCAATTGTGATGACCTCCTCGAGAAATAACACGACCAGGAAACTTTTCTTGCAAAATTGCCATTGTTTCGTTGCTTGTGTGGTACGTTGCGCTGCCATCTTGCTGAAAATAAACGTCGTCCACATCAATATCATTCCGGCCAGACAAAAATTATTAATAATAGCTTAACATTAATCATAGCTCGGTAAAGCCATAGCATCCTAAATATACAAGCAGTAATGATTGACCCTTTAAATTTATCGAGCTTATTTATGGGGTCTAGATTTTCTTACACTCCATAAGAACTAATGTAAAATTGAAGATTTTTGGCTCAATTTTAATGAATGAAAAATACTGAAAACGAAAATTATGTTTATATCAATATTTAGATTAAACATTTTCATATAACATAAATGGAAACCAAATGAAAATACGAAATATTTTAATAGTTATGATAAAAATAAAAACTTATTTGATTTGTTTGATTTATTCAAAAAAATATATAAAACGAGATCAATGACGTATGAACTACGAAAAAGAAACATATACTTCAAATATTGGATGAGAGATGGCACTTAATAACTTTAATAATATAAATCGTATTTATTGATATTTTAAAGCATATTGTTAATGCGATAACACGAAGTACACAATTAAAATACCCAAACATGTTATTGAAAGTGAATACTTCAAAAAAAATTTTTATTTCCATTCAATTGTTATACTCGATACAAGATGGCATCATAAAAGTTGTTACGATTTTTAACAGTGTGAATTTTTAAAACAATTTTAAGTATTTAAATTGTTTTTTTATTAAAATTCATTTATTTAGGTACAATATAATTATTAATTATAATATAAATGTTCTATTATAATAAATAATTTATTATTGTCTATAACCTATAAAAATTGTGTAAACAATTTTTGACAGCAAAAAAAAACAAAAATAAAAAATATATTTTTTATTTTTTCTTGCTGTACACTGTCCGAAATTTATTAGTAATAAATTTGAACTGTAGGGCGATTTTATTATTATTTTAATGACAGCACAACTTATTGATGGATAGTAAATATGGGGTATAAACTTTTTAAGTTCGTTTTCGATTCTTGTTTTGGTAAAGTGCAATCCATTTACCGTAATAGTTGCACCAGTCTCATTCTCGACGAACCACTGAAGATGATATTTCGATGGAAATCCGGATCAATATACGACGTTTAAGGTTATCGACCGAATTGAGATCTTGTGTTAACTGAGCTTTAAAAGCCTTAAGACCTTAGTCTTTATGCAAAATAATGTGTCATGTCGTTTGTAGAGCGAATACCAAAGATCGACAAACCTAGGTTTTCTTCAACACTATGCGGACTACAGCAGCAATATTCTCAGTTGTTCTTGAGTGACACAAACTCGATACTTCACATCACTAACTAGTCCCAGCAGCTCAAATGTTTCCACCAGTTTCAATGCGTTGTGGAATCGTGTATCGCACCATTTTTAGTAATGGCGTAGCTTTTACTTGTCAAATGTCAAAAGATGACAGCTTCAAAATTGACAGCTGCCCAAAGAGCAGGCTATTCAAAATGAAACCTCTTATTTGAAAACCCTTCATTATATACATAATAGCATATCACGAATAAAATGAAATGTATGTACAATACGTATATACATATATTGTAACTATACATATATTGTCTTATATTGAATGTGTGGGGCAGAGGTTTGCAACTATATATTCGAAACCTACAACAAAAATATTTATCAATGACCTTAAATTTATTTAGATTTACACCAAATCGACCTTAGTTTTGGGCTTAGATCATTTAAATTCACTCTCTATAATTTTTTTTTTGTAGTCGATTGAATGAAAGTTGATTTATAAAAAAAAATATGTTTTGGTGATAAACTAGGGCAGCGACTAGAAATAGATTAGAAAATGAAATAAATTTATGCTCTGTGTATAATGTTTAATAATATTATATATTATTTAACCTTTTATTGCACTCTCGGTTTTGTTATTAAATTTTGTAATTTTGAATTTCGAAAATAAAACATAGCATAGAGTTTGATATATCGTAATGATTAGCGATACAGCTGTGCTCATCAATTGATTAATTATTTAACGTTCCACATTTTACTTTATAGATGATTGAGTTGGATGTTATAGGGGGTCTGAATAATGTGACTTATGGTAACTTGGGAATATAAAAAGCTTAGCGTCATCTGTTTGCGGTATCAGAATAAAAATAGATCAACCGACCTAATAGAACAGTGGTTTTATTCTCATAGGGACAGGATGCAAAACGGATTTTATTATCTGATTGCGATCGATGTACACATCTATGACCACCTGTTGTATTGGACATATCATGATATCATGGACCAACCCATGTCAAAACTATAAAATAGGCTTTAACGCTTTTCACAGGCCATTGTTGTCTCGTAGCGTGACAAAACGCGTACCGTGACCGAAACGCGGCTCTCACTTTAAAGATCGCTGTGTCGTTCGGACCGGATCAGCTCACATAACTTGGCCGAATCATGGAACTCATTGTCTTTTAATTGCACTGCAGTACATATCAGTCCTGAACACGGTATGTGCCATCAACGTCGAATTTTGGGTCAAATATCACACACAATCATGAACATGTTGCAGATATGTTGCTGTAATCTTCTTTCATGTTTGATGGCAAGACCACTTCATCAATCCATATAACATTAAGGTTGTTGTGTAATTCCTCGTTGGTTACCTAGCGGTAAGCATTCGATATAACACGTAGAAATTTGATTTTGTAGCGTTGAATAACTTAACGGTTTGATTGTTTAGTACAACCCTAGAGTTGGATATCATACGTCCAAAATGGTTTAATTATCGATTCGTAGATCATGTATTTACAGTACAGGCTTATCTTAGAATATCTTTCTATTAACCAGTACATAACGTGGTATTTCCAGTTAAATCTTAAATCAAGATAGTTTTACGACAGTAACTTATATGCTGTGCTAAGTGAGCTATATTCCGCGATTATTCTAGCAGGTTGTTTTTGACATAGTAACAAATAATATTTCGGTAGTTTTGTATTACGTTTTGTAAGATAATCTAGTTGAAGTCATTCAAGTTTTTGCTTGGCCGGTTTTGAAATATCGAGTTGTACATCTATTGTACTCGTTTACTAAGTTTCCTACTACTGTTACTACTTCTTGGTTTCGTAATGACTTAGGTTTCGACCGTTTCTTGAAATATTCGTTTCACTTGTGTCCCTCAATCTCTTATAGCCGCCGACACGATTGCTCCACGTCGATCCGATGTCATTTCCATAATAAAATCTTTATCTTTGATTTTTGGTGCTTTGTCTTTACCTCCATCTTTCTGTCAATCAATTATAATTTTCTTGCAATCGCGGGTATCTTAGAATGACGTGTTGTGCCACTCCCTTCCAATCTTATTTCCAATTTTAAGTTGTTCCTTTATTATCGCAGATTGGTACCATATCTCGATGACAAAATGAGTTTAGACATTTTGTCATCTTTGTTTATTTAATTAGCGTTTATGGACTATTTAGTTGTCAGCCCTCTCTATTGCATCGACTACCTCTTTGAACTGCAAAACTTCCTTGGTACTTCCTGTTCGTATATATGGAGATCAGCTAAACGATCAGCTATGCGCAGGATACTCAACATTAGGAAGACATTGACGAGATTCATCATTCGTACATTCTGAATACTATTGATGGGTGTATCTGCCGCTAGCTCACCATTCCAGTTCTAAGGCTTCTATGTTTTCGTAGTTTCTCGAGATCGTTGATAAGGTATGCAACATTTCGGCGACTGTGGTCCTTGCAATGCCAATATTAGTACATTGGTCGACTACTATGACTGATCTTCATTTTAAAATTGTGGTACGGCTGAGTTTTTCTAATATCACAAGTGTTTAGTGTCAACTCTCCGATTAATAACTTGAAAATAGTTCAAAATTTAAAAACCATTTTCGCTCAACTTAGGCTTCAACTTGTCATAGATTACATATCAGCTGAAAAACTTAATTGTTGATTACATTTTTTTTTTATTTTCACACGTCACAAAATGGGTTTTACTGGATGAGGTTCAAGGCTGCGATAGTTAAAGCGGAAAATACCAAGTTCAAATAAGGTCAGGATGTAATCAGGATTTTTTATCATCCGATTCTGATTAATATCGGTATTCTGGATGAATAGAGCTCAAGGTCGAATGGTTTTATGTTACTAAATCGGACCTATAGCCGAACTTTCTTACATTGTCTACGTCCTAGGTAGTTTTTCGGTACTGAAAAGGCATATTTTCCTATCACTATATATATTCTATTATTTTCGGAACTTTTGATCCAACAAAAAATGGAGATAATCTTAAATAATTTTTAATCAGCATAGTCAAGACTTTCAACTGTAATAAAAAAATATTTTGGGAAACAACTTAATGGTCAAGTTAATCGACTAATCACACCTTATAGCTATAATATGTATACAAACATGTATCGCAACATAGCTTGTAAATGTTACGAAATGTATAAAATTCAATTTCCAGCTTACAAACATGTTATGTATATGTGTGCTCGCATAATATGTTGTGTGCATGTTTTTCATATTTATATGTACATATACCACACCACGCTCATATACAAAACAATCATTCGTCTTTTTATGCTATAAAATTTAATATGTGTTCGTGCTGTTTCATGTAAATATTAGTGTATGTATCAAAAGCACAGTAATATATCTTATATACACACACACCACACGTCTAAATGGCAAACATATATTTTATACATAAATCCTTGAGCTAATGTTAAATATCAAAAAATCAAATTCAGAATTTCGAAATCGGATCGCGCATACACCAACAATTTATTTGTTTTAAAATGTGTTAAGATAATAAACTTGATTAGAAAATATTGTTTGACAAAAAAACTTATTATCCAAAAATAGTTTAAAATATTTTGTTCGAGGAAATCGTTAATATAAGTCTGACCTTTAAGCCACAAACAACACTATATAAAAAATTACGCATATCCTCGTTGCAATCCGAATATAAATTTATAGTTGGAACTGATATTTATGTAAATGTTTGTTGAGGTACAATAGCTCATTTAAACCTCATATGCATAGGTTCAAGTTATCGAGGTGATTAATATCACGTAGGCATCGTTGCGTTGATGCGACGATTTTAAGACTTAATGTTGGTTGAATACATTATGTTCCAACATAAAAGCAAATAAGAAAAGAAAACCAAAGGTCGATACGTATAAATGTATATGGTATATTGTAGGTAACATCTAAAGGGTTTTCCAATGAGAGGTTTCATTTTGAATGGCCTGCTATTTGGGCAGCTGTCAATTTTGAAGCTGCCAGCTTTTGACATTTGGCAAGTTATAAAACTACGCCATCACTAAAAATGATATGATACACGCTCCAACATCGCATTGAAAGTGTTTTAATTCACTAATTTTTACTAAAGCACTTTTTAGTCGTCTGGAAGCACCTTGTCTGTCGCCCGGCAAAAGTGAAACTAGTGGAAAGAAAATATTGCTGCTGTAGTGTTAAAACTCCCCAAAGGTTTGTCGATTCCTTGTCGATCTTTGGAATTAGACATTTCACAAACGACATGACACCGTCTTTTGCATACATTTTTGAAGTTCAGTTAAGACAAGAACTCCTCAAGCCGGTGTTCACCATAAACGTCGTATCTGTGCTGATAAGGAGTCCTTCTAATGCATGATACGAATTTTCATCGAAAAATTATCTTCAGTGATGAGGCCCATGTTCACCCCAGACGTCTTACTTTAATAAAGAGAATTGTCACATTTGAGGCTCAGAAAATCCAAGATTGACTGTTGAACAGCCTCTCTATCCTCAATGTGTCACTGTTTAGTGCGGGTTTTTGGGCTGGCAGTGTGATTGGGCCTTACTTTTCCGAAAATAAGGTTTGTGCAACTGTTATGGTGAATGGATTGCGCTACCGTGCTATGATTAATGTTTATGCCAACGCTCCACTATTGATTCAAGAACTTAAAGATGGAATTGTTGAACATACAGCCGCAAATGTGCGAATTTATCATGGAAAATTTCATGAAAAGGATTTGGTGCTGCAAGCGTAGCTGTGGCGGCCATTTAACTGATTTCAAATGTTAACTGACATACCTTCCTCTTTACAAAGAAATATACATTCATTGATTTCTCTTAAAAAATACTCGTTATTTTAAAAGTCAAAATAAAACCTCTCATTGGAAAACCCTTTATAAAATGAATACTACATATCAAATTCAACAATCTTACCTATATATGAACGTCTTGTTAATTGCATTCACCATGGTATATATATATTCTCGTACCCATCTAAATTTGTAGATTATCTTCGCTGTTTTTCTTATCATCGGGCAACACAGTTCTTCTGTGTTTTACAAATAGTATGAATATAGTCATTATTTCGGCTTCCCATGTTCAAGTGCCATGCGTATTGATAACATATTAGGCGATTTAATTTAGATAACATTGTTAAAGTTTGTTCCGTGATTTTGGTTATCTAGTCGTGTTTTTGCTAGCGTACTTGGCAACAATAATAATAAATAGCTTTAAATGGCATCGTTAGCCATAGGCATCGTTATTAATTAATTACGTGATGTAATTAATCTGCACACCATCAAGCCTCTTAGTTATGTTCATACTTTCTCATTGATTGTAATCTCAATGATTGTACATCCGCCTCCAACGGAAACACCTTCAATCACTCCGCTATTTGTTCGGTGATCTAACGTTTCGATAAACTTTTACCGAGGTTTAAAAGTTAACCTTCACGGATACAAGCACAAATGGTTAAAGCACGAGGTACCTGTTGCGTGCAATTGGAAAATCTTTTCCAATAACCAGGTTTCAATTACAACCATCGGATGGGAAATTTTTGCGAACTGTCAAATTTAACCACCGTCTACAAATTCTATATTTTGTAAAGTCCAAGCAACAGATCCTATGCGATATATATAATTATATTATATGTAACTCGACAGAGACTTGCATTTGAAACAAAACACAGAATAATCTCCAAAATATTGCCTCATTTGCGTATTTTCAGAGTTTACTTCCTCTTTTGTTTTGGTGCTGATTTACCCAACCTAATCTTTCTTAGTGTTCCGAAATAAATTTAAAAAATGGTCGTATAGGCTCTTCAGTAACTTTGTACTTGCCAGACGACAGAGACCAACTTAACAATATACAGAAATGTTGTGAAATATCTTTACAACCAAATGTGTTATATGAGCAATAAACTTATTCAAAATTTCTGGGGGCAGATGTAGTTTTTCCTGTCTTACTGCAACAAGGTCAGAAATTCTCTTTTATATGATTCGTATCTTTAGAGCCAGTTATACATTTAATTATATCCTTATAAGTTGAGAAAGATATTATACTAAAGGTGATTGTATCCTTTATATCAAACTGCAGGCGACGTTCTGAAACCAAACACAAAGCATATATACCAATTACCATTCCTCGTTTCTCTTGAAGACGATCACCAAGTTCTATAATAGAGCCACAGTTGCTATCAAAAATACTTAATAACTTCTAAAATTTTGCCTCCGTATATTCAGAATTCAGTACTACCTCTTATTTTACCTCTTAGCTGATTCAGCTAACAGAACCTCGCTCTTAGTAAACTTTCAATCCGAAGGTTTCATATGAGCAACAAACCTTTTCAACCCTTCAAATCATGTGGGGGAAGATGGCATTTGCTCTACTTTATTAAAGCAAGAAAAATTCTTCCTTATCTGGTTCGTGTCCTTGGAGCCAGCTAATGCTATATATTTAATTATATCCCTCGTAAGTGGACAAAATTGATAGTATAATATCTCGTCCAGAGGTAAAAAAACCTCTCCGTACATTAATTGTCATTGAGGGAACTTTCGATAACACATTTTTACGTCTCCTTTGAGCATTAGAAAAAAAATAAATGGCACACTACGGCAGCATGGAGACATCTTATGTTCAAGTGCCGGATTATTACAGCTAAATGAATCGATGAATTGGTTATTGTTAAGCCCGAGAGAGGATGCCCTCAATGGCTTGACGGGCTCCTTACTAGACTGAGCAACCCAAGGTAGAGTGACTACATCTGATTTGAATGATTTTTGATTCTGTGGAGTCTCTAGAGGGCACAGCAAATAAATAAGATAGCACGGGGTGGTTCTAAAATGGGGCAATCTAAGAGATTAATTTCTCTCTTGATCTATAGAAACAATGTGTTTCTTGTACTAAGTAAAACAAAATTGAAGCTACTCTGGTTTACTCATGGATTAGAAAATAGGGTTTGATGCATTATCGGTTTTGAGATTCTAAAGTTGATTCTTCTGTGGAACATGTGCGGTACCCCCTACAACTGCACGACCTTGGAGACTGAACAATTGGATTGGTGACTTTACTGACAAGAGATACAATCGAGCTCGTTAAAAGCCTGAATATAGTTTGGGAAGTTAGCTTATAAAGATGCATAGCATAAAATATCTTGAAGGTAGCGGTGCTCTGCGGCTTAACTTCCACTATAGTCCGTGCTCCATTTTTACTTATTAGATCTTTTAGTTTAATTTCTTCGAACATATTTAATAATTCTTGATCCTATCGAAATACTTTCGATACATATGTGTTTGCTCTTCGAATTGTCACTAAAAATTTAGTTTATTTATAACACATAATACAAGAATTACACCTAAGTCGAAAAAATGAAAACATTGGGAATTCGTATTTTTAGCGAATTTTTTTACGTCACAACATAAAAAAATATTTTGAAAACTGAAACAAATCAATACAAAATAATTTTATCGCACAAACACTCAAATAGGTTAAAAAAAATGCGAATGTTATCAATTCGCGGGTTCGTTTTTTATGTAAACCAGATCATCGCGTTTATTATAATTTAGAATTAGAGACGATTAGCAAATGTATTGTAACTAAGGGACAACATATTAAAGACGCATGTGCAATTTGTATCATATGTTCTTACGTAGGAAATTTTGACATACTTATAGTAATTGCCAAAGTCCTCAAATTTATATACATATCGATAAATCAACTTATCGTGTTATCACTCACGGTTACTTCTGATGTATATAGCATACGAGGTTTTGTGCGTTTATCGTTATGATGTCGGTGTATGCTTTTGTAATTTTATTACCGCAAATAATTATGAGTGTCGTACAAACTCATATAAATTGTATGTTAGATTATGCCAAGGATCATTGTGGTCATGATTTTTATCGTACCCTTGTGTGTAAATACATACATGTATGTTTTTTGAAATCGTCGCATGGTGCGCAAAGTTCAATCTAAATCAATTCTAAATTTAGATCAATTATAAATATCTGGTGTAGTCAAGTTTATTGGCAATAGGCCGTAATTTATATAGTTTTCATCTAATTCAGCTCCCTATTAAGAATTTTGATAACATTTAGTCGATTTGCCGATTTCATGCTCAATGTTATCTTACTCGTATGTCAAGACACTTAGTCAAAAAACAAATAATTGGCTGACCTTTGTAAATTGACTCAAAACATTGTAAGCTATAGTCAAAAACCTAAGATCAGACAAATGTTAGTCACGAACTGATTGCGTGATCAATTATTATAAATCATACTTATACAGTTTTTTTCTATTTGTTAATTTCAGATGCATAGCGGCAGCTCAACATCACTTTTACCGTCCCCTTCATCTTCACAACTATCACAGCAAGCTCTTTCCACCGTCATTGGAATAGCATCATTGATACTTGAGGGCCGTCCACTATCCGAAGATGATTATATAGCTCAAAACTTTTCAGATGATGGTACATCGAACATTGTGCAAAAAATTTCAGCTATCAAAAAACATACAACCGAACAGGATGCACAAAGAATAAAATTAAAACTGCTCCAGCTCAATGGGCTACCGTCTACAAGCAAAGAGTTGGAATGTCCCGTAGCCACAATAACTTCACCAACATCTCAACTCGACACGCTTATTACATTAAAATCATCGGACGAAGAAGATTTTGATTTTGAAATCGATGATGCGGTCGAATCAAATTTTACGGGATACGAATCACTTCAGTCTCTAGCCACATCGTGCTATAAAACAATTCCACGTTCATTCTATCGCACCTATAATTTAAATCGGATCACATCTATTGTACCAAATAGTTTTCAACCGTTATTTACCGCCAAATCATCATCACCAAAATGCCATAAACCAACATCGACTATAGTAACAATGTCGAATGGAACCACGTCTGGAGAAAAAGAAATTCCAAAACAGGGACCACATTGTGAAACATTTTTAAAAAAAATTGGTATTATAAAACCGTCTAATCCGAATCACGTCAACAATGATGATATGGAGGATGCATACGATCATCATATATGTAACGAATATCATCATAGTATATGTCGTCGATGGAATTTCAATCTGAATCAAATCAAATCAATTCTCAACCATAACGAACTATTGTGTATCGATGTGTATCTGGGGCCAGAAATTAATAAAATCCTTTTAGAGCAATGGATCATACAAATCACCGAGAAACCAACTAGTTTTAGTATTGGAACAAGTCATGGTGTTGGTGCCGGGATTATGATGACACTACAATCATTGTGTAGCGCAATACGTAGTCAATTATATTTTTCACAAATTTGTTCGTGGACCGATTTGCTCAAACGACAATCGAACAGTAATGTTTCATTGGACTTTTTAAATAATCCCCGCATTAAATTCGGTTGCAATGGGTTTCAGAATCAGAAAAAGTCATATTTAGATATAATCTATCGGGTCAAATCATTTAAAAATCTAGCTGGGATTACCGCATCGTTTGTGGACAAGCCGAATATTCATAATTTTCCAGACACCATCATATCGGATAGTTGTGTAGTGAAGGTGTGCTTGAAAAGTAGTAAACGATATGATTTTATACCAAAAGTTAGTTATGATTTGAATACATTGGCCGGCGTTCATCAAGCGTTTGGTAGTAGTGCTGGAGGTATGGTTTCCGGAAACACTAGTCCACATCATCATGGAGCCGGTGGCAATTTAATCGAGACTCAAACGAGCCCAATTGCAATTGCAACAAAATGCAGAGAAAAAGGAAAACACCAATGTAAATCCACACCGCCAGATGTCGACGATGATGAAGATAACGAGATGAATGTGATCGAACAGATTCCGAACGCAAATTCGAATTTACATCGTGAAAAGCAATTGATGAAATATAAAAAACGGTTGTTGAAACGTGAAAAAAAGAAGAAATGCTGTAATGGTGGAGGGAGCAGTAGTAGCACGAGTAGTAGCGCAAGTAATAGTAGTTTGGGTAGTAATAATGTCAACACCACAGTAAATAATAATAATAACACGACAAACATAGTAAATGGTGATCTGCATCAGAATACGTTTTCGACACATGCCTCAATCAATTCGATCCGTTTGCCGCTATACAATTGTGACTATCAGAATGTAACCCGAACGAAATCGATACAAACGAATAAAATTGAAGTATCCACCGTATCGACGCAAACCGATGTAATCGCCGATCATTTTCCAACATGTGATTATTGTGGTAACGATATGCAATGTATATGCTGGAACTGTGATAATAAATTATTAAATAATATTAGTAATAATAGTAGACATAGTAATAGTAATAATAATAATAATTTGAATAATGGTGATTTACTACTTCAATCAATATATCGTACAACAAATCGTAATAGACAAATAATCAATAATAATAATATTAATATTAATAATAACAACAATAATAGAAATTGTGATAAAAATATAAAAAATAATAATTATTTATGTAATGAGAATCATAATAGTAATAACGATAACAATAATAATAGTAATAATAACGAATATATTGAGCGAAGTGTTACTTGTGATAACTTAGATGTAAGAGATTGTCGTCTGTGTATAAAACGACAAAAAATCAAACATAATTACATAACGCCATTAACGTTGGAACATCCCGAAAGCTATAACTATCGTCGTACAATGTCGGAAAATTTAACCGGATACGGTATATGCTTCGACGATATGAACGACGATGACGCTTTAGCAGCGGATGATGAAAAACACCATCACAAATCGGTATTATTGTCTCCGTCAGCGATCTCACTAAACGATGATCCAAGTAATTTGCTCACATTAAAAAACTATCGTCGTGCATTTTCCGAAGACGTAATCGATTCGATTGTCGACGATGATATAAGTGAAAATAATTGTGTGTGTACAGATACAATAAATCTAATCCCAATATCGCACCGTCCCGCCGAACAAACACAAAACAATAGTAAAAATTTTAAAGATCTGAGTATACTAGAATCTCGCCGATCGACAATTATAAACAACGAAAACGAATTAAAATTACCACCCGTTCATATAAAATCGCCGAACCCATCGTCGTCGAACTTACTAGCAAATTCAACAACGTTGTCGCCACGATTTTACAAACAAATTGCGATAACAAAACGACGATCGCGTCATTTATCCGATCGATCGTCGGAACGTTCATCGATCGGTTCCGAAGAACAATTTTCGGACGAAGAATATGGCAACGGTTTGGATAATACGCTAGCAAGTCCTAATTTTAAATTTATTAAATATGGTTTTATGAAGAGTACAAGTTCGAATAGTTTTGGTTTATTTAAAAGTCGACCGCTATTGGGATCGCTCGAGGAGTCGTTGTTGCAGAATCGGTTCGAGCCTAAATTTCAAATACAAGGATATAAAGTATTATTGGGGGCATCGGGAGGTTTTTGTCCAACTCAGCTTACAATTCCGGCTCTAACCAATTTGTACGAATTGCAAGGGAATACACTTTCGACGCCATATGTTGTAAGTATAGACCAATTTTATATTTATACTCAAAACACGATTAAGTACGAGTATATTATTGGATTGTGGTCTGAAATTTGAACTATTAATTCGTTCGTGAAGTTTTTATTAGAATACTTATTTGGTATTTTAAAACTGAACTAGGAGGTTCTTGAATTCTATTAAGTATTAAATTCTAAAACTAATACAATTCTGGAATATTCTAGCTACAAGCATCACTCAAGTTGTGTGCAGGCACTTGCACGAACAACTCAAATTTCGAAATGATAGCACAATTTGGAATTTTGAAGGCAACTGTTAAAATTTACAAATTTTAAAGTAAAGTAATTTTTAAGAATATTATACATATTTTAGCATCCTAGTTGTCTAAATGACTTAGAATTGGAAAATTTAGAAAATTTAAAATTTATCTGATGTTCAGATTTAACTACCACCATCGAGTATTTCTTAACGTTATATTGTGAGAGACTAAGGTATGCGCTTGAATATTTAGGAATACCAAACAAATACGTACATCTATGTAAAATGACAATGACTGCATTCACAATGCTGATAACAGGCTATCGAAAACTTTTACAATTATTTTTGGTGTTTGACTAGGAGTTCCGCTGCCCTTTTTAATCTCATGTTGGAATGCATCCTTCGTAAAAATGAATCGAATCAGGATAACATCTTATTCAAAAATAAAAATATCTTTGGATAAGCTAAAACTGTTGTATTGTGAAAAGTGAAAGGTGACAGATGAGTTTGAGAGATGGCTTTGAACATTCGTCAGATAAACGTTGATGGCACATACCGAGTTCTTTTCAATCAAGAGATCAAGAATATATCTAATACGAATTGCTGATATCGTGCATGAAATCAAACGACAGACAGTACGCTGGTTCGATAATGTTCTGTGTCTGATCTAGACCCAATAATAAAGCGAACTTTAAAGGGAGAATCTCCTTATCCACCTACTTTCATAGGTTAGGTTAGGTTGAGTGGCAGCTTCGGTACACATAGACCGGTGACGGTTCGTTGTGATGGTTCTCATAAGGGTAATAGGGAAATAAGATCCACAGGATCTTACTTTTCCTATTGCCCTTATGAGAATCAGTTTGAGCTACTTAAATAGCGTGATAAGTCTCGGACCTTACAGTTTTCGAGATAAGAGAGGCAGTCTATTAAGAACTTTTGTGTTAAGAACTTATGTCTTTTGTGTGCCAAAGCCGGGCATGAGCATAGGAGGAGGACTACCGTCTCTTCCTCCTCTTCGTCCAAACAGCTTCTGCAAAAGTCATTAACTTCTAGACTTAGCCTCCTCGCATGTTCTCCAAATAGGCAATGTCATATGAATATCCCCACGATCATTTTTAGTTCACGTCTTCGTAGGGAGAGTAGTATCTTTGAGCGTTTCAAGTCCAGCTTTGGTCAGACCTGCCTTGCTACTTTACATGAGAGTGTGTTCGTTCACATATCGTTCGCTGGCGCTACTGTCTCCTTTTTAAGCACAGTCTTGAGTACCTTAATTGGTCTCTTGAACTTTGGCCTTTCCGGTAGCAGTTGGAGAGTTATACCATGCCTCGCTAGTTCGTCCAGCCCTGCAGTTTCCCATAAAGTCCGAGTGGCTGGGGACCACACTATCTGAATGTTGAAAAAGTCACTCATCTCATTTAAGGACGAGCGGCAACCCAACGTCACTCTAAAGACGTCAGAAAAACAGAGTCCAGCGATTACCGCCTGCACATAAATTAATATATTAGTCAAGGATACCACATTATGTCTCAACCAGTTCAGGACCTCCTCAATCGCTTTCACCTCTGCCTGGTACACGCTGCAGTGATCAGGGAGACAACCTGCTATATCTACTTCTAATTTATTACAGAAGACTCCTGCTTCTACTTTACCATGAAGCTTGGAGCCATCCGTAAAGAACTACAATTCTTCCGTTTTCGCTGCCGACCCGCTCCTCCAAGATTCCCTTGAGAGGCAGGTATTTCGGAACCTTTTCTCGAAGCACAAAGTCGGTGTAACATAGGCTAGATTCGCCAGTTCTTTCCTCAGCGATCTAATTATCGTCGAGTGTCCTGTCTGAAGACATTTCCACTGAGATATAGCTGATAGTCGAGTGGCCGTAATCGCCACGACTTTCTTGCCATAAATGTCCACAGTACGTTACTTTATCAAGAGCTGGCCACAACATGCTTACCCCATACAGAAGTACAGGTCTTACTACAGATGTGAATAGCCAGTGTACCAGCTCCGTCTTCAGGACCCATCTCTATCCGATAGCGTTTCTACACGAGTACATGGCTATATTAGTCTTGTCTACTCATTCCAAAATGTTGGCCTTCCAGCTAAGCTTACTGTTCAAAATTACGCCTAGAAACCTACTTTCATATCACCAGTCAAGTATTACTAAGGCTATCAAACCCTGCTCTACATTGTTGAATTTTTTTGCAGTGCAACACAAGCTGTTCAATATCCTCAGTAACATACAAATCACTACAAAACTATTCCCTTCCAAACGACGTTTAAACAAACACTATTTCCAATTACCATTATTTATTCTTATTCTTTCAATCGTTCGTACCATTTTTTTACCATCCTTGAGTACCTTATAAAAAAAATGCTCTCAAGAAGACACTACACAGCTCACTATACTTCTTTCGTTTCATTAAACTTAAAGTATGAAATTCATCCATCCATTTATTCCATACATTCACCTGCAACATTCGAAGTATATGTCTAAGATCTCTTTTATCAAACATTTTCACAGTATCACTCACACTTTTCCGTTTAGTAAGCTTATCAGCCCTTTCATTACCTTCGATTTGTGGGACGGTACCCACTGGATGATTCGCAATGACAGGATCAAACACATTCATAAATCATATTCACATACACATTGTAATCTTCCTATCATTTCGTTCAAAAACACACTATTTCTAACACACTTTCTAACTGTTTCTCTCATTCTAATCGAATCTCTCTTGTAATAGAGAGGTGAATCACCTATTTAAGACCATATATTGTGTATTGGGAGTGAATTTATCGCACACAATAGCACTCAAGCACATGCATTCTCAACTTTCATTATCTGGCTAAAGGCCCTTTTCGATCCGTTTCCAAACACACTTATCCCATATGCAATTCTGGAGGATTCTAATGCCCCTCTTATCATATCAGTTACGCACGTACACCCCATTAAGGTGTCAAAATTCAGTCGTCTATCTATCCATATTCCTAAATACTTGTATACATTTACTTGATCAATACGATTTTCATCTAAAACCCATGCATGCAAATTTACTCTCGTATTCACTTATAAAATTAAATTTTCCAAAGATTCAAGCATCCAGTTAACTTTTGTTTGAGCATTATTGATCGTTTGCTCGATACTGCGTCCTTTGCCAATGACAACCAAAACATCTGCAAATTGTAAAACCTTTTGGTTTCTGTTGTTATCGGTGTGCAATTTAGAGGTATATGGGTTGAAGAGAGTTGGCGAAATTTTGCTACATTGTGGAAGCAAAAATTCGAGTTTAAGAGTTACTTTGCAGATGATTAGGCGTTAAACTATGCTCCTATTAGTTATGAATCTGATGTGTATGCTTTACTTCAAAATGATTTAAACAAACTTATAAATGGTTCTATTATCGTAAGCTTTCAGATACTTAACCAAATTATTGAGGTTATATAGGATAAAAAAGCTCAACTATTAATTATCGTCATATAATGTATCTTGACAATTTCTGCAATTTAACTTATGTCTACCACACTGCTTTTACCTAGGAGTTGTTGACAAATTTAATTATTTTGGATTAACTATTGATTCAAAGCTTAACTGGAATATCATTTATTTAATATCAGAAACAACGTATTAACTTAAATCTTCGAATGTTTTTCCTTAGTCAACCCTTAGACAACTTTCACACGTATAGGATACTCGTCATCAGTCTCCTATATTAACTCCAACTATTCATTACTGACATTATTTTGAAAGAGTTTCTTGAATTTGGCTTTTGAAGCAATACTTGTAATATCAACTGGAACACAAAGTCAATTAACAATTTTTCCATATTTTATTATTTATTGACTGTCAATTAAATTTTATTTTTATCATTTTACTTTGAATTTAATTTTGAACTTTTACATTGTTTGTATTTCAACCAAAGAAATTAATTATTATTGTGTATAAATTTATGTTAATCTATTTTGCCCGCTCCAACACAATTCTCCATCTATCTATCAGAAGTTTACTTTATAAGAAAACAAAGTATTATTGTTTTTCATGCTAAATATAATGACAATAATAACTAAAAACTTGTGTTACCTCGTCGAGTAGATATCGCACATTGAACTCGTGTTGACAAGCTAGAAGTCAACCTTCTCATTTATTTTTCAAAATTATTTTTCCATTTTTGAACCACAGATTCCTGAAGCTTTTAATTATTCTTTCAGATAAAGTGTATATATTCTGCTTTCAGACATGTCCCAAGCATTGATTCGGATTGAAAGCCGACCTCCTTGCTAACCATGTTAATGTACGTGCATTTTTATTTACAATGTATAGCACGACTACTTTTACGACGTTATCTTAAATGAAATAAATATTTACTTTAATATAATATAAGGAACCAAAATTCATTGACATAAGTCATGTTCCTCTTAGAAGTTCAAGTTCAGTACGAATATTTAGAGAAATGCTTCCCAAGTCATAATTGACCCAACCCAGGCAGGATATTGAATCATCAAAAAAACTTACCCCAATTTTCAATTGTCCAGTTGACATGTTATCGCTTAAAACACTTGGAAACCCGTACTTTTGAAGTTTTAGATCAGGCCGATGGACTCTTGATAAATCGGTTTCTTACAACTATTGATATCAATATCCTAATATGTGTTTCTCTGAGAAGGTACCTCCTTCGATTATTACCAGCTTCTCGATAATGCGAAAATACACGAAACTATTTGATTCCTATCAGATTAGTTAGATACTAACCTTCGTACAATAATGCCACTATTCTCGGTGCATTTACTTCAGTTACATTACCAATAGATGACACCGATCATCTGATATGACCTTAATAAATAATTTAATTTTAAAAAACTTTTGTATCACAACCGAACTTTGCTATATTTTGGTAATAATTCAGTTACAATAATATCAGCACTGTTACATGTAGTAGAGATTGCTTATGCTGAGAAATGGAAATCTTAAATAAAGAAGAAGGTCATTGACAGTAAAAATGTGAATATTTAAACTTTAAGATATTATGTCGTATCTGAAAATACTAAATGAGAGCATCATGACATCTTATAAATATCTTATACATAGTCGAGATCATTAATTCAATTTGGTTGGAATAAAAAAGTTCTGATCCAATCTAATTTATAAACATCCTTGACCCTCCTCAGCTCCTACCATTTAAACACTGCATACTAAGTATGCCGTTATACAAACCACAGCTCTCATAAGGATCTTCAGAAGCTCAAGGTTTTATTTTACGGGCAATTTGCTCTTGATTAAGATCCTGGGTTTGTCTTTGACAAGGACATGGCGCTCGTGAAGTGCAACTTGCTTAAAACTCAGTTTCGGAATTTCTTCCGATTCTGGGCCTTCATTTTAGTTTATGCTAGAGGATGGTCGTAACCGACCTGATTCTTCTTCCAAAGGAAGAATGAGTTTTGTTGTCAGAAAGGTTGTTCTTGGTAAAAGAGTTTTTAACTACTCCCTCTGTGCATTAGTGTCTAAGTTGATAGCTAGGATATAATTGTTCCCTGTTAGAGCTTTAATTGACGCCACCAGAGAAATGTTTTCTAGAGAAGCCGAAAGCACCGTCAAGATATAAAGCTCCGCTGCACTATTCGTTTCCTCAAAGTTTTGTTTCGTGTAACTCATAATTATATGCCACGAGTAGTGGAGAAAAACTTGTCCATCTGTACAGAGATCCACAGTGCGCAAATAAGACTACATGGTCCAGAGGGCGCCTGATATCCGAATACACCGTTTAAGACTGCGCTAGTCTTTAGACTTAGCCTCAACGAAAGCCAGGTTGGTTATCCTAAATATATCCTATTCTTATCCTAATCTGCAGGATACAGAGCTGACAGGTAGTATCAGCTTGACTCCCTCCAAACAGCTTCACACCTGGGGCCCTATTTCTGTATACGATACGAATCTTCATTCGGTACGAAAATTGTATTCGATACGAAAATGAAATGGTATTTCTGTATACGAACGTACAATAGTTTTTAATTTTTGCAGTGTAGGGATAGGGAATTTATTTTTTTGAAATTTCCTTTAAAATAACGGAGTGTATTTGTGATTAATGTCACTTTTTGACATTTAGTTTCGGTAAACAAATTAATCACGGCGGGATCTTTTTTTACGTTTTTATATTAAAAATAATAATATATTTTAATATAATAATATTTTATATTATCAATAATAATTTTATTTAATTTGTCTTTTTTTTAATATGGAATTTGAAATCAAACCATACTCTCTTCCAGAGGTCTGAATTTCTAACTGGTAAAAAGCCGCTGTTGTGTTATAACCTCTAGTTAAAGCGGGGTGCTTCTCCATGAATGCAAGCGATAGCTTGTATTGTTTAGCCGTTGTTATGCCCTAATAATAAAAATAATTTTATGTTGTTATGCCAATTAAAACAAAATCCTAATTTATAAGATCAACACATTAACATTTACAAATTTCATTAATTGATGAAAATGTCTCCATTTTATTCTGTATCTCCTATTTAGTAGCATAAAGTGTATACTATATAAGCAGGGCCGTCTTACTCTGAGGAGAACTACATTTTTCATATCTTCCATGATTAACCAAGTTGTTAAGCTTCTACTATGGCATTGTTATCCTCCATACCATCGCTGGTACTCTTACTTTCCTTTTTCTTTGTGAGTTCCAGCCCAATGATATCCTCCTTAATCACTTGGCGATGCTTAATCCTCAGTGTATGGCCAATCCATTTTCACTTTCACCTTTTTATTTCAGTTTCTATATCTATCTATCTGAGTTTCTTTCTACCTTTGTATAGCCATGGTATTCAAATTTGTTTACATCAATTTGTACATTATTGATGTGCATTGGTGTGGTTATATTTTTGTTGAATCTCACCGTCGTGGTATTTCTGGTGTTTATCTTGCAACCAACATCGTTAGCTAGATCTGATAGATGTTGTATTTTTTGCTGCATGTTTAGTGTTTACTGAGCAGGCATATATGTCATATGCATATCCCAGATCATTGAATTTACCTGTTAATCTCCATTGTATGCTACTATAGGATACGTGATGGCAATTGAATCCGCATTACATTATCCATTAAGATCAGGAACAGCATTGGTGAGAGTACCCATTCTTATCTTATATTGCGTATCTATTTATCATTTTAAATGGCCGTTCGAAATGATATCACAAAATAATTCATATTAATACTATTAATAATAAATTACTTTCATATTTCAATTTAATAATTTTTATTTTGCTTCCTTTCGATAACTAAATACACAACGAACATATAGTCGGTCATGATCGTATAAAAACTGTACGAATTCGTATTGCGCAATAAGGGAAATTTTGCCAGTCAAGTTTGACTGAGATGGCTTTGTGTTTCGTTTGCACTACTATTCAGTATATATTTTTGTCTCATTTTAATTTTTACTGACAGTCAATTTTTCTCATGGAATAGAACCTTAAGATATATGCAAAATCTTTCTGTTTTTTTTATTTTTTTTTTTAAGTTATGCTCTTTTATGACTTTAAGGAGGAAATCGTTATAAGATAAGATTTTAAAAAAATTTGAATATTTCCCTTTCTAACGGTTATAGAACGACAAAAACGACTTATGCCCTTTTATATTAAGACCACAGATTATGATTATCTAGTAATTTTTAAAATAGTATAAAAACTGGTTTTTTCTCAGTCACTCAGGCTTGATTAGCCCATTGCGACGTCTCTTCGCAGACGTACACTCTCAGTCTCGAAATCTGTTTCGTCTTCTAAGATATGAAAATATCTGGTAACCTCAAGGTTTTTAGTTGATCCTCAAATAGGAATTGTAATCCTAAGCAGTGCAGTCTATGGAAAGAGTATAAAGTACATCATCATAAGTGGTGCTGAACAGTTTCTTTTTCTCCTTCCCCACACTGTTCGCATTTTGCGATTTTCCGAATTTTCGAACTTTCATTTGATTACCCAGCAAGAGCCTTAAAGTGTGTCTATCATTAGAATTTGACAATGAATAATTCATGGATATCTTATTCCAAACGTGATTTTATTTTTTATCAGTCTAAATATCACAGGCGCTAATTTTTTAAATATCATTTAAGGATCAGAATCTTGCACCTAAAGAAAAGTGATCTTATCAGCACCATGTTAATATTTTGTTTAATACGAAAGAAGTGTGCTTCAAGATAGTAATCAATGTTCTTATTAAATTCAATATTATATTTATTTTGTGCATCTTTTTCAATCGTGATCTACATTTTGAAGAATACAAATCAGCATTGTTTTGATTTGTACTAGTTACTTAATTTGACTTATAGTCTACTTGAAAGAGAAAGTTTTGACCACTTAAATGAATCTTATATCAATTTCTCAAAAAAATTGAAACTTCTATTTATCTTATCATAGGCTTCAAGAAGATCATTATAACATTTCTCATGTTGAAGTGATAGTTTGCCAATAAAAATGTTCAAAAATTGTATTTCTCAACACTACACGAAATAATTGCTATTTTTAACGTTTCTTAGCTGAACGAATTTATTAGCACTCAACTTTTAGACATTATTCAATATTTAACACAAAATCGATTTGAAAAACTAAATAATTCCATTTTTTTATTTATACAGTGTGAAGTTCGTTTACCCCGCAAAGGTTATTCCATACCAATAGCTGGAACTGTTCAAACAACCCTATTAAATCCACAAGGAACGGTTGTTCGAATGTTTGTTGTGCCATATGATTTTCGTGATATGCCAAATATGAGTACCACATTTATACGTCAGCGGATATTAGCATGTGACGAGAGTATAAATAAGAATGGTAGAAAATTGGAAGCACTATCGAATGCCGAACAAATGAGATTGCTTCGTTATGTGATACATTTAAGGTAGTATTATTTATTATTTACTATTTGTATTTATAAATAATACAATTATTTATTTATTTATTATTTGATTTTCGTTTCAGATTCCAAAAAACTCGTTCAGGCCGTTTATCGTTGCACACCGATTTAAAATTATTAATATCACGCCGAACCGATTGTGATACCGCAAATGCACACGCAAAAGGTGTTTTAGAATTACCAAATGAATTAAAAACTGTTAACATATCGCCCGATAATCCCAAATATAGTTCACGTATCGATAAAGTAGATAAAAAATTAACGTTTTAGTATGAATCGCCCACTTCCCCGGTTTATGGGGATACACAAGCTCCCCACAATTATTAATTATGTTTAGTTTTTTTTTTAATTTAATTTAATTACTGTTTAAAAAACAAAAAACGTTTTTTTTATATATTTAATTATTTTTTTTGGACATCTGTTTCTCGTTGTCAATCGAAAAGATTTTTAGTGTTTAAGATTTATAAAAGCGAATTGTGTTGTTTTTTAAAATTTATATATTTTATATTATTGGATAAGGAAAAAAAATATTTTTAAAAGAATGAGAATTTTTTTTAACATTTAAAACATTTGGCTTTGCTTTTATTTTATTTTTTTTATTAATTTTGAAAAAATTTATTACAAAAATGCGAAAAATTATTGTGTAGTTTATTAAAATTTTCTTTTTTTTTTTGGTATAATAAGATTTGGATATCTCAAGATATATATAACATATATAGGAAGTAGATAACGATTGTTTGAAGAAAAAAATTGGTTGAAATTTTAAAATGCACATTCCAAAATTTTAAAATTTGATTACAACCAAAATAAATTTATTATCACTCTTATTACTCTTTTGTTTTAAATCCTCTTTACACTAAGGTTGTGTGTGAATGTGTTAAAATAGTTTAAATTAAATAAAAATTCCAAGAAACTCTAACTTTTCAAAGTATGAATTTACTGTTGACGATTGGATTGGGCAAATAGTTTGTCTCATCCAAGATTTGTAATTTTTTACTATTTTTCAACATGAATTCACACACAGTCCACCCAACATAACTTAACATTATAAAACAATGAGAAATTATAAAAATTATATAAAAATATTATTATCACTGTGATTTATAAAAAAAAATATATATTATATATTATTAATAATTATTAAAATAAAAATGTTTTAAACAAAAAAAAAAAAGTTGAGAAATATTTATATGTATTATACAAAATACAATTTATTTTTCTAAAAAATATGAAAAATTTATAAAAAAAAACAAAAATTAAAAATTTAATTGCAAACATTTACAATAATTACTGATTTTTTTTTATTATTTAAAAAATTTGTTATAATTTTGTGCTTAAAAAATTGTATGTTTTCGATTTAACTGAAAAAAAATTTGATGATAAAAAAAAATTATTAATTTTCTTAATTATATAATTTTTATTTTGATGGATTTTTTTTATGATTCGTTAAATTTACGTGCATGAAAACATTCATACCCTTAATTGAAGTAGTTGTAGTACACATGAATATCATTTACATACCGTCTCGCCCAGTTTTAATTCGATATCGAAAAATCCGCTATTATGAAACTAGTAGGTGTTTCTTGAATCTTCCACAGTTTTAGAAGCAAGATTTTATTAACAGATTTCAAATCAAATTAATCTATTTCAAGTGATTTAGAAAACACATTATTGCTAACTTCTCGGTGGTTCAAATTTTTCGATATCGAATATAGTCCGATATCTGGAGGCTATTATGTTTTCATTCGATAGCGGACCCGAACGCAGAAGGGCTTTTATGAAATAATCCGATATCAAAAAATCCGACTTCCCGCAATTTTCATATTATAAAATTAATTGTGCGAATTTGTAAAATGTAAGCATAAAGTTAGCAATAATGTGTTTTGTAGTTCACTTAGATTTGCTAAATTTTATTTATTGATTAATGACTTGTCAGATGAAATCTATTGATGAAATCTAAAGAAATAAATGAAATAAGTCTCCTATATAGAAGTCGGATTTCGACATTAGATTTTCAGAAAATCCGATTTCGTTTTATCTTTTTAGTTTCATAATAATTCGGATTTTGCTATTATGGAAATACGATATCGAAAAATTATGAAAAATTCGATATCGGATCCGAATTATTATTTAACCAAAAAAGGCAAAACGAAATCAGATTTTCCGAAAATCAAGTGAATTACAGTAAAAACCATAACTGTTATCCTGCTTTCTTCATGCTAACATTATGTAATTTCGACCCAATCTCATAATAGGAAAATTCGGATCGGATTTTTCGATATCGGAAAAAATTCGAAATCGGATTATGGCATAAAAGCTCCCCGGATTATTTCAGATTATTCCCTACCCTATAAAATGATTCTCAAATCATTTTAAAGGCTGAGAGGCTTCGAACACCATATCATCTATTTTCGATTTTTATCATGCTGATGACAAGGTCTATTATGAAAAAAATCCGAATCCAATTTTTTCTGAACGCTCAAGACAAAACACGACTGCTATTTAGTTCATGTATTTCGATTAGTCGATTAGTCGTAGTTTGATATTTTATAACATTAAGCAAACAGTTATATTCTTCAATTCTGATTTTTTCGTTAACGGTCGGACATATGTCATAATAAATATTTCACAATGGGGGTCACCACAAAAAATTGTTAGCCAATTCTAATGATAGTTGAGCGACGATGGTTGGATATCATTGTTAAATTTTTTATCTGCAATTGAACCAATTAATTTGAATAATTTAATATTGTTACAATAACACTGTCGATTTTGATCTATCCAATTTGCTTGTGCCATTCCATTAAAGTATTACTCGAAGGTTCGAAATAATCTATTTACGACTAAGCCGAGTCCGACTACAATACAATTGGACAATCATATAATTATTTATACACGAATGTTATCAAAAACAATTGAATCACTGTGATTCGTTGTAATCGTTCTTTTTGAGTAAATTTTTATGACCTGATTTGGCCGGGGCTGTTATGTAATTTTCGATCCGCCGTGGATATTTCTATTATGTTTTATTTTTCATTTTGTAAATTACGAAAATCGTAAATTCCGCCATATTATAAACCAAAAGTAAAACAATAGGAATTCGTATTTTACGAAATAGTAAAAATTTCATAATAGTCCCCAGATTGGTGGTCTTTTATGGATTGAGTCTTTTTCTCTAGGTTCTTAGATGTTTCCCATTGGCAATGTTTCTTTATTAAGTTGAATGAGTCCTAATTACAAGGATATATTTTCTTGAGTTTCGAGGGCTTTCTAAATGTCTGTAGGTAAGACTACTGGAATGGTTGAACGCTTCTTCTTGGTGTTGCTTTTCATTATTAGGGTGAGTTCCTTCTATTTGCTCTTCTTAATACACTAGTTAATTAAGGTTTAAGTAGTGGCAGGGTTTTCGAACTCTATGCCTTTATATTTTTTTATATTTCACCCTAAAAGAAAAAGTTAAGTTGGCAAACTACAGCAAGTTTGACTCTCGAATTTTGATACTGTTCGAATCCACATGATTGTCATACATATGTAACAAAAATACTATCTAATGATCGTTGAAAATGAAGATAATACGTACAAAAGGTAATCTGTCACTTTGATGTGCACCAGTGGCATGTATCTGGGTCATTCAATGACAAAATTTATATTGATATTGCAACAAACAAAACAGCGTCTTCAGATTTGTCGAAATAACGTTCTTTTCTACCAATGATTGAGATACAGCTACGTTTACTTATCGTCCCCAATATTTAAAGAGATATAACATCTTTAGTGCACACAAAACAATTATCTGCCAATTCATCTTTTAATCGAACAAGTAAGATATAAACTTTCCTGTGCATGAGTGAACGACTGTGTGATTGTTAGCTAGGTGTCTAGAAAGAGTCGTTTGGTATGGAGTATAGCTTAATTTGTAGACCTTTACGTTATATATATTCCCGATAAGCATAATTGAATATATGTAACCTTAACCCAATTGATTATTGAAAATAGATTAACATCAATTTACACGTTAGTGTCTTTTAGTGAACGAGGTCAGGTTCATTTTAAAAAATAGCGAATATGTGTAAATTGCTAAAACAGTCATGTACAAGACAGAATTCTTTTGAAATGAGTTATCTTGTGCAACAAAAGCTATTCAAGTGCTGAAACGAGTGTAGAGCGTAACACCATGTTAGGTTATCATATAATTTTTCTACTAAGATCAAAAGGCAAGATGGCAGCATCTCAATCTGCAAATATTTAATCTTAGTTTTAATGTAGCGAAAGCGTTGTGCCTTTAGCTTAGCAATAACGTAATGCATCTCGACATTGTTTCTGCTGATTGCTTTGATATTCTTTAATTGATTGTCCTTATGTGAAGAGTGTAACCAGGCGTGCTATAAACCGAATGAAGTATAAGGTTTCAATCAAGCTTATAATAAACCACTGCCATTCGATTACCAAATTATAATTTTAATTAATTAAAAATAATATTTAGAGAGAAAAACAATAAATTCTTAATTTTTTCGTGTGTGATAATTAACGCCAACATTTTACTATTAAAACGTAAATAATTAAAACAAAAAACATTTTTTAATTATATTATATAAATTTATAGAACCATATATAACAAATTACATACATACATATTATAGAAAACAATAAACAAAATCATAGTTTCTAAGAAAACAATTTCTTTAATTTTATTTAAATTACATACATACATACGTACATACCTACATATTATAATTTGTAATGTTTTTTCATGTTTTAGTAAACAAAATTTATTGTATTTGATGATATACTATATTTTAAAAATCAATTAAAAATTAAAATAAATAAATAAAAACTATATAACAAATCACATTTGATGTATATTTAGTTGACAACCATATTTTATGTAACTGTAATTTAACGGAAACGAAATACATATTCAAATAAAGTTGACATTTTTAATTTGTTGTGTCCGGTACGAGATGGCACTGAAATCGGTAAAGTGAAACATAATTTTTTAGAACATAACCTCGAAAAATTTTGACATTTCGAGCAATGTGTGTTTTGTTTTTATTTTGATTGTCGCACTGGTGAAGTTATTAAAATGAGCGATTCTGACAGTGATTACGACGTAGAAGCGTATATTAAGCCGGATAAAATAGTGGCACGTCCGCGAAACGACGAACAAGGTGATATACTGGGAAATTTTGATGATGCTAAATTATTAGAAAAAAATTATGGCAGTGGCAGTGAAGACGACGACGAGCAAGCAGCCAATAAAGATGATGCCAAGGAAGATAAACGAATGCTCGACATTGCCGAAGAATCGAGCAACGATGAACCACCTCCGCCAAAATATCGAAAGCATGATGCATCAAATGGTCTATCAACGGAACAAATACAAAAATTACTAGTCGGTACGAGCAAAGCAAATCGACATGTACTGTATGTGACATGCCTCAGCAGTGAAACAACAAAGGAATCGCTAAGTAATTTTTTCTCTCAAGCCGGAACTGTTAAATCAATTCGTATACCAAAAACACGTAAAAGTCTATTCGCATTTGTCGAAATGGCCGATATGCCAAGCTTTCAGAGTGCATTCAAACTGCACAATCACACATTGGATGGGCGACAAATAAAAGTGCAGATTTCGGAGGCGGGCAAAAAGAAATCGGCTAACAAGAAAAATATTATAAAACAGAAAAATCGTTGCTTGGCCGAGATGCGCAACGAGACAAAATCATTTTTGAAGAGTGGTAAGAGTTTTGGACAAACCAAAACGGCGAAAAATCGAGCGTGGCAAAGGTCTAAAGAGAAGAAAAATTAAAATTGTTTCAATATTCAAATAAATGATTATTATTTTGTATTCCAAATGTTTTTTTATATAACAAATCACGATCTTGAAAAGTGAGAGTAAATGCATTAATATACTACGAACACTAAGTCCATTGATCGCTATGTTTTATCTGGGTCAGTTGAAAATTTCGGTTTTATATTTGTTTTAATTGCTGAATGCTGACCAACCTTCGAATAGATACTGTACAAAGTATGTATTTAATGAAAGTGCAATGATTATGATTCTCCTTTAGACCTTGTGGTCTACTAATAATCATTTGTACGGCCTCGTAATAAAGTTTTATATTATAAGAAATTCTGTCTGGTAAGTGCTGCAATCAATTTATCTTTATAATTACTATTTGGAAGCGGATTAAATTGGATATCGGTTCTAAATCTGAAAGGACCACCTGCAAAGCTAATTAAAACGATTGGTCATATTTGCCTGTTTCGTCATCTGGATTTATCTTGGGACATATGGGAACAAGATTTCACTCCATACTTATTCACTAAACAATATTTATTCACCAATCTCATCGCTAATACCAAGATCATCCAAATTATCAAGGATGCATTCAATTTAGATTGAAGGTGTCCTTGATGAATTAATGAACCCATACAGCCTATCGTTTCTCACATCGCGTGTAGAACTTATCGCGTAAAACTCCACAGTTCAATAGTTTCGATGATCCCTCCTATCTAAGCAACATTGGTATCCGACAAAACCCATGGAACTTTTTTTGATTAATTCTTACCTGAAGTTTGTTAGTTAATTCGCTCATCAATATAGTCATACCTAATTCTCGAGCACAACGATAGGTCACATCGCTAGATAGGCTAGTTGCTGATTTTGACCATAGATCTTTCAATCAGCACCATCGTAGATGTGGTGGATACGACTTAATGGTTGAGTTCTCCATCACAAACTTTCTTTGTCAATTGTGTTGCCGAGCAGGGGCAATAAGAATTTAAATTGCTTTTGAATTGAATAAAATTTCAAAACAGGAAGTACTTTGTAAGACTTTCACGCAATCTGAACCAATGGCGTGTTAGTTAAAAATGCAGCAGTTGGAGAGGAATAGAAACAAAGAAAATCCTTAAAAACTGATCCAACACAATCCTTCTACTAAGTATCTATTAGTAATGGATGACACCTGAACGCATTTGTAGATAGAAGAAGACCGACTACTGTACTAAGGTGAATACCCTCAAAGAGACCGCTGAGATGCTGATCCATCCCATGAGGAATCCGCCATGCAGAGATTAAAGAAAAATCGTTTACCAGAAGTTGATTGCATTAATTCAGAGCACTTGATATTCGAAGGACTAACTTTGTGGAACTGTCTTTTCGACCTTGTTCGATTGAGTGAGGTAAACTATCGGTGAATACCAAGGAGGATTCCGTCCATAACGGTCAGTCCAAATCAAGTTTTCTCGCTACGGATGATTCTTTCCAAGTATACTACGAAACATCTTGCGGTGTACACTAGGTATTCCTAGATTTCAGAAAGCCTATGACTCGACCAATCCAGAGACGATAAGCTGAAATTGTACAGAGTTTTAATCAGACCCATTGGAACTTGACGCATGAGTGTAAAAGATGCTGATCCTAACCGAATGATACAACAATCGTTTAAGGGAGAGCCGGCTTTCGGTATGCGAAGAGGTCGCTGTCAGCTCCACGGCGTAGAGAGCAATCTGGCATCTTCTAATTACTTGGAACAGAATGTCAGATAGTTGACACGATTCAACAATGACCTTTTAAAATCATCAAAAACAAATGGCCCCAAGTTGAAGAAGCTTACGTCTTAAATACTTTAAGCGTACGTCAAATAACTAAACTGTTGAAAAATTGGAAGCGTCGTCAACTCATATAACAACTATGCGCAGTTAAAAAAGTAAAGAAGATAGTTAGCTTCGACCGCAGGCAATTCATGGAAGGCAATATTTTCTCAAAAGAATCGCAGTGACAAATAGAAACAAGCCCACTTTATCTGTAATCTTGATCAAAATCGAAACATACCAACCATAAAGGAAACATCTAGTCAGGTTTTATCAGCACTGATACCTGTAGCTATTGATGGAAGTGCTATTCGGAGTCATCTATGGTTAGACCTCAGATCAAACTACGAGTTTACATTTAACCGGAATTGGCAACAGCGGAAATATAGAATCTTAGAAGATTTCCGTTGTGACCAAAAAGTTTCGAATCCTTTATATAATAGGTAATCATAAGGGCGTTCATCAATGAAGATAGGAATTTGGATTCCAAAACTATTATCTTCATAGGATGCTGGACAGTATCATGTAATAAACAATTAAGATACAACCTTCCAGGCGAGAGCAGCACTCGCAAAAGATCTAAAATACATAATCTTCAGATATTGGTGAATAAGAAAAGCAAAGACTGCCATAGAACAGATATCGTTACAGTGGAAACCCGATACCGACATGAGAAGTAATGCTTCCCAAAAGTAGGACAGTAACGTCTATCTAAATAAATGCACCAATAATCAATCAATAACATGTTATGATCTTCGTTTTTATTTCACCTTTCTTCGATTACATATCCATTTAAATTAAACGGGTGGCTCATATATTATTCACGCATTATTACAATTTTTTTTTAAACAAAAAACAAACGAAAAACAGAAAAATAATAAAAGTCACCAAATAAATTATAATATAGGAGTGTAATGAATACCCCGCTTTCTCACTCCATACATTTCAATTTCCCCTTTTTTTGTGTCTCTTTCGTATATACAATCATAAATTATGTATACAACCTGTTATACAATGTGACAAAACGAGTACAGTGCGAATTGTGCATCCCGTTCGAGTGGTAACCGCGTGTTAATAGAACGAGACACAAAATTTGGTATATAAAATTATGAAGCAATTGGAACTGAACCTGTGATAAGTTTAATGATAAAAACAATTAATTTTATTGATTACATTAATGTGATTAAAAAAAATCGAGCGTTCGAATATTAAATATTTGTTTATATAATATTTTTTTTATTTTACACAATGCCTTCAATTTATCAATAACATATATCTAATGGGTGTTTGAATAAGAAGAAGACAACCATTTAAATAGTAAATTATATTTTACAATTGTTTTGTTTGTTTTGTTTTTGGAGTTGGGCGATACGAAAAACGGTCACCAAAAATATTTTAAACAATCAACGAGCTCAGAGGGGATTGTGACGTTTAACAACTAGATCAAATGAGGTAAATACTATTTTAATAGCAGCCCTCTGTTGTTCAAAATTATAATTAGTATCCATTAATTTTCAGGTAAGTGTCAATCAATCAACATTCCAATCTAATAAGGGGAGAGTAATATTGAATCTCTATTTTCTGGAGCTAGAATGGAATTATGAATGCTGAGGTATGTCTCAAAATCAATTTCTTTTTTCTGATACCATGCACTAACAGGTCATTCAACGGACTTAGTAGGATAAATAAGAAAAAAACAAAATTTTAGCAAAACTCGATTTTATTATTCAACATCGTTTTGAAGGCAACGATACAATGAGTATAGCGATTTTCCAACTGTTCGATATCATTTTTATAGTACAATTGCTCTTTCTCGTCAAAATAGGCCTCAGTTTTAGCGATTACTTTATCATTGGACTTAAATTTCTTTCCTTCAAGCGAAAAAGTCGCTGCAGGCTAAATCTGGAGAATATGGTTTGTGAGAAAGCAATTTGGAGCCTAATTCATTCAATTTTGCCATCGTTTTCATCGATCTGTGGCACGGTGCATCGTCTTGGGAAGGTAGGAATTACCAATGCCATCACCTTACCGGCCGACTGTTGCATCTTTGCTCGGTTTGGATTCAGCTCGTCGACTGCTGTCCACTAAGCAGACTGTCTTAAGGATTTTGGTGTGTAATTGTGAAGCCATGTCTCATCCACTTAACAGCGCCAAATACTCCTCTGAAGCATCGATTCATTGTTGTTTTTTGTCGACTGTTAGCTCACGTGGCACTCACTTTGCACATAGCTTTCACATACCCAAATGATCGTATAAAATGATAAAAACACTACCATATGATATCTTTACAATGTCAGCTAGCTCGTGCTCAATTTGCGATCGTTCATAACCAATTTGGGGTTTTTAAATGTTTTTGGAATAACAGCCTCATTTGGGCGTCCACTGCGCTCTGCATCTTTTGTGCTGGTACGACCACATTTAAAATTAGCAATCCACTTCTCTACCATATGTCTTGATGGAGCAGAGTTCGGATAATGTTTATCAAGCCATTGTTTGCTTTCCACTATTTATTAAAACTCGAATTTCACTGTTTTCCCATTTTTTTTAAAAAACAAATGTTGCTTCACACAAAATGCTATAACTCACGAATCAATAATTAGGTTGCTGTCAAATTTATACACGTATCGTTTGAAGATTAGTACTTAATAAAAATCATATGAAAATAATTCTAGTAACGCCATCTATGTATCATTCTTCGGACTTATTGAATGACCCTGTAAATTATAAATTGTATATTAGCGAGGTATGTCGAAATTCTTAAAAATAATCTGCCAACCATTGGGAGGTTGTTATAAATAGTCCGTGAAGTGAAGACGATTGTCATAGATTCCCAACAGTATGGGAAGCGGCTAACTTTTCACAATTTTGTCTTTCTAATTTTGATCAACGTCTGAGGCATGAATAATCTGGATACGAATTGAGAAGAGCCGTAATTAGCTTCTAATGTTAAAAGCAATTTCTGTAGGCGTTCAATGTGAAATTCTTTCAAATACAGGTGGTTGAGTGAGTATTAATATTGGGCAAAAAACAATAATGCTTGACTCTATATGATTAGAGAACATTATATCAAGCTCTTCTTGGACTGAACAGTCAACTGTATATCGATGGCACTACTAAAGCTTTTGTCTTGAGTTTAAGGGAGATGCTATATCTCATTTTAGGAGAGATGTTCCAAAGAGATATTGTACACCATTATGATCATTTACAATGGGTAGCGATGCACATTGAGTAAATTCAACAATAACTTCACAGTGATCTGGAACATCAATATTATGGACTTTCGCGACAAATGTCGGTTTAAGATAAATATTTCACGTAACAAACAAATGGTCCAGACATTAATATGGGCAGGTTCCCATCAACTAATCGTTTCACTTTACGTTTTAAATTATTGTCTACAAAGACCACAGTTCCCCAAGCGTGAAATAAACTATTGCACTTACCAAATATTGAGAAATTGTTCAGTTTAAGAGAGAACCATAGAGAAGTCTCAAAAAATGATGAGCCCGACGTGATTGTGACAATGCTGCTTATTAACGTAGCTTCCGAGTGAAAATCGGCCTCATTCACTGAAGATGTTTTTTCGTTGAAAATTCGGATTATTTGATGCATTTGAAGGGGCCAATCAGCCAAGAAACTACGTTAAAGGTGATCGACTGGCTTGAAATCTTTTGTTAACTGAACTTTAAAGCCTTAAGACATAACTCTATGTAAAATATGATGTAATGTCGTTTGTGGAATGTCTAATTCCAAAGATCGACGAGGAATCGATAAACGTGGGTTTTCTTCAACACCACAGGCTACAGCAGCAATATTCCCCGTTGTTCTTGAGCGAAGCTTGGAAAAGCAAAACCTGCTCAATTGCTTGATAAATTTCATATTTTGGGAGACAAATCAATTCGACTAGTTAGTTTTGTCGTCGTTTGATGATACTTACAAAACGAGCAAGAGATCTAACGGGTGGGCCATTTATCGGTTTAAATTTGAACCACCGGTTATTTCGAATCTAACAATACTTATGTCATAATATTTTGTCACAAAATTCAGTATATTATCTCCATTGAACGACATTAATTACGTAACGTTGGGATTTATTGGAAATTTATTTCCAAAACAAAGAAAATTGGCCGGAAATTGCACAAAAATGTCGTGTAAAATTTGGTCGCAGAGACGGACCAACAATGCCCGGTATACGCAAGTTTATTGTTAAAGTTCGTGAAACTGACTTCATTGTTGATACGCCAAGACGTGAGCGTGCTTGAGTGCGTACATCCGAAAATATCGAAGCTGTGGCTGAGAGTGTGTGTGAGAATCCATCAACATCAACTCGTCATCGTTCTCAAGAATTGAACGTTTCACGCACCAGTTTACATCGAATTTTGGGAAAAGATCTCGGTATGACAAGTGACAAAGTTCAATTGGTTCAAGAGTTGAAGCCGCATGACCATCCGCTTCATTTTCACGGAGGCATCATTGGCCCATATTTCTTTGAAAAAGTAGGACGGCGCACCCATTACAATCAATCGAGACACCTATCGCACCACGATAACCGTTATAGAAACCGTTATAAAGAAAATTTTTCGGTTTCACTTCGGTATCGCTCGATTTTAAAAGGATATGCTAAGATTGAGGTAGAATGAGTAATGGTTCGCATTCACTTAAAGCATTAATCTAGGTATCAGACGCTTACCTAGAATTTCACGGTAGCGTATGTTTCGATGCCTGTTTCAGGAGTAAATTATATTTACGAAATATAGGGCTGATAGTGGATATAAAAAGACGTCGAATTATAGATCATTTAGCGTCAATTTTTTTTTTTTTATATTTTATTCTATGCTATCTTTTTTGGGGCTCACGGCTCTCCCAGCTCTTTCGTGGTTCGCTTATTTACGTCCTACTTTACGCCTTAACGACCAAATCGAGCACATACGGCTATAGGTCCGATTTTCGTAGAGCCATCTGCGCATTGCATAGCTCCATGCCAGCCTATAGTACTGACATGGAAGATGGGTCGGCCCATAAGTTCTGCACTCCAACAGGGGGTCATAGATGTGTTCATTAACACCACCGATCGTAATCAGCTGGTGAAAAATCCCTTTTGCATCCTGCCCCTCTCGGGATTCGAACCCGGTACCTCCCGCTCCAACTGCCACAGCTTTAACCACTGAGCCACCTAGGTGGTGCGTCAATTTTTGTAATTGGATTTATTGTTTGCAGATTTTTTTACGCTGTAGCTAGAGTTCAAGCTATTTTAAAATAATATCGGAAGCACACAGTAAAGTGCCTGTTAATTAATCAGAACAAGCCATTGAGGCCAGTTAATTAAAATTCACCGAGACCCCAATTTTGTTGGTTTTGAATATTCGGTCCGTCACTGCTTATCTATCCGGACTATATGTAAATAATTGGTCGCTTTTTAAACTGACTATACATTGTACTTTCTCATAAATCAACTTACGGTGATTTTGGACCATATAGCAAGGTATAACGTTATCTTTATAAAAAATCGGTCTGATATTATGCATTATTGTGTTACAAATGATCAAATAAGTCGGTCTATAAAATAAACAATTCCAAGATTTTTGATACCCACGAGTATATGTCAAACCTTTCAATAAAATGGGTAAAGTGAACCTAAATAATTCGCCCGATTTGACGATGGAGCAAATAACCAAACAACTTTTCAACAACGATTTCATGTCAGATGTTGAATATCGTGTCGAAGGCAAAACTGTGTACGCGCACTCTTGGGAACTTATGAAACGAAGTGTTGTGTTCCGCGAACAATTCATCGGTACTTTAGGTGAAAATAAGTTGATACCAATTAACGATACCACTTATCGAGTGTTTTATCAATTTTTACGTTATATTTATACCGATGAATGTGATATCGAAGACGATATGATATGTGAAATGTTGAAATTAGCGGTGAAGTATAAAATTGTAAAGCTGGAGACAAAATTATTGAACATGCGTACATCTTACGACACCCAGTTAAAGCTGTTTGAGTTCTGCGTGGCGAATAAATATATGCTGTACTACAAAAACGCGCTCGATCTGATAATAATCAGACGCCTGCATTTTTTTGTTGAAATAAAAGCATTTCTTCAAATAAGTTCAAATGCTTTGGAGGTGATATTGAAAAGTAATCACATACCACCTGAAATGACCGAAGTCAAACTCTTCGATGCAACGATGCGTTGGATAAATATGTCATGTAAAATGAACAACATACCGCTTGCCCAACGTCAAGTACATTTCGACAAACTTATTCGTCTCATTCGTTTTCCAAATATGACATCAAAAGAATTTCGTAATTGTGTCGATAATAATCCCGGGTTGATTGCTGGCAAAGATGTACTAATCATTAGCAAAAATCAGTTACTTAAACAACTGGGTAAACATCCAAAATATCAATGGCCATCTGAATCTCGTATAAAATATAATGAACCGTGGATAATGCAGAAACGTTCGTCCAATCACAAATGGGAAACAAAATTTACTGTTGTACGTAAGTTAATTTTGCATGGATTACGATTTGGTTCGGTCTACAGTGATTTCGAACTACAAATCGATAAGAAGAAATGGTCGACATCAAGAACAAAAAGATTAAGATACAATTTTAAGGATTCTCAATTAATTTGCAATACGATCTGTTTAGGTGAATCGGTTAAGTTAAAACCAAATGTTGAATATACGATGAGGATCAAGGCGCTTACCGACGAGCCGTATGTTTATCTCCGGAAATCGGACGTTAGTGTTATCACCACTCCGTGCGATCTTGTCACATTCACCGAGATTGGACAGCAATTATTTGAAATGGTTTTTAAATAACGAATTACCAATTAAATTAAAACAAAATTTTAAATTATATTTAATAAACTATTTATTTTAAAAATTATTATGTTAAATGAAGTTTGATTCTATGAACATTACATGGAGGTTATGCAGATGGTCTGCAACATCTCTGCGGTGCTATAGGCTGTCTAGGCTGTCTTTCGTTAGTCTGGAGTTTCATATTATTCGGATGGGACGCCGCTCAACTCTATCCAGCAACTGGAGGGCAATGCCATATGCTCCACCCCAAACCAATATTGACAGCAATATTCCATACACGGTCTAGTAAAGGTTTTATATATCTGGAGAACCTGCTGCGATCTAAAAAACCGTTTGCATTTATTGAGGAACCCGAGTTTTCGTAAAGCTGATTTGGCCAATGCTATAATATGTTCACTAAACATCTCAGTCTCCCCTCTTGTAGATGCTAGTCACTCCTCTAAGACACTCGCCCAATAATGATGGTCTATGCCTAGTTTTTATACACACTTTTATTTCTGCCAAATCAGATCTTCACCTTGTCGTTTTCTTTCGTATATGTCCCATGTTGATTCGATGGACTTCGTTCCACGATCGAAACATCTTACCACTGATTTCAAACATTTCTTCAAGTGTAGTGACATTTTCGAAATCGGTAGCAATGATGACCTCATCCAATATAACCGCCACCAGTACTTCATACCCAAATTGGTTATTACCGATTCTTATCCGTTGTAACTTCTTTTTCACCTTTGCCATTTTCACCTTAAATTCTCTCATTGTTTAAAGGTTACCGATCTTATGTTAAAAAATTTATTGCATCACCTTTAATCGTCAGGCTGTCTTTGCATCCAACCAATTCATGTGACAATTTTCTTTTTGGAATATAGGTGGTGATGATCTCGACCGTTTACGTGCAATTTGCCATTCATTCCTCCGAGTTGTGACCGGTTTTATCCCAACATCGAATTATCCTATTACTATCCAGGCGCCACCTTGCTTCCGAATTATTTCCCATGTTTTTTCTTTTGATTATAGTCGTACCGCAGGTCTGCTGGCTTATTGCGTATGTGATGGTATATGTGGACGACGTTAAATTCGGAGCCATCACAATTCACAACTGCACTTGCCATTATCGGATTCCGTATTCCATCGGTGAAAGCATTGATCTTGATTCGCTTTGTAAATCGATCTTGAGCCGCATATGCCTAAACCGTTTCTGCTATTCTATGACAATTTTCCTGCAACTCCAAACGAGTTTCCTTCAACTCGCCTGTGGTCATTACCATATTTGCGCTTTAAATGATAATTCAATCTTGTGGCCAACCATTTCAAACTATTTGAACATTTTAAGTGGTTTTGAACCGTCAAACGTTGGTGGTTTTAATTGGATTGAGCTAATTGGTCGGGCAATTTGAGCGTTTTCGTTCGTTTTTAAAACCATTATTTACTTCCCGACTTTCACAATATTCCTTCCAATCATCATGATCCAGAAATAATGAGGAACCACGAATTATTTTATAAGAACAACAGTGTCGGTCAAATAGTTGGACTATGCCATATTTGGACTGAACATTATTGGATCCGAGTAAGAGCTAAATTTGATATCGGTCGGATGTGAAATGAGATATTTAGACTTGTATGCGATCTGTCCAGGTTCGAAATGTACTACCCAAAAATTAGGTACAAAATAGCTTTTCGAAGTGCTTACTAACTATTGTTAATCTTTAAAAAAATCCTTCTAAATGCATGCTGTAATGGAACACGACCATAACAAAACCAATTTCGCCTTACTTCCAACTCCCGACATGGCTGTGCCCAAACCAATATCATGTTGTTAAGATCAGCTCCTCTATAAGGACAGTCAGCGTCGTGGAATTTGTATGCAATTATATAACGTCAATTTCCACTTGTTGGGTAAAACTGATATATTAGACATTAAAAATGAGTGGGTGATTTTAATCCACAATTCGTCTGGTATTGCGTAAGCTGACATGTTTATCGTCCCTATATTTCCACCCAGCACCTTCTCACAATATAACATTATTGCTTGTCTCGTTAGCAACTGTTTTAACTCGAAGGTGCCATGTACTTTAGGTTTGCTATTTGTTGACATTTGAGAGTTCTTTTCCAGAAAGCCAGTAAATGTTGATAAGTAAAACCTCCACATTTTCTATGACATGCACCGACCATAGCTTCACTGGGTGATCAGCAAAACTATTTTCTTAATATTGAAGAATGTTCAGAGGTCAAATCATAAACCTATTCAGTTTTAAAGTATATTATCGACAGCAAAAAAGTCATATTCACCGTAAATCTAGAATTTAATTAACATCTGTTTTTTTTATCTCTTAAGGGACTTCCCACTTTTTCGCGGTACACTTATTTACGTCCTTACTTTTACTCCATTATAGCCAATTTGAGGACGTCCGGCTATATAAGTCCGATTTTCCTAACCATCTGCACATTGCATACATTGCACATAGAAGATGGGTCGGCCCATGAGTTCTGCACTCCAACAGGAGGTCATAGTTGTGTTCATTCACACCACAGATCGTATCTCATGGTGAAAAATCCATTTTGCATTCTGCCCAAATCTGGATTCGAACCTGGTACTTCCCGCTCCAACTGCCGCAGCTTTAACCACTTAACCACGTTTGTAAAATATTTTGCTCACCTGACACAATGAGTTTTTTATTTAACGTTATGGTGAAGCAATTGCTGTGCGCTGATCCACACTAATATCCATTTCACTGTTTTTCGTTAAGTCGTACAAGAGGCATGCTTTGTGAAATTTCGGTGTGTTTAGTGACAAACCATAGCAGTCCAAAAGTATAAGTAAAATATTGTTTCTTCCTTCTTGTCATCTTCGCTGCAGCGATATTAATCATCGTCTCTAGTGTGGCCACATGTTTACGTATGGGGATGTGTTCCACTATAACTCCCACATCCGTATCGAGTAAAGCCTCTCACATGTTATAACAGGATATGTCAACTTAGTTATTCCGCAGAAGTTGTTATGTCATATATTGTAATAATTAATCTACTTGGAATTGTGAGAGAGTTAGTACATTGACGTACATGTTCCTTTGCTTTTATATTTCTCACCCATTGAAATGCTCTGGCACCCATGGCAATGCGCTGAATTAAATACGTTATCGTTGGAAGATATAGATAATTCTACGCTACCTTCGACATGAAAAAGTTTGTTTGAATGTTTTTATAGAAGAAAAGTGAATAATGTAATTTATTGATAAAATCAACTTTGATATCAATGAATCTCTTCTTTTTCAAGTTCGAGTTCATTGG